>JAPWTK010000302.1:0-580529 GCA_029963805.1 Aromia moschata | reverse complement strand
CGCGTTTTTAAATATTGTAGCATTTATTTATTTCGGGTTCGTGAGGTGTGAAAAAATTAAACTCGCACTTTTAAACTAACACTATTTATAATTACTACAACTACGGACTAACACTATTTAACTACACTAATTTATTTTTATACAATTTATATTAGAGCGTTGTACGGAAAGCCGCGCCGGTATTCAATAGAACTGAACTCTCCCGCGTCGAAACCCCGCGTTATATCTCCTTGCAGGACACATCAGTAGCTTCCGGGCCGTTCGATTCCGCGAGCCGCCGCGATCTCTCCAGGCGCTTCCACATACGTCTATCAGACGACGCGGTCGGCTGGTATCGAGGAAGGCAGGGGCGGACTGGCCCAGCGTTCGTAAGCAATATAATTCTGCTTCCTATTCAATAAACTAATGTTGCAAGGATTTCAAATAGCGCGCCGCACAGGAGCAAAAAGCTCGTGGTAATGAGTGGTAGAAAACGCCGAATTGCGGAGGATTTTCGCCAAATTGTGGAGGTAAACGAATTTTTGGAGGGCCAAATTTTGGAGACTCAGTGTAGCATGAGTTAGGAAATTTGGAGTTCGGATATGTGGATGTTGAGTGTACATACATATTAGAAGACAAAACGTATTGCGCCATCTATCGTTGACACCCTCGGTACTAATATCAATGGCGGCAAATTCAAATGCACTCCAACCCACACATCCTCATTAAAAAGTTCGTTTTTCATACCTAAGATTTGATATAATCTCAGTTATTCTCGTTTAATAAACAAGTAGTTACCGTCGAGACATATCTGATATATCACCAATTTTAGGTATACATAAAAGACAGAAAAGACATGAATGTTTTAAGGTTTTCGAGATAAATTGAAGATGCATAAAATATGTAAAAAAATTTATTAGACCTAAAGATAATAATAAACAGAACGTACATACTCTAAAAATATTAACATTACATTTTCCTTCTTGTTTGACGATACAAACAAGTCCACACTAAGTAGTTAATGGTGGGTTCATGCAGAAATTTTTAGTAATAAGAATAAAATAATAATAAACATAAAAATTAATGCTTAGTTTTATAATGCCAGTTCATGCAGCAAATCCTTATTTTTAAAATTATTACCAAAAGGTATGCTTTCATGAACTGGATAATTATAAAACGAAGGTTTAACTTTTATGCTTATTACTATTCTTATTGCTTATTACTAAAAATTTCTGACTTGAACCCACCTGCAGACTACTCGTGTATGGACTTAAGCCTGGTTCTCAGAGCTTCGTCGTGTCGCTGGCGACACATCGCCGACCAATAAAAACGTTTTATTTAATTTCCCCTACATCCCACCAAGTTTATTTTACTGTCGCTGCGACTGCCGTGTAGCGTTGATTTATTTCAACTTCACACTCTGTCTCAAGTCGCTCTCTCTTACTTTGTTTATGTAAATGGCCATTTTTTCATGGTTTCGGCCACGAAAAATAAGTACTTCGGCTGTACTTCCGTATACGGACTATCTCCAAATCGTTTGAAATTTGATATAAGGGGGTTTTCTGGTGTGCTGAGCTACGAATCTGCGTATAAAAATATCTGCAAATGCCCGCAAGTGTCCGTAAGTGCCCACAAGTAAGGTTAAAATGCGTCAAAATCGCTAAATGAAAGTGTTGGATCTCGCTTATCAGTATGGATTTCAGTATTCGGCGCTACGTATTTTTTTTATTAAAGAAAGCAAAGTTGCTTCGTCTGTCTCATTCTCTGGGCAAATTTCGATCCTGTATTTTTCTGGTTCTCCGCGTACGATGATTCCGAGAAGCCATGATCCTTCGACAACTCGTCCACGTTCGTACTTTCGACGTCCACTTTTACACTCGTCAATCTCAACAATAACACCCTCACCTACAATTTGGCCTTCCCCGACAAAACTATTAGTAGTGCATTGAAAACTTTAGTTGTTTTCAAATTAATCATTTCAAATGCCACATAGGAGCTGGTATACACCAATATTACAATTTAAAGACTTCCACCCTCGATATCTCGAAAACCAAGCGAGATATCGACTTTTTTACAAGAATAAAAGTGTTTATTTTGGCTTGTTCTATACGAATATACCACAAAATCGTAATCGTAATTACCTTACTTGTATGCTCTTCGAGGCATTTACGGACATTTTCGGGCACTTGCGGGTATTTTCATACGCAGATTCGTGCTCAGCATACCAAAAAACATCCGTAGACACAGGTGTCCGTAGACCAAATTTCAAACGATTTGAAGATAGTCCGTATACGGAAGTATATCCAGAACTTCCACAAATGCAAACTGTCTATTTAGATGTTTTGTGACAAACTGAAATACACAAAACATAGCATTTTTCAATAGAATATTTCCAATTCAAACTGTAGTATTCCGTGTCGCTGCTACTGCAAGTAATATTAAACATTTAAGTAGTGGGAAATGTCGCCGCGACATGACGAAGCTCTGAGAACCAGGCTTTAGACTTAACGTTAGTAAGTTAAATTGTTTGAAAACTTTCATTTCCTGAGCACTTTACCCACGATTTATACAATGTTTTTTATGAGTTTGACACCTACAAAATTTGGTTGCCAGGCTTAGGACATCCCACAACACAACAAGTTCTAACGGTTTAGACGAAGATGTCATAATTGTAACAAATAAATGTTTAAATGCATGAAATACAAAATGTAAACACAACATCAAGAAAACTAAAACACCGAAAGGAAAATAAGATACACGAGTCGCGGGACACTCATCTCATCAGAATGAATACATTAGTGATGGGACAATTTGAAATAAATAATAATCGGATTATTGAGATAATCGCAACATCCGAATGTTGATAATTCAAATTATTAGAATAATCTACTTGCAAATACAGGAAGCTTCCTTTCCATCAATTTTTCCAACATACATTAAAAAATCACCATCACTGCGTTTCTTTCAATTATAATCTGATTTTTGAAACCGCTCATAACCTGGTCAAATATATACGTCATCTCTGGTTGACATCAGTACACTCAACATCCACATATCCGAACTTTGCCGTTCCACAAACTTCCACATTTCCGAACTCTCGTCACCTCAGGATAACCGATCTGCTGGTGCATGCGCAAAGGGTTTTTCTGGCTCATTCTAGTACTTTTCTTTGTTTTTTCGAGGTTTTTATGCAAATGTAATACATACATACATGTGTACATGTTAATAAAAGAACGTTTTTTTTTAAACAAAAAAATGTCAGGTGCAAAGGAGAGAGTGATGCAAGTAATTATTTTGTAATTCAAAGTAAAGGTTTGTTTTATTGAACATTTTGTTGACGTAACCTATAATAATTTAAAACTGAAATGAAAAATGATGAGAAAATATGTATTTTTAAGAAAACCGTGATACATAACAAACATTATTGTACTGTTTATTTGCAGAGAAAAGAGCCTGCTAAGAGGCTAACCTTGGAGCAAAAGCTGGATCTGATAAATCACGCAAAAAATGGTGTTAAAAACGTTGATCTATGTAAGATGTACAATATTTGTAAATCGTGAGTGGCAGAAATTCTTGGAAAAAAAGAAATTTACTTGTCGGAAGTTGAAAAAAAGACGAAAATTGAGTGGACGGAATGACACAAAAAGTGCACCGGTACTTATGATACGCCATTTGAAATAAGTGTTTTCCATTTCCACTGGTTTGTACAAAGAAGACCTCTTGTAGAACCTGTCTCAGGTGTGCTGCTGAGGGAGAGCGATTTCCTCTTTGCTGAATTCTGTGACAATCGAAATGTTTGATAACAATCGCATTATTGTGTTTACATGTTTTTTTCTCATTTCAAATTTCGCGGTTTTTTGTCGTCAACCAATCAGCGACAAGTTCGGTTGTGTGGAAGTACAAGTTCGGAAATATCGTGAAAAAGTTCGGAAATATCGTGAGTTCGATATGTGGATGTTGAGTGTACTAATTTACACGTGTTTCGTTTTGGCCTATTTAGGCTGTGTTCAGCGAATAGTCCGACCACGGTAGTCAGACATTCAACGTCGAACAATTGGCTGAACGGGTTTTTTCTACTTTGACAAATTACAGCACACATAACCTTAACGTAAAATAACTAAATAGGGACCATGAGAGGCGAGGCTACACAAAAAAAGAAATTCGATAGCATATTCATATATGAACTAGAATATTGTTTATGAAAAATTTAAAATTGCTTATAAATAAATGTAGTTAGAGTAGGTACAGAGTAGTAGGAACAGAGTTCCTTCGCTGAACGATCTCGACCACCGACGTTACATTTCAAATTCCGACCAAATTTCCCAATCAGCTGATTGGGCGGACCACTGAAGTATCTTTCTCGTTGAACGAATTCGACGAGTCCGACCATTCGCTGAACACAGCCTTAAGTTCAATCAACAAAGAGATACCATTGAGAAGATAAGAACAAGAAGTGAATTGAACATACATATTTTCTAAATTCATACTTGATTTAGTATGGTCCAACTTTGGAAATACTTCGTCAATCTCATTGTTGAAGTCGCAGCGGATACGCACTGTTCACTTGTGTTGTCCGTGTCGTCAGCAAACAGGAACCTAAAGCCCCATACAAAATTACGTATATCGCGTACGTATAATAAATATGAATGCTTTTGCTGTCGCTTGTGTAACGTAGAACACTTCACTTGGCGTAGCGTATTCGTTCTGCATTGGACCGCCCCGCCCACGCCCCCCGCAGACAAAATGCTCTTGCGAATTTTCTGAAAATCTCTACCCATAAATGTATAGGGTTAGTGTTATATAATCCTTTTTATATAATATAATTTTTTATTTTATCAAAATGACATTATACAAATTGTATGGCAATAGTCAATCTTAAACCTAAACAGCCTAGCTTCCTTCCTAGAAACTATGATACAAAATATTCTGATAAAGTATAAAAATAATTACTTGTTAAAAAACGTTTTAAAGTACATTTAAATATGTTTAAGTCTGGTGTCTCAGATGTAATCGATAGTTTAGTGAAATGTACATGAAATTAATTTTTTGGTGGGTATCGAACCATGGTCCTTATTCAGAATAATATAACATGTTTTGCTCTGTAATATAACACTGTTTGCTCTGATAAACAAAGACAGTTGCGGTTCTGTGAACCGTGGCAACAAATTTAGTATAAATAGTGCAAGTGTGTAGGTTACAATATAGTTTTAATCTTTTCCTGAAGATGCCAACTTATTGGCGAACCCGTCGAAAATATAGTATTGGTGTTTGTGGAAGTCCAGTTTTTTGTTTCTACGCCGAAGGTTCCAGTACCACTCCACTACCTGATTTTGAAAACCAATTCCTTTGTCATACCAAAAATATATGTAATACTAAATATATATATTTTATGAATTTTTCCATTACACCTTATAAATTCAAAGGGGTTTAAAGAAGACAACAGTATTTAGTTTTGGACTTGTAAAAGTTATTATTGAATTTAACAATTAAGTGACATACATAATTTTTTTATTAAGTGTTATATCCGTATACAAATTTATATATATATATATAAAACATTTGTACACCTGTATATGACTCACAAATAAATATTTATCTAATCTAGTAGAACTTTAATATACACAAAACATGCATACTTACCTTCATTTTGTTTTTTCCTGTAAACTTAAAACATACTGATCACAGTGATCACTATTATTAGGTTTTCACACTATTTCAATAATTAGTATAAATTTATTATAGGTAATATGGACAATGAAAAGTCTCATAGAATCTTTATTTTATATTTAACCAATTCCAGTAAAAATTATTGCGCCAACCATATATTGGTTTATATTAATTTTTTTAATAAAACTTAGTCTAAACAATATCAAAACAAGTCTTTAAAAAATGCTACGTTTATTTAATTCAAAGTAAATGTCAACAAGTGTCTAGAATCACCTAATTCTGTAATAAAAAAAAAAAAACAAAAACAAAAACAAAACATAACTGTTACTCATTTACACAAATATCATACAAAAATGACCTGAAAAACTTGACGAGAAGAAGGTGATTCTAAAAGAGATGGTAAAAAAATGATTAAAAAAAATTTACATGGAGATAAAATTAAATTAATTTTATTGAACATAATGTAGCTTTTGCATTAAATTTAGCCAACAAAAAGTACAGAAGATGTAAAACACACCACATCGACGATTTGCTGATCAATGTGGTATCACGTTAGGTAAGCTGTTGATAACTGATGGTCCAATATGATAATATATTCATATAATATAAACAGCAGGGTCTATTGGACTTGATGACAACTGAACATGGACCCCACATTTTACCCGGCCATTATTTATCCAAGGCAGTATTTGTCTTTACTGCAATTACCACCTAAAATGAGATAAATTCGAATAAATTTAACTTAAATAAATTATTCATATCTGGTTCTAATAACCTTATACTGTAGATATACCTACAGGGTGTGCCCTGCTTCATATATAAAAAAATTATTTGAATTATGATTATCTATATTTCACATTGTTGGCTTACTACGATTTTTTTTTGGACCAAAATTTACCAAAACCATATTTGCAATTGTTTTTTAGAAATGTGGTGAATCTATCACATTCAGAATATCATAAGATATTCTGAATGTGATATAACAAAATGTGATTTAACAAAATATTCAGCATAAAATAAGATAAAATTTACTTTTTTTATTACAAAATTATAGACTATTTCATAGAAAACCTATTCATCATACATGTAATATCACTTTCTTTGCTAGCCAATTATTGGGCAAGTTAATTTTTTTATATACACACTGATTTACAAAAGATTATCATTACTTCTGCGTAAAAACTTTAATAAGATGTTTATTAATATTTGTTTTTTAACTACGTATAGGCCAGGGTAGTTTTTTGTGAACCTCGCTGGGTAGCCATTAGGGATGGGCACATTTTTAAAAACATCGATGTTCAACATCGGTACCTACTATCGATGGTAGTAAAAACATCGGCTAGAAAACATCGAAATTAAAAAATCGATGTTCAGTGGAAAACATCGATATTTCAGAAACATCGATGCCCATTAGGTGCCCATCCCTAGTAGCCATAAAATAAATCTGGTGTTAGCAGATTTAAAAAAATCATTTAAACAATTGCATAAATAAAATGGAATATATCGCATAAATAAAAGCTTCGGTAAATTTTGATCAAAAAGAAATCATGCTAGAAGATTGAATTTGTGTATTGAAAATGTGTGGGTTTTGGGATCTATTAGTGAAACCAAAAAAAGGTTTTTATCAATTTGTTTCCATCTTAACTCCGACATACCTTATACAGTGTGTCCTCGGATGAAGTTGACGAAAGGAAATATTTCTTTATTTTTGGGATTGCAAAAAGTTTGGAATCGTTATTTTTTATAAAAACTTCTGCTTATTACGGTCATACTACCAAAACAAAAATCAAATTGTCATATTTTTATACAGAGTAGTCAAAAATTTAAAAAAATGCGTAAAAGTGTAGTAAAATACCTTTATGAAATAAAGCAAAAAATGTTAAAAACTCTTTGGAATTAAAAGATCAGCTTAAATGTAAAATTTTAAGTATTGATAAAAAAATGATGTTTCCTTTTTTACCTCCATTTTCTAATTAAAATAACTACTGCAAATAAGGTTACCCAGCTAATTAAAATAATTATCCAAACGTTTCTCTGCTTACTTAACAAAATCCAATAACACTACAAAACAATATGAACTTCTCAAGAGAGAAGTACCATTATTATTTTACACAAAATGTTAACAAAATCTGTTTATAATCTAAAGTAAAGTCCGATTTACTAATTTTTAAATCAATTTTCACATTTGTTCTATGTAGCTTTTTCCCAACCTCAATACATTTTTCAGCTAACTGAACAAATTTTATGTACACTTCTGAATTGTTTCGACTCATTTAATACCTCAATATCATGTGGCAGATCATTAATATAAATAGGTAAAAATGGAACCTTCCATTTTTTAAATAAATACGTATTTGACATTTTACATTTAAGTTGATCTTTTAATTCCAAAGAACTTTTTCTTAACATTCTTTGCTGTATTTCAAAAAAATTAAAGTATTTCACTGTTGGTACTTTTTCAATTTAAAAATTTTTTGACCCCTCTGTATACTTTTTTTATTTTTTTATTTAAAATCTGACATGATTTTTGTTTTGGTAGTTTCAGCATAACTAAGCTTTTATGAAGAATAACTTTTTTCGCAAAACGTCAGCTTTATTAATGCACACACTGTATATTATAGATATACATAGGCTGCTATTTCTGGAATACAACAGGGCAAACTCAGACGGTTGAAAAAGTGAGAGCTAGAGTGCCAACCAAAAGTAGCTTTTGCAACTGTAACAATATCACCAGGTAATTCCCTTATATGGCACATCCAATATGGTTGCCATAAGAAAAAATAATTTGATGATGGTTTTAGAGTCCAAATGTTGAAACCTTAATACGATTAAAAAATTAAAATGTCTACAAAATGTTACATTAAGAATGCGGTCATATATTTAAAAAAAAATGGAAAAATAAATAGGTTATATAACAGATTTTCTAAAATACTTGTGTTCAGTTTTTCCAAAATATTGTACAAATAAAAAAAGGGATGTCATTCCCGAAGCGGCGTTAAGTTTGTCATGTCTACAACTTTGCCAATTGAACCTTTGCCTATCTCATCTAGTATAGTCTCAAAGGTAGCATCATAAATCCGTCACCAATTCTGGACACACTGTATAACGTAACTGACATTTCAGCAAGTACGTACTGAGCCAATCAGACAAAATTGGGATCAAAATAATGGTACAGTTGCAAAAATTCACTTTTAATTAGCAGTCTATACAAAAGTTTTTTGTTGATAATGTAAGTAACCATGTATTTCATGAATGTATATATGTACATTCAAATCCATATAATACTAATTTTCCAAGATAATCGATTCAAATTTTTTTGTTTTGTTTTAAAGAGTAACGAAAACTGCTTATGACCCCACCGTCGCTTTTAACACATTCCGTGCCGGTGTCTCCGATCGGAGCTGTCCGGCTACATTCATCATGTGCCACCGACTCCGATCGGAGCCACATGTATACAGCAAATTTCTTAACTCAGTAGCGAGCCGGCACTCAATGCGTGTGTTTCTACAGTAAGTCGGCATATAGAACGATCATGTTTTGGGCGTGGTACGTTAAAATTCTTTTAGTTATCGCATTAACTGCCAATACGGTATTTGTGTAAATAAGGACCTAGAAAAAGACAATTCCAGTGGTTATTTCTTGCGCTGTGAAAATCTGACATTGCAAATACGATTTTTGTGGAAATAAGGACCTAGAAAAAGACAATTTCGGTGGTTATTTTTTGTGCCGATAAACCAGGACTCTGTGTCGAATGTTTCAATGATTACCATGATTATCTTTAAAATGCTCATATTACGTTACTAATAGCTATAACAAACGCAAAATAGATTAAAAAGTTGTATAAAATCATCACTCCGATCGGAGTCAGGGGCACTTGCTATCAAAATTTACCTTCCAGTGCCGCCGACTCCGATGGGTGCCACTCTTTTTTAACCTTTTTGATCTCCAATAGAAAAAAAATGTATGGCTAGGTACTTTTCTAGTCATTTAAAAGCAGACATACAAAATTGAACTTTGGCTTCTGAGGTGAGTCATCATTAACCTTGCTGGCAGCAAATGTGTTAAAATGCAGCCCTATGGCCTGCTACAATTTTTTTATACCCTCGAAATTCAATTTGACCATTTAGCGATATTTTTATGGTATGCGAAATTTAAACAAAAAATGTACAAGGTGTTTCTTTCTATACAATCTCAAAGATAAACAAAATACAGAATTCGAAAGTCATCAAGTGTGCCATCAAATTATGTCAAGATCTTGAAAAATTAGTAGTATATGGATATGTATAGGATGAACTTGGAACAATTCCCACCCCCTCCTTCTCTATTATTTTTAGAGCTATGAAAACAATTTTTTATACATGAAACTATTTTTTTTTTAAATATTAGAAAATGCTGTAAAACAAACAATTGAAACACAAATGTAGCAGCTATTTAATTAACTTTATTTTTTAACGGATTACCCTCTAGTTTTGTTATTGGTGGAAATCTGCTTGCGTTTCTGATTTCAACGATATAACATATGCCGTACTTTCTTCCACAGGTTTTTGAAATATTATGCATGGAATATATAAAATAATATAGACATCCAAAAAAAACGTCATCAAAGTTGGTCGAGAAAAAAAAGACGTATTTCTATTCTAAATCGAATTTATAACCTTATTTACTTGTCAAAACTGTCACATCATATGACAGCCATTGATTATTTTATAAATTGTGGCAGTTACTTGTCAAAAGTTGGACATAACCGAAAAGCTTAGACATGACTGCTATTTCCATCTCTCTTGTTCATAGCCAGAGTTGATGACTTTTTTTTGGATGTCTATATAATGGGGAATATGATGTAATTTATAATAAGCTATGAATAGTTACTCTTTGTTGTCAAAAATAAACAAAAAGTGCTGTACTGATACCATTGTTGCTTATAACGAGCCATCCAAACAAAACCTCTTCAAAGTTGGCCAAGTAAAAAAAGACGTATTTCTATTCTATCTTAAATTTATAACCTTATTGTCAAGGCTGTCATACTACATGAGAACCATGATTTGTTTTACAACTGTGACAGCCACTTGTCAACAGTTTGCAAACAAAGTTTCGTTTCGAGCTTCGACATAACTACAATTTCCATCTCTCTCGTTCATAGCCAGATTTAATGACGTTTTTTTTTTTTTTGGATGGCTCCTTATTAGTGAAACGCATTTTAAAGGCTTTTAGTCTATTTTTGCAAATCAAGTAATATTTGAGGTAAAAAACTTTAATAAATATTTTTTTTATGATAGCTATGTATGTATGAAAGAGAACATTTAAATAAATTGTCACTTTTAGGTGCTTTTAACCTGTCACTTTATTTTATTGTCTATTCTGAAAAAATAAATAGTTTGCAAAATTGACATGTATCATTCATTAGGTGCAAGGTGAAGGAAAGTATGACATGTTATATAGTTGAAATCGGAAAAACAAGCAGGGTGCCAAAATATCCTATTACAATTAGAGTGGGGTACAAAAATATAAGGTGTCCTATTAAAAAAAAAGTTAAGTAAACAGCTGCTATATTTGTTTTAAATTATTTTTTTTTGACAGCCTATTCCGAAATAAAAAAAAGTTACACCTGTAAAAATTGTTTTCATAGCTCTAAAAATAATGAAGAAAAGGGGGGGGGGATTCTCACGAACTCACACTGTACATGAATAAAAGTAGTGTACATAAAACATCGGCCAGCTATGAAAAAGAACAAACAGAAATGAGACGACAGAAAAAAAGCAACCGCATACGCATTGAAGGTAGTACATTAATATACACATTAGCACTTTCATGTCTATTTGCCTGCTTGTGTACTACCTTAACGGCTTCATGTACAACAGTTTGAGAACCACTGCTTTATATGATTAATTGAGTAGCCAATTGCACTATTAGATATGAATATTTAAATGATAATTAAAAATCTGAAACTCCAAATATCAATGCAAAGAATAACCCAAAATTTTTAATACAATTTAAGGATGAAAGCATTGTGTCAAATACTAAGAAAAAAAAACTCATTACTTACTTCTTCTCCACAAGACTTTAATACAGTACAGAGTATGTCTTTTCCGGCGTCAT
This sequence comes from Aromia moschata, assembly GCA_029963805.1. NCBI lineage: Eukaryota > Metazoa > Arthropoda > Insecta > Coleoptera > Cerambycidae > Aromia > Aromia moschata. The sequence continues at coordinate 568,787 of JAPWTK010000302.1, read as the reverse complement.
AATCGGCTCTAAGCTGGGCGCCTACCTCACCTTCTGGCACTTTAAGATCTTCACGCAAGTCTCCATTATCAGACATGAGTGACAAATATCCATCATCAGAAATGTCAGTCAGTTGATAATCTTCACGTTTAACATGAGGCACATCCATGTTATGTGTGGAGGGGCATATATCTTCATATTTTTTACCTACAAAAAATAAAATAGGAAAATCAATGATTGTCTCAAAAAAGACCATTTCATCGCAGCACAACATTGGAATGTTCCTTAATAATAAAACAATTAATAATGAACTACAGCATCCCTTTTTCCAAAAATAGCCTAATATTGATTACCGATCTAGTGGCAATTGAAATTAAATGACAACTATAACCTTAACCTCAAACAAGGGTTATCAAATTGAAGAAAAATTAATTCCACTTATCTTTATTATTTCAACAACACAGATTATATTGATTGGCAAATAAAAAGGTGATAGATACTAAAAAAAAGACTTATATACTTTCGAATTACTTTAATTTTAGCAAATGGAGTGGATAGTTTGTTAACAAGCAGAAAGTTAAGAGAGAAATAAGTTTTTTGACAAAAAAGTAAAATACATACACCAAATTTAATATCTATTGAATTGGCAGACACCAGTGTGATAATAAGCTTTTATTTTCTCTTTTATAACTAATCAATTTTACCCAGAAAATTATATTACGGAATAATTTACTTCATTTTCTGCTTCGTTAATAAGTAAATGAAATCTAAATATTAAAACTACTTTATAAACAAATAGTTCTTACACTCCCAACCCACATCAATAAAGCCTCTGCTAAACAGTCGTACAAATGTATCTAGGGAGCATGTTTTTATTTATCCATTATTTTGCAATAAAAAAACTAAACTTACCTGTGAAAATATCAATGCCTACTAAATGAACTTTAGCATGACCATGTTTGCCAGTTTTGGATGTAGACATTTCCACAATCTTGCAGGGTCTGGATTTTAACATAACAAAGCCGTTTTTACGTAGGGCAGAACATTGCATAGGATAGGTGGCCGAGGCTCCAGAATCTCCAGTTTCAAAGTGGGTATCATCAATATCAGCCATCGTGGCCTATTTAAATACAGGTCAAACCTTGCAAGCTGAAATCAAACAGTATATAAAATTAGCATTCTTATCATCGTAGTAATAAATAAAATGGGGCCCTGAACAGTGTCCACGCGGCAAACCAACATGTGGTTAACATAACTGTGAGCTACACAATTATTTACAATTAATGGGGCTTTCTGTGAGTGGCAATATTTTAATTCTAGTAGGAAAATATATCAAAATACCTTTAACTGTTATTGTGGAGGTGTATTATTCGAGATTCTTTGGAAATTATTAAAAATCTAATGCAACATGGCGCGAACGTATAGCCAAATCATGCACTGTCAAACAACCTAAAAAGTGTTTGTCGATAATGTACACAAAGGAGCATCTGTTCAGGATTTTACCTTGATAAAAACGCTTGCACAAAATATTACATTAACAACCACTCAATAAAATACAGTGTTTATTTATTATTTGAAGAAAAAATAAAATACTCACATGTGATCAAGATGGAAACTAATCCAAGAGAGGCAAAATGAGCATGCGTCCACAAAATAAACGGTAGGATTCTTGAGGAAATCAAGGCTAGCGACATCTATAGCGCCAAATTTAAAAATTGCAAACAGTTTGGTCTACATCTGATTATTTATTACTATTAGGTATTTAATTTAGAATATATTTAAGTTCAAGGGAAGAATTAAAACAAATTTTAAAACTAGATAAACATTGTTTAATTCTATTTATATTTATGCAAAATGTGATTCCACGATTTGTTAAATATATTAAAAAAAACTTAAGGCTCTCAAACATATGTTTTCTGATGTTATTGTAAATATCTACATTCTTCATTTTTTCAAAATCTTGAAATACGAACTGTAATTTTATTAGTTCGCCTTCTTTGAAAGGCAAAAAATTTATGATGTGGCTTAAATAAATAGGCAGTAGATACCAGGTGGTTCATAAGATCCAGAACTGCAATTTGCTTTATATCTATGAACATTGCACTTGATGGAGGCACAATAGCCAGAAAAGTCACCTAATCTAACCCCTCTTGTTTTTTTTATTACTGGGGTTGTTTCGAAAAACAAAGCCTATGAAACTGAACCCAACAGTATAAAAGATTTCAAATAAACCATCAATTCGAGTACATTTTTTCTTAGAAATCATTTATAAATATTTCCAAAAAAATATAAACAAAAAAAAAGGAAAAACACTGGAGATCAGATGGCTCTACATAGTAGGACAACCTAATCTCTGCTACTGAACGATATGCCCTTTCCAGTTTACTCCATTTTTTTTAAAGCAAAACTATATTTAATAAAAAAAAGAACAATGGACATCTAATTTCAAAGATATTCTGTGAGATGTGCATAACATGAATCATAATCAGAGAAAATTTGGTTTATATTTAAATAGTCCCTGAAAACTAACAATATTTTTTTAAACGGAAAAATGTAATGAAGAGAAAAATATATATTATTTAATATTGCAAAACTTCAGAAAATTTAAAAAAAATTGTTTTTCCAGGATTGACGATTAATACAATCATTGTTATAAAATATTTTTATTTCTGTTTAATCTCAAAAGTAATTCAATAATACACATATAAAAATATAAACATACAAACATATAAAAGCTTCCTTATTTAGTATCAAGTAAAACATTTAAACAGAAAATATTCTCGTATTTAAAAAATAGATAGCAGTATTTAGGACTCTTTCATTTGGATTAAAACTTTACCAATATTTTTTCTACTTCCTAGTATTTTAGTAGCATCAACAATTTTCGACATCGGCCAGGTGGAGTGTATTACTGGTTTAATTTTGCCATCTTTGTAAAGATCAAAAATGTAGTTTAAAGCGTTTTCTACTTTCTCCACATTTTCCTCGAGAAGGGTGCCTAGATGGAAACCGGCTATTGTTCTGTTGTGGAAAATAAGAGACTCTGGAGAGATACTTTTTGTTGTAAACCAAGCCTTCAGAAGTGTGAAACCTGACAGCTTATTTTCGGTTTGAATTATGTTGTTTCCACCTACAATTTTGGAAAGTCATATTAAAACAGTCTAAAGCCACTTGACTAGAGAGCCTCAAATGAGAGAGTTGCCAACTGCTGCACGCTGATTGGCCCGTGGATGTTTCTCTTAGCTCGGCGTGTGTTTGCTCTGACGAAGCGCCGCCATGTCTCTAGACATGGCCAATCAGCTCGCAGCAGTTGGCAACTCTCTCCCTTGAGGCTCTCTACACTTGACATATGATTTTTACCTATAATTATTAACCTTCCTAATGGATTCAAAGTTTTTTGTAAGAAAGTAAATGAAGTTCCTGCCTCATTGGTGATGATTAAATCAAATTTTTGTTCTCCAATCGATTGTTGATAAGTTTCTCTTACGTAGAATACATCAACACCGTTCTTCTTAGCTTCTTCTTCTTTTTCAGCTGATCCTGTCCCAAATATCTGCACATTTTCCACAGTTTTTGCTAGCTGTGTGGCTGCACAACCCACACCACCTAATAAGAGGGACATCAAATATAAATTAGATTCGTATAATACCAAATATTTACCAGCACAAGACAATATAAGAACTTTTTCATTCTTCCTTAAATTTCCTTGTTCAAACAATGTGAAATACGCAGTTAAGTAATTTACGAAAATTGCTGCTCCTTCTTTGGTATCAATAAATTCTGGTAAAGGAAAACAATGGCTTGGATTAACCCTAACCTTTTCTCTATACAAGCCTCCCTGGTAGTTGTAACATATTACTTTTTTGTCCAACCTGAAAACAGAATTACGTGTATCTTAGTTATGATAGGCGACATAAAAAACATTCCAATATACAGTAGGAATTACAGTACTACATACATTAAATTGGCGTATATTAAATGCTCCATAATTATGTCAAAATGAGGTGAATTTACCTACGTACAATCCAGGACTTAGGTTGTAAGTAGGTCAGCATAATAGTTAATCTAATTAGAAAATTGAGAAATTGTTACAAATATATAGGGACATATTTAAATGGAAATCATTTTGAGAAGAGATGTTTTAGTGAATGTACTTTACTGAAGATGCCTACATCTTTAATTATTCTAGTTTCATGTGGGGATCTAAAACATCCAAAATTACTTGCAGATTAATTTTTAAATAATGTAGTAGTAAAACAAGTAGGTAGTTGTCCTATGCATAATTAACTTAATGCAAAAAAAGATGTACCTGATAAATACCTAATTACCTACTCCATAGAATAAAACAAACAGTAAAAAACAATATATTAGATATATACAGGGTGTTCCATTTAAAAAATTATAATAGCTTTAATGTATCAATGACATTACTGACAAAAACTATGACAAAAACTGATGAGCAAAGTCCTCCACGTTTTGATCAAGGTTTAGAAAAAACTGCTGCTCTAGAGGACATTTTCTTTTTTTGTTATACTTAATATAATCCTAAATCTTTTACCCCTCTCATTCCTGCAGTTTCAATTATTTTTAACAAACCAGGAGTAACCTAATCAATGAAAATTTTGATAAACTAAAGCAACTATGTAAATCTTTATTGAATAAATCTTATTCATGAAGATGAAGGTATCTCTTCATTATACTAATGAAGAAATTTTTTCCCTGTTCACTGAAAAAGTCTACATACATACTGTGTGTCACCTAACGAATGACACATAATTCACTGGTGTATTCTAAGTAAATATATAAGAATACGTATGATGTGTATATACGTAAAATATATACAACGTAAAATAACTGTCGAATACGAGTATTATATTAATTTGGATTATTAATACGAATATTATCATAATTCGTATTCGTATTATCAGAATATCAAATGAATCCCATTATTTACATCACCAATTCTAGGACAGTTTAAGTTAGTTTAAGTCTAATTTAGGATCAGTTTAACCTAATTTGATAAAAAAAAATGTCAATAGAAGAGTTACAGGGAGTTAGTTAAAGTCAGACCTCAATTCACCAATCTGAACAAAATTTGGTATGGCTTAGTTTCTATTGATATAGAATACAGTGGTTATATTTACGGTCATTATGGTTATAGAAAAGTTGAATTATGTTCACTGATATTCAGAAATAGTTTTGAAATGTTAGTCTAGATAACTCTTGTGAATTATTAGGCTCTTATGTTGTTTACTTAAATGTGGTGGTGTGATTTATGTTTTTATATCTTTATGTAAGCTAATGTGTTTGTCACTAAATACTATATCAAAAAAGTTGTAATACAATTTTAAATTCTAGATTTATTAATCAAAATTTATATTAACCTGGACATCTTTAATCTCTGAAAGGTGAAAAGACTAGAATATAAGACCGAATTCCGTTGTTGATGACGGTCGAATCTGAAAGCTCGCCAGTTAGCGTTTCGAAAGTGCCTAGGCTCGGCGTGGTAGGCTACTGCGCCGCTAAAGTATGTGTATGTGACAAAGAAGACTAGATATATTCTAGACTTCTTGGATGTAACTAATACACGCAAACCGGCGCAGTAAGCTACTGCGCTAACTGGCGGCTTTCAAAATTCGACCCGCTGCTGCTCGTGTGAAACCTCGGAGGTTCGGTCTCCTTATATTCTAGTCTTCTTGGGTACACTGCAACATGTCCTGAGGTACACATGACAATAATTATACCTTGGGACATATTACACTTTTTTTTGCTATAGTTCTGTCATAAAATTATATACATTTCTTCGTTTGTGTATAAAAAAACATTTATGAGTGAATGTATTTCACACTGTCATACATACATACATGTGTTAATATAAATCAGAAACATATCTAATACTTGTATAAAACAGAAACAAAGCAATTACAGTGTTTTGGTCACATTTTCTGTTCTAGGAACATTTCTGAGTTTATTGCGCCTGCTATACTTTCCCTGTGGAAACGAAAGTAACAGTTTAAAATTTAATTTGAAATTGAATTTTACAGCCCTTAGTTAACTGAATATAAATTAAGTCTAACAGTTAAGAATTTTACCTTTAGCTCGGTTTCATTTACCCCAACAGCAGTTACAGTTCCTGTACATTCTATTCCCAAAACAGAAGGCAGTTTCATATGACTTACAAGACCCTGTCTTACATATAAATCAGCAAAATTTACACCACCATAGTCGACTTCAATCTCAATATTTCCTTCCAATTTGGGTAAATCAACATTTTCTACCTAAAATATATGTAGGTACTCTTCTCAATTTTATTATATTCAGAAATTATATGTATAGGTAACTTACCAGTAGAGCATCATATCCTCCAAATTTTTTGATAATAACTGATCGACTCTTTTTTTCTTCCATTGCAATAAATATTAATTTTTAATTTACGTAAACTTTTACCAGAAAATGGACACAACAAACTGTATACCCAGTCACTAATTTAAAATACCGTATCTATATACCTTACCTACCTACAATATTAAACAAATAAAATGGCCTTGAACCTGACTATCGCCGTATTTATTTTTTTACTAAACAAACAATAAGAAAAAAATATAATAAAAAGATTACAAAAAAAAAAACAGATGACACTGTTCTGAATCTCGGTGATCTCAAATTAAAATACATATTTGAAACTACGCAAATTTGTTTGGATGTTTTTCTCTTTTCAACTTCCTTTTTTGTAAATATGTATAGGCAATATAGGCATTAGAGGTGGGTAACAAATCATTTCCAAGATCTTTTGGTTACACAGATGCTTTTAAAAGATTTTTAGAAATTTTCATTTGAAGTTTTTTTATTATACATATTTATAATATAGCAATATTATTGTGAGACAATATATTTGCAGTAGTGTTGCGAAAATTCGAATTAAATAATTCGACTAATTCTATAGTTAATTAAAACTAACTAATTCGATTATCTAATTCGATATATCGAGATAAAAATTAGTAGTATTTATTATTTAGTAGTGGTACTCCGACAGGAAACGGAATTACGAATTATTCAACTGGTATACGCCTATACCTATCGAATAGGTACGATGGATGCGGTGACATTTTTTTTTAGCTCTTCTTTTATCTGCAGCCATCACCCCTCGCAATAATTTAAATTTATAATTCTACTGATAATAATTCGAATAATTAATTCGATTTTTAAATATGAATTATTACTACTAATTCGATAGTGAAAATAATTCGATTATTTCCAACACTAATTTGCAGAAAAATTGCTGCAATTTTTCTTGCCGGCAATAAAAATTGCGAACTGTAAAGCGGCCTATACCGACCCCATTGTTAGATTTGTTAGCGCTAGGAATAGGCAAATTCTACAGAATAGTACAGAACAGTCGGAATCGGAGCAGCTATTTGTAACTGTTCATTAGATGCAGGCGCAGTGATTAAGAGTCATTAGGAGCAGGCGCAGTGAATCACCACTGCTCCACAAAAGGAGCAGTTTTGCCTACCTCTAGTAGACATCATGTCTCAGACCAACTAGACCCAGAGGTACCCATGCTTTTTGCCCTATAGATTAAACGTTATCCGTAGACCCTGTCTGTCTCTATTGAATTTTTCTAATCCAACTTCAAATATTCATGATTGAGCTAAAAAAATACACACATGTAAAAAAATATTTTTGTGTATATATAAACATTTTTGTTTTATTTAATTTTAAAAATTCAAGGGATTTATGTCTGTAATTAGACTTTAAAATAAATTCTGGGAAAAATGAATTTAAAACCTGACAACACTGGTGCTAAATTGAATCACTCAATCAAGCTTATAAATTCTTGTCCAATCAGGATTACCATTTTTAAATAATCCCAGTTTCCGATTTCACTGAAGCTGTTAACTGCAGTGTTATACCTAAATAACGGCAAATGATACACGCCTGAATGTTTGTCTGGGGTTAAAACGACAGTCGGTGAGTCTGTTGCAGAATTACGGATAACTGCAATTTAGGCTTTACCTTCAAGTCTCGTAAAAACGAAAGAAGGCTACGTTGTTTTGTGTCTCGATAATGACAGTCGAATAAGTTGAACAAACTCCAGGATTTATTTTTCTGGCTATTATTATGGGCATTCAAATAACGTGCTTTTGGTACCATGTTATCGCGGTAGCGTTGGTAGTTATTTTCTGAAGGCCGCTTTACAGTTCGCAATTTTTATTGCCGGCAAGAAAAATTGCAGCAATTTTTAATGCGCGCACGTGTATTTGTGTTTATTTGTTCAGAAATTGTCAGACATAAATACATGTGCGCGCAATAAAAATTGCTGCAATTTTTCTTGCTGGCAATAAAAATTGCAAATTGTAAAGCGGCCTTAATAGTAGGTTTCGTAAGTTATTTTTAACAATCAAGCTACCGACCATATTACCATTGTCCACCTTATTTATTTTATTCTATGATGTTGGTAATTTGGTAACCTTTTCTTCGTGTTTGCGGATATAGCCAGCGTACATACGTACACTCAACATCCACATTTCCGAACTTTTTACGTTCGGCAGACTTCCACATTTCCGAACTCTCGTCACCTCGGGATTACCGAACTGCTGGCGCATGCGCAAAGGGTTTTTCTGGCTCATTCTAGTACTTTTCTTTGTTTTTCGAGGTTTTTATGCAAATGTAATACATACATACATGTGCACATATTAATAAAAGAACGTTTTTCTAAACAAAAAAATGTCAGGTGCAAAGGAGAGAGTGATGCAGGTAATTATTTTGTAATTCAAAGTAAAGGTTTGTTTTATTGAACATTTTGTTGACGTAACCTATAATAATTTCAAACTGAAATGAAAAATTATGAGAAAATATGTATTTTTAAGAAAACCGTGATACAAAACAAACATTATTGTACTGTTTATTTTCAGAGAAAAAGAGCCTGCTAAGAGGCTAACCTTGGAGCAAAAGCTGGATCTGATAAATCACGCAAAAAATGGTGTTAAAAATGTTGATCTATGTAAGATGTCCAATATTTGTAAATCGTCAGTGGCAGAAATTCTTGGAAAAAAATAAATTTACTTTGAAAAAACTGAAAAAAAGACGAAAATTGAGTGGACGGATTGACACAATAAAGTGCACCGGTACTTATGATACGCCATTTGAAAGAAGTGTTTTTCACTGGTTTGTACAAAGAAGAACTCTTGTCTCAGGTGTGCTGCTGAGGGAGGGCGATTTCCTCTTTGCTGAATTCTGTGACAATCGAAATGTTTGAATACAATCGCATTACGTATTGTGTACATTTTTGTTCTCATTTCAAATTTCGCGGTTTTTTGTCGTCAACCAATCAGCGACAAGTTCGGTTATGTGGAAGTACAAGTTCGGAAATATCATCAGAAAAAGTTCGGAAATATAGTGAGTTCGGAAATTTGGAGTTCGGATATGTGGATGTTGAGTGTACGTTGATATAGCCCTAGGTGTTTTAATTTTATGTATGTAATTAAAGGTAGGAATTTTGTTAGGTATCTACCTTTGTAATTCATCAGTGCAGCTATTATCATTTCAATAATATAGGAATATTATTGAAATAAGCTAGAAATTTAATTTATAAACTCAACACATGATGCCAGTTCCTAAAACAAATGATAAAGGGGAAGAAGTGGAAGGTAATGTACCTATTTTGGTAACCTATATTTTTGTAAATGCCATTCTTAAAATTGTAAATATAATTTGTTTTTGTATAATTCATTACTAATCCCGTTATTTAACACTAACTTTTTTGTCATATAAATAATGCAATTTGCTAGTTGTGATGTGCGTTTACACATACCCATTAGTCATTATTAGTCATGTAATGTACCTAATAAGAAATCAATAATTAAAACTTTTTTTAAAATATATGATTCTGTTAATAATAAAGTGTTTCACAATAATTCTAATTTTTATGAAAGTAGTATCAGCCTTTCAGGATAACTTTTGTTACAGTTTGTACTCATTGCATTTAGGTGTAAAAGAAATAAGTTAAGCATAAAGTTAACTATCTCACAAGGTCATTTTTTAAATAAAATTATTGAAATTAAAGCGCAACTTGTACCCCATCATTGAGAAGTAGAATTTATTTATATTCTTAGTACCAAAAAAAATTCACGAACCCGTTACTAATTTCGATAAACGACTATCAAATTTAACTTACATATAGGTATTGTTTTATTTTTTAGAGTCAACTGTAGTTGAACAAGCTCCAACTGACCAAAATGAATCAGCGCCTACTATTAACGATATAATAATAATAGATCCAGATTGTTTAGAACTTGACCTAAACCATGGTCGTATTGGGAAAATTCAAAATCTTGAACCTTTAACTTCTATTGAGAGATTGTATTTACGTTGGAATTTAATCACAAAAATTGAAAATTTACATACTTTGGTCACATTAAAGGAAGTGGAATTGTATGATAACCAAATAACGAAAATTGAAAATCTTGGAGCTCTTGTAAATTTAGAGTGAGTACCCCTATATTTTATGAGTAATACATTCATTTAACATTTGTGTAGAATTTTAGATTTATCCTTTAATAGAATTAAGGAAATCGAGGGACTGGAAAATTTAAAAAAATTGCAAAAGCTGTTTTTGTCCTCAAATAAAATTGGCAAGATTCAAAACTTAAATAACTTGGAGAACTTAAATCTTTTGGAGCTTGGAGATAATAAAATAAGGGTAAAATTCTGAACACATTTTTGTTTTCAATATTGTTAATTTACATATTTGTAGGAAATTGAAAATTTGGATGGTTTGACTACCTTGCAATATCTATATCTGGGAAAAAATAAAATTACAAAAATGTGTAATTTGGATTCATTGGTTAATCTGACATGTTTAAGTTTACAAAGCAATAGATTAACATGTATTGAAAATTTAGATAATTTAAAAGAGTTGACTGAGCTATATTTATCAGAAAATGGAATCACAAAAATTGAAAATTTGACCGAAAATACAAAATTAGAAACATTGGACCTAGCTCAGAATCAAATCAAGGTCATTGAAAATGTTGGACACTTGGAGGAATTGACAGAATTTTGGGTAAGAATATTATGAAATTGTGGAGTAGACAGTTTTCTATAAATCACTGATCAATATACTAATAGGCAGTAGAATAGTCTCCACTCTGTCTTTTTCGGTGGATTTGAACAGCAGCCATTTTGTAAGTTAGTTAGCAAATCTCATCCTTGTGTGTGAATAAAAATGTGTTTTCTCCTCATATCATGTTCAATGTCCTTTATTTTATGTGAATTATTTTTTAAATGAAAATATTTTGTGAAAAATTGTTTTCTCCTCATTTCATGTTCAATATTCTTTATTTTATGTGAATTATTTTTTTAAATGAAAATACTTTGTGAAAAAAGTTTTCTTTTTGCTCGGCGTATTGAATTTGTACTTTATATAATGGTCATCAATCATTGGCTGTAGAGTAGTGACAATATGCTTGCCTGGCAATGCGCAAGTCTCGGGTGTAAGCCCACACAGAACCAACTTTTCTTTTTGTTATAAATACATACGTTGTTTATTACTTTTTTTTATTAACTATCATCTGAAACCCTTCCTTTCTATCTGTTCTCAAAATTATGAATTCACTCCATAATATGATTTATTAATATACATCACTGGCTCGCATTCAAATATGCATTGATGTATGATCATGCGCCTAATGCGAAAAACCGGTCTGCTTACTGTCTTACAAGATGGTGGACCTTCCAATTTTTCCCCCCACTTACGTCCTACTGCTTATCCAGTTAGTATACAGATCAGCAAACGTAAGCAGTACCTATAGCAGTAGTATAAAAGCGCCAGTGATTGATAGAGTCATAATAATTCCTCAGTTGTCATTTTTTTGATTAGGTACTGTTCTTACCTTTCAATTTGTGCACTTACCAGTTTTTCTATTTTTTCAAAGCTGAATAACAATAACGTCTCTGACTGGTCAACAGTGGAAAGTCTGTCAACATTAAAGAAATTGGCAACGGTATATCTGGAAAAAAATCCTGTTGCAGAAGACCCAATGTATCGAAGGAAGTTAAAAATCATTGCTCCATCTCTAACCCAAATTGATGCAACTTTATGTCGTTAAATTTAATGGACCTGATGCTGTGTCATATAATTGTATGACATATATGTGTATGTACGATAACTGTACCTTTATTGTAAGTGTATTACTATAGTTTAAGAACATCCATTTTTGGTGACCAAATTTCTATAATCAACTTTAAAGTAAGGAACATATTTTATATAGTGTGTAAAAGTGCAAGTTGCAAAAAGAATATTAAGAATACCATATTTTGTGCATTTTGTGTATTATGAATACATACTTCTATGTTGTAATTAATTATAGAGTTCTTATCATTTATTTGTATTTCAGAATTTATTTTTATAAATGTAATTATTTTTAATTTGTAGTCATAATAGAGTGTGTAAAAGTGTACCATAAAAATTGTCACATAAAAGAAAAACATATTGTTAAACAAAAGTTGTCCTCTTCTTTTTTTTTAACTTCCACATCCATGTAGTTAGGCGGGTGTGGGCAGGAAATTTTAGTCGAATCTGACAATTTCATTGAGCGATCCAATGTACCATGTTTTGTACCAGCTCAATTTATCAGAAGTTTAACCCAACTTAAATTGTAATCAAGGATAAACTAGTTGACCACTAAAATAGAATATTGCTCTGTGCTTATGTACTTTCATTTTTAAACATGAGCAGATAATAAAATTTAATGTGTTAATTATGCGGTGATTCAGTTTGCTATTTTTGGCACTATCTATATATATTTTTTTGGGGGGAGGGGGATATAGGAAGAATAAATTATACAATTGTTCATAAATCATTTGTTTCAATAGATTGAGTATTTTTTCTGTTGATTTTTGTAGAAATATGACTTCTACAGTGATAGTGACAATAAAAATAGATTTCTTTGCATGAAAGAAAAGAAGTAAGAAATTAGTCAATTTCAATTATAAAATATTAATAATACGCATTTTCAAATACCTTAAATACAATATATGTATGCGTTTTCACAATGTTTTAACTGTTATTTTAGTGGTGTTATACGACATTATGATTACTGTCATATACAGTGGAAATATCTTAAGGGGACTATAGCACCCAAACATATTTTTGAAAATTCATATCTTCGTTATTATTCATCGGAATCGTTTCAAAATTTTACGAGTGGTATAATATTATATAATCTAGGGCTGTCTGCATTTATGTTTGAACACGTTTAAGGAGACCGGAGATATAAAAAAAAATTATACAAAAAATTAATATTTTACTAAACCCATGCACTTAGAAAATATTTGTCTCTATAAGGTGTTAAAATTTGAACTGTATCTGCTGTCGTTTGTGTATAATTAATTTTCACATTTGATGCAATTTTGGACTCGGAATATGCTGGTCTCTAGCGGAGGCGCTGCGAACCACAGGTTTGTATGAGCCTGTACAGTACCTGCGGCAAGTATTTATTCACATTGTTGATTTCGTAGGTAAGTTCTACTTAGATAGAGGCCAAGCCCATTACATCTTTACGTGCCAAAATTAGTTATAGCATTAAAATATACATAAAATATACATAAAAAATCGGAAAAATCCCGTAGAATTGAATAAACTACTTTTCCGCAGCTGAATTTCGCCGCGTCATATTAAAAATGGCGTCCAAAGTTGGCCAAAAACACTTTTTTTCGTTTAAAAAAAAAACTATGCGTCCTACAAAAAAAAGTTCCAAATAAAAGTTGTAGAACTTATTAAAACAAACAAATTAAGCATAATCCGACTTTATTAGATAAATAAATAAATACATTTTTTATTGCAAAAAAAAACAGCTAAAAATCTCGATTTTTTCAGTTGCATATCTGAAAAATATATATTTTTGGGAAAAAAAGTATCTTGGCTCCAGAACGTCGTAGGGTAGTTTTTTTTTAAAAATTGTAAGAAAATAGCTGCTATCGAATGGCAATAACGCCATTTCGATATAATTTAAACTTTTTTGAAATAATAAAAATTTTTCGGGTAAAAAAAAATCGACTTGCGCGCTTATTTTAGCATAATAACATCATATTCGCAATTTATTTGTATATACGAAAGTACAATTCTTGAAGAAAGTTTTAAGCCCTAACTGACCTCTCTTGCATTTGTGCAAGTGCATTTGTGTATGAATTATTGGAGTTTAAAAAAAGCATTTTTTGCGAAAAATGCGGTTTTTGCAAAAACTATCAGGAATTTTGCAATGTTCAAAATATCAGCTTATTCTACTTATCGAGGACTACACATTCCTCCAGTTTCACGAAAACTTCTTTTCGAAGATATAAGCAACTGAAAAAATCGCGATTTTTAGCCGTTTTTTTTTTTTGGCAATAAAAAATTTATATTTATTTATTTATTTATTAGTCGAATTAGGCTTATATTGTCTGTTTTACTAAGTTCTACCACTTTTACTTGAAACTTTTTTTGTAGGACGCATACTTTTTTTTAAGAAAAAAAGGGGTTTTGGCCAACTTCGGACGCCATTTTGACTATGACGCGGCGAAATTCAGCTATGGAAAAGTAGTTTATTCAATTTTACAGAGTTTTTTCTATTTTTTATGTATATTTCCGTGCTGTTACTAATGTTGGCAAGGAAATGAGGTATTTTTGACAAACGCCCTGGCCTAATATATGTCAAAAGGAATCTTATTTTATCGTTTGGTCACCTGTAGAATAAAATCAAACCAAACTTAATATCCTTTTTTTCAACTGCTTTTATATCAGAAATAATAAAGAACAAATTGTAACAAAATGTGTGCTTTTTCCTGTATCTTTCCAATTTTTTATAAAACACGATGGAAATTTTGTATCAGAACAAATATGAGGTGAAATTATGAAAAGTTAACGACGAAAAACACGGTAAGCAGTAACGGGTAATAGCAGTTACCATAAGGTATGAAGCACCATGGTAAACCTTTATTTTATGTATTTGATTAATTGATTTTTAGAATTTTTAACCAGTAATAACGTCCCATTTGAGTATATTAGCATATATAATTTCGATAAGACATAATTTGTATGTTTAATGATTATACATAGGGTAAATGTACCAATAAGAAAGTTGAAGTCTTGTGAATTTTTATAGTAACGAACCACTTTTGTATTTTTACATGGAAATTAATAAATCGTGTTATTAGAAATATAACATTGCAAAAAGTTTGACAAATAGCTCGACAAATCACTCTGTACAACATAAAGCTAAATAATGTCAGTGTATAGTTTGTATTGTTCAATAAGAGAAGAACTCTTTCCCAAGAATTTCCCATTCAAATATAAAAGACCGCTTTCAAATAGAGCGAACCATCGCGAAAAAATCCGCCGCTAAACGAAACTACATATTTAGGTATATTATCTAGTCGCGGTGTTTACGAATACTTTCCCTCCCGATTGTACCGGCCAGCTCGCACCGTATTTTTTGCTCTCGTTCCGTCTCATTCAGAACTTTACTGCTTTTACCAACACGAGACTTTGCCTCGTGTGCTATCATCCCCTTAAAATTTGGCACTAGACTTAAATTTCGGGAATAAAAATTGTTTATTATGATGATCTTTCAGAGATATGAACATTTGACAGGGGTCACCCAATCTTAGAATATACTGAAACTGGCTTATTACATAATTTTTTTCAAAAAATTGGCTGTGTATGAACTGAATATTCCATGATATAGATTTATTACACTGATAGTGGCTTATGCTCCTTCGGAATTTTTGATTCACAACTGTATTGATGTTTTCTTCTGTAAACTACTGATAACCTCTTGTTTTTATTTTTTTTCAAATTCAATCTGTGTGAATTTCCTGTTACAGTTCAGTAGTAGTAACTCGTAATTGCCTTATTTTTTCATTTGACTTCATTTTTGTAACAAACATTCATAAAATATACAACATATGTAGATAAATACATGTATAAATGATATAATATGTTATTTGCATGGCATTTTGCTCTCAGGAGGAAGCCGTTTACAATAACTGAATTGTTGGTCTGGCCGGCCCTTGGGGGTCATTTTATAAGTAATTTTCACTACATTTATAAGTAGTGATTTTATTTTCAGAATATTTTGGTTTCATATAGCTATTTTATTTCTGAGTTGGCTTTTCTTTATCACCTACAATATGATATTATGATAACATGTATTTATTTCAGAGATATGTAATACATTTTGCAATTAGTAATTAATTTGTGCAATGCAATAGATTAGTCATAATGCTCGTATTTTTTATTGTCTGATTAACTTAATGCCAAGATCAAAAGATTACAGAAGATAAGATACAAATACAGCAAAATACTACAAAAATGAATTTTGACAATGTTCCTTCTTTACTGGCAAAATAATATACAATAATCTTTACTCTATTGGAAATTAAAACAAATGTAATAATATTAATTTCTTCCCCATTTATGATAAATTTATTGTTCAGATATTCGTTCTAAATTACTTATTTTCAAAAAAATATTTTTCTATTTCTAGACTATGTATGTTAATCTATTAATTTTCTTACAATTCCTGCTCCTTTAAATGTATGCATTCAGAACACAGCTTTATGAGGGAACCATAAGACACATTAACTCCAAAAAAACTTACGAGAGAAATGTATGCAAGACTCTCTCCGAATCACATTAATTTTTGAAATGTTGCCATGTTTATTTTGATCCTATGTTTGGGAGAAATAAATTAATAGGTTAACAAATTTTCTGGCACCTGTTTCTTTCTCCAGGAAACTTAAAAATAGCCAGCTGGACAATTCTGGGCCACTTGGCCAGTATGTTTTTTCTTATCACACTGACCATAGAGAATGTCTGACCAACAATTCGTCTTGAGGTGGCATTACCATGAAACAACACTCATCCACAATTTGCCTTGTTTACTTGAAAGTGATATTTTAACAGATGTTACTCTATCAGTGGGCACGCAACACGTGAAGGCACATAAAGTAATACTCGCAATGTGTAGTGTTTATTTTCTTCAATTGTTTCAGGTAAAGTAAGTATACGAGTTTTTATTTTTACTAGTGTTACTTGATTTTGTGTGTTAGATCTAGTAGCGTTATAAATAGATTGGATTCTTGCGTCTATTTTTGTGATGGTATTTAGTGTGTCTGTTATAGTGGAAAGGTATGCATTAGATAATCATTTTTGTCTGCTGTTTTGACTTGATAAATATGTGCAAGATTTTAGAGTAATTTTACTTTACTGTACCAAAAGATTTTATAATTCACATTATTTTTGTCAAATATATAAAGAATTAATAAATATGTATATAACATCAAATACCAAATTTCACAAACAGGTCATAGTATGTATTAATTATATTTGACAGGAACACTTTTCCACACAAGGCAATAATGTTACAGTAGAAATACAGAGAACAGCTGTAAAATCTATTTTTAATTTATGAATGAAAGTGGTAAAAGGGGAGTTTTTATATTAGTTGTAGATTTCCTTAGTGAAGCAGAGTTTTGATAAATAAAATTTGTAACACTTTTGTTACTTAAATAGGTTTAAAATGTCCAAACATGACAGTTCTTGCAACAGTGAAAACATGATTTATTTGCAAATTATAAAATAATTTTGGCATGTTTGAAAAAAAACTTTCCCAGAATGTGAAAATAATAGATTGGATATCAGTCGCCAATGTACATTTTCAATAAAAATTAATTTGTCTCTCAGCTCTGGGAGCTGGTATATACTCGAATTTAGTTACAACATATTGATTAACAATCAACAGAAATACAGAACCTTTTATAATAATATTTTAAGAAGATCTGAAAAAATTGAAGACGTAATATACTCCAGGACTTTTTCACTCGCCGCTGAACGAGTGGGATAAATAGATTTTGCTCAAACCCTCAAATCCACAAACTCATTTTTATGTTCCAGCTAAAAAACACAATTACAACAATAGCTAATATAGGTAGTAGGAATATAATTCATTCTATTTCTCAGTTTACTGTATGTATGCATATGTCAAATATACAATACAGTGAGCAAAGTTAAAACTCGACATAATTTCCTTATATCACAAGACGAGCCATGTTTTGTAACTTTGTAGCAACCTCCTTTTTTTTCTAGGAGATGAAAGCTACACATCCTGTTGTAGTTCTACACAATGTGAGTATTGACGACATAAAAGCCATCTTAGCATTTGTATACAGAGGTCAGTGTGTAGTTTCCCAAGAACAACTGCCAAGTTTACTGTCTGTAGCGAAATTACTTAAAATCCAAGGACTTTGTGATATGAAGGTAAATATTAGGTGTTAAATTATGTATAAAACATGTTACTAACATGTAATGAGCTTTTTTTGTATGATTTTATTTGCTTTTCTGTTGTTTACAGAGTGTCCATCATTGATGTTGAAATTGGTGTATATGTAATAAAAAAAAATAGGGCCAGATTTACAAAATTTCTATTATCTGTAAATATAATTCATCCTATGTGTTTGAGATATACTTCTATGTATTATCTGCACTGTTTAACCTGTGAAAATTTCAACTAAACATTAAAACACATTTTTCACATCTAAAAATTGCAGTGGCAAATGATAATGTATAGCTAATTGAAATAAAACAAATATACACAAATATTATCATTTAATTTTCTAACTATCACATCTATTTCTAGATCTTTTATGTCGTCAATACCATAAAATTATTTTTAATAAACTAGACTCCTTTATTACAGGTACCTGATAAACAAGTACAAAACGACTTGTTAAACGAACCTGAACGTACAGATGAAAAAGTAACTAACGAAGGATGTTTGGACATTTACAAGGAAAAAATTAAATTTGCAGAACCAAGACAAACTGAAAGTATTAATTTGAAAAGACAAATTGACAGTATTCCCGTTCAGGATTTAAGTAGTGATAGCCGAATTTTTAGAACTCAAAGTCAAGTTTTGCTGGACAAGACTATGCAAGGTATATATGACAAATTTGAATAGGGTTGTGATGGGTGTGGGATCTCAATAGTTACAAATAGATCTAAACTTTTCCCTAAGAAGTCAGGTTTTGTAAATCCACAATTTGTGTACCTAGTAGATATATCTGGGAATTAAGTTCAATTTATGAATGCTAGAAAAATGTCATTAATATACATAATTTTATTTTTAGTTTATACAATATATAGGGTCTCCAAGAATTGAATGTAGAGGGTTTTTCATTATCTATTTAATTTGACATACGTATATAAAAAAAAGTTTGAAACAAAAGATAGAATATTTTTTAAACGATTTGTATACCACAGCTATAAATATGCAGCTATAAAATGTGCATTGAATAAAATGCATTTCATTTTTTTATGAAACACCCTGTATATTATTACATTTTTGGATTTCCCTTGAAAAGTTGATTTCAAAAAACTATAGTAGTGAAGGTCATTAGTGTAGTTTAGGAACTACACTTTTAAAAGTCGTAGTTTTTCGACAGTTTTGCCCTCTACAAGGTTTCTTACAGGTTATATTATACAAAAGTTTGAATTTAATTTAAACCACAGTGAATCGGTTGTATGTTCATTGGTTTTCAAATACGCTCGCAAATCGCTCAACGACTTTTCAACCAACTCATTTGAAGGTGGTTGTAGCAGAACATCCTCCATCATATGGGTTTTTCATTTAAAAATCTAAATATGTTGGGGTTGCTGTGAAATTGTGTTATTAATTTACAAATTACATAAATCCTAAAATTAAAACCACAAATTACAAAATCATCAAATAATCTTTAATTTTTAGAGTCGAAGGAAAGAACATCTTTCAAATGTGACGATCAACCGTATTTGTTGCCACCTCGCAAAGCACCCACGAAAGACTCATCGGAAACATGCAAGTGTTTTCTTTGTGGGAAATACCTTAGTAATCAGTACAATCTTAGGGTTCATATGGAGACCCACGAGGAGGCCTACCACGCTTGCGAATCTTGTCCACACGTGTCTCGGAGCAGAGACGCTTTACGAAAACATGTATCTTATCGACACCCAGAAGAATATCATACTCGAAAACGAAAAAAGACAGACAGTTTATGAGGCTAGCGAAAAATATAAATATTAGTTTAGATGGTCCGTTTGTAGTTTTATTTTTATTCCTTAACAGTTTGGTAAATAATTTCCTTCAATTAGAATAGACACGCAGTTAGGCTGTAAGTTTGCTTTATCCTCCAAACAATTATATCGGCAAAATTTACTTTTTTTTTTTAATTTAGTTTTTTCACTTTTTTTGGAACATTTTTAAAACGTTGCCGAATCTACAATGTGTTCATCTACTTCTCTACGGCAGTACACATCATGTTAAGGAAGTTGGTCAAACTTCCTTAACATATTCACGACGATGTGTACTGCCGGAGTCCCGTCTTCAACTTTTATAGACAACGGTATAAAAGTCTGGGAGATCTCTGTAACTTACGGAAGTCACGATTTCTTTATTTTTTAATAGACGTGTTGGTAGTAGTGCGCATCAAACACGAAGCACAAGCCTTTTTAGCAATGTTTCTAGGTTCGCACCTCCGGCTTCACGAACTGTATTATAGTATAATACGTATAAAATGCTTTTGTGTACAATACGAGTCCCCCGGAGGCAGTAAATATTATTTGACAAAATATTTTATATATTAGAGACAAAAGACTTTAAATATATTCTCGTTACCTATTACAGGCAAACATAAACGAAATAAAATATAAAATATTGCAATACTATATCCATACCTACAAGTATCTTTTACAAAACAATTATTTCCCGCTTTAACCGGGATGTTAAGAGGGTCTTCATTAATATTTTTTTTTCTCAAAACACAAAAAAAAACAGGTTGCAAAAATAGTTATTTATTATACAAGGGAAAAAAGTATGAGATTTTAGCTCGAGGTTGTGTTGTCTCCTGAAATTTAGTTTATTATGTTACACTTTGCCAACTTCAAATCGAGATAACCTGTTTATTTCCAGTTTCAAATTCGTTTCACCCTGTATTTTTTCAGTCCCAAGTTTTCAAAAAAAAAAGAACTGAAAGGTCAGTTCTCTTTTTTTCCATATTATGTATATTGTAGGGGTTAAAGTTTCAAATTTTTGAGATATTTTGATTTTCTTTTCATTTTAGGGATTTGTTTACCACCTCACATATTATATTTTAGTATTTCTTATAAACCAAAGCTTCTGTAGACCAAATACACACTAAAAACTCACCCTGTACCTATATTCTATTTATGAAAATAGATACCACTATGCAACACAAACATTTACAATTACTAAGTATTGCTCTGTTACACCAGCAATTCCAATTTACAAAAAAATAGGCAATAGGTACCCAGAATTGCATAGTTGAATACTGTAATGGTTACCACTTGGCAGTTGGTTTGCTGATAACAGCAACAGCCAATCAAATTAGTTGCAGAACAGATGACGAAATTTACTGTTTTTTGACCTGAAATAGTATATTTGACTAATTTTCAGTTCACACAGAAACAGGTGTTTTAACACACACTGATTGAAACAGTGCTCGTTCTTGTCCGCTATTGACATGGAAAAAACCATGAGCAGTATCTTATTTCAATTGAATTTCACCAAAAGCGAGGTTAGTTTTAGTAGAGGGTGGAGCATCTTTCTCCACTTTTACGCAGTCAAAAATGAAATGAGGCATACTACCAAAAAAAAAGTTGATGATTACTCCAGACCTGTCAGAAAGGTCTGTAAATTTTTTACACATCAAATATCTCCGAAATGGTTGGGTTTAGGGATAGGTTATGATTAGGGTCTGGAAATGTGTGCTGCAACGCAGGGCTCGGAACTATAAAACTACAACAATGAAAGTATAAACAATTTTTTTTAAGCGCCTTGTACATTATATACACGTGTATTTATTGCTCGTGCTACATACGGGATTGACCCTTCCCGAAAACGCTCCAGAGTCCGCGTATGCGCAATAGTACGCGATCCCGGCGCGGGAGAGCAGGATACTCTAACACAGTTTAACATGCGGGCGGACAAACATTCGAACCCTAGTTATGATATGTAATTGTGTACTCCTTCCAAATTTGTAAAAATATATATTGGACAATACATTCTATATAAGAAAGTTAACAGATGCACAAAACTATATTAACACCTGGTAGACCCGTCTCAATTAAAAAAAATGTGTAAATAACCACATATTACACTTCAGTATATCGAATGAAAAGATTCTATAAACCGAATATTCTCTAACACCTTGCCCTATATATCTCTCATACTCTAATGCTAGTCATTTGTGAAAATAAGTTCCTCATAAGAAAAGATGTTTGTATATTTTTTTTTAAATAAACTTTTATTTCATTCATAAATAAAGCATATTTTCATATTTTTAATTTTTATAACACTCCTAGGTAGAAACGTACAATCCTTTAGCAAAAATTCACACCATATGTTGAAAATTCGTACAATATGTTAATATTTCCATAATACTTAAAAATTGACAAAATAGGCATTTTACAATAAAAAAATCTAATTGCAACCCTTATAATAGTTCGTTAAGGGCTTTAAATTTATTCAGCACCCTGTAACATAATAGTAATAATAATAGTAGTAAATAAAAAAGCATAAATACTATGGTATAAATTAAATAATACGTGTCAAACAATCACATTGTATCCAGTTTAAATGCATAAGGTTATAATACGCGAAAATAAATAAAATTGAATATCGCAACTCTGAAATAAATATGTATGAAATGAAAGGTACTAGAATGGTGTTATAGTCCACAGTTTAGTGTTGCAATCTTGTCCAACGGAGACAAGGGTCTGGTTATCCACCCATGCCAATCGTGTGATCTGGCTCTGAGCGTGAGCATCTAAAAAAAAATATATTTCATTTTTAAACCTATTAAAAGATACCGGGAAAATTAAAAACACAGTACATGTGAAGCCCTTTGATATTTGACCTTAATAGTATGAGATCCAACTGCATGATCATCTACAGTCTGTCTATTGAGAGCGTGAATGTTACATTTTCTAACCAATGGGGAATAAGCTGCTTACTTCTTTTTTATGTGAATGTAGAGGAAGTCTTGGCTGCATAGGGGGAAAAAGGGTTTTATTTCAACTTCGTGTGTCAAGAAACACGTCAAATGTTATGAGTTCTGCTTATGTCTCGTGCTTTGAGGTTGTATTTCTGTGTTCACGTCCCAAAGGACCAAAGACAAAAGACGAAATAGTTCACTAATAACTGACTGCAACGATATTGTCATAAAATGTCGATAACTTCCCAGGTCTTGGGTCAGTTGGTTTGGTACCCACCTGGTATGGTACCCACTTGATGGGAAACAATGGTTGGGTAGCAATAGCAACAATTAGATTCTTCAGGAGGCCAATTACTCAATACACCGGAGTAAAATGTGTACAAAAATGTAAAATGGCATGGTCATGTTGGATTGGTTGTTCCAGTGACCAGATGCGAACCCTATCAAAAATGTGTGGACTTACAAGGTTCTTTTTTCGAAACGAAAAAAATCTACAGTTTGGATTTCTCTTGATAGACTTCTTTATGAAGACATTAATCACGCCACCTGGTCTTGGACTATTATGATGTTGCTACCAAATTTTTATAGTAAGAGAAACTTAAGATATCATATATGTTTTCTTCATGAGCTTGTAATGGTAACCTCGTGCTTTCAATAACCTATTTTTAATAGCTGACTTCACATGTGCTCTATTTCTAACTTCTATGATAGGACAAGTATAGCCGGTATAAAATTCTTTAAAATGTTCACTTTATCAAAACAACTTACTTTTTATAATAATGTGCTTAGCAGGCTTTTCAACGTGCCAAATGATGATGCTTGTATCAAGACTCCCACTAGCAACCAACAAGGAGTCCGGAGACCACGCGACGCAATTGACGCGAGCATTGTGGAAACCCCATTCTTTATTATTTGCAAGCTGCAAAAAAGTGACACAACACAATCAGATTAAATGGTCCATCTTATAATTTTACAGCTTTATTACTCTAAGCGTAGTCTTCGAATAAGAAGTATCGCCATGATTTACTTTGTGTTATTCTATTTTATGCTGAATTTTTATCAGAAAGTTCAAGTGAACAGAACTTAGAATTTATTTGAGTATTTGAATGAACTCAGTGATACCAAATGCAAAAAAAGTAATCACAAAAGACGAGTAGGTGGCAAACAGCCTGGATTACACTGCTCATCGTTACGTCTCGTTGCCGTGCCTTAATTTGTCACTTTGGATGTTGATTTCTTAATAGTGTTACTTTGGGTTCAGTTCGAGTCTCTTTTCAGGCGTTCCTTTGTGGTGGGTTTTGACATTTGACGATTTTTTAATATTAATTTAAAGAAATAGAAAATTACTAATTTAAAATATACTTACCGGCTATTATCCAAAGAAAGCATGACAGAATACATAATAATAAGATCATCACCAAATAATTTTGTTTATAAGGTAAAACCACGAAGGTAAATACTTGTAATTTATAAGACATAAATAATTAAGATTTATAAGACATAATCAAGAAAAACACCAACCTGATACTCTTCCGTACTATAAAGTACGACTTTTCTGTGGGCATCACATGCTACAAGATATTTATCGTCGGGTGAATATGCCACATCTGTGACAGCTCCAAGATGATCCAGTTCTCTCAAAGGAGTCAAATTGTTACCCTGTAGCTCATACAAATGGACTTTATTGTCCATATTGCCTCCGACTGCTATGTGACCCCTGGGTGAGCAACTTACGCTGGTCGGTTCGTAGCCCACCTTGAGTGTGCTCAATTTTTGATTGTCTTTAGCGACAGTTAGTTCATTTACACTGGCGGTGACAATTATGCCCTGTTCTTTGAGTACATCCATCCCTCTAGGTTGCGATCCAAGTTTAAGTGAGATGGGTCTATAAGCATTTCCTACAAAATTAATAAAATGCTTAGTGCCCTACACATGAGGATACTTGCACGTTTAGGGCACTTTATATTATCCTTACATGTGGAGGACAAAAACTTCAAGAGAGGGGTAAGAAAAGGCAAGAGTTTTATTTATATGTATGTATAATTTTTTAACAAATAAAGCTTGATGGAGGAAAACTGGAATCTTTGGAGTAGAAACAAATTCATACTTGAACACATATCTGTACATCCCACAACTTTTTGGATATGCTCAAAATCGAAGATTGGTTGTTTTTTTTACCTTACAGGGTTTGTCCAGAAAGTAATGTCAGTGAGCTTTGAAAAATGGTTTTTATTGGTTCTATGTGTACAAATCTTTAGAAACGTTCAAAAATACATTCCTCCTGCGCCCACACATCGGTTCCAGCGGGTCTTCCATGCATCAAAAGCCGCACGGTAGTCGTTTTCCGGAATCGCCTTTAAAGCGTCGGTGCAAGCCTTCTGAATGTTTTTTACCGACCCAAAATGCTGTCCTTTCATTGGGGTTTTGAGGCACGGAAACAGAAAAAAGTCTGGGAGGGGGGCACATCGGGGCTGTAGGGAGGCTGGGGAACAACGGTGATGCCTGCCTTGACGAGGTAATCGACCACGAGGAAGGTGTGTGAAGGCGCATTGTCATGGTGAAGCTTCCAGGATTTTGAGATGTCTGGGCGGACGCGATTCACCCTGCGTTTCAGCCGCTTCAGCACCTCGACGTAAAACTTTCCGGTTACGGTTGTTCCCTGCGGAACGAACTCATGATGGCCGAATTCCCGGCAATCAAAAAGACAATCAGCACTGTCTTGATCTTTGACCTGGACATCCTGGCCTTCTTGGGGCGAGGGAGTTCGACGTGTGCCATTCCGCACTTTGCCTCTTCGTCTACGGATCTTATTCAAAGACCCAACTTTCGTCCCCGGTAATGACGTCATCAAGGAAAGCGGGGGTTGATTGGGGTTTTTGATCGTCCGTTAGAACTTTTGGCACTTTTCCTCATTCCTAAAGACTCCGACACAATTTCGTGAACAATGGTTTTCATAATGTCTAATGTTTCGGAAATTAAATGGACACTTAGACGACGGTCAGTGTTCAACAAGTCACGCACACGTTTCACATTGTCGTCGGAACTGGAGGTTGATGGCCGTCCAGCGCGGTTCTCGTCGTTGACATCTTCCCGACCTTCTGCGAAGGCCTTGTGCCACCGGAAAATTTGCCTGTCCGAAAGACAATCGACGCCGAAAGCATTCTTCAACATTGGAATGGTTTCCGTAGCACTCTTCTCTAGTTTCACACAAAACTTGATCGCCATCCGTTGCTCAAGCGAACGTTGCATTTTTTCTTGCACCGGGTCACTGTAACGACTTTCAAAGAACGAGTGATGCGACCAGTACAACGACCAGTAAGCCAACTGACGCTTGTTGGATCTTGTTGCCAGATCCCCCCACCACAATCCCAGCACGTAAAGCGCGGGCTGGCGCGTACAGTCTCGGGAAAAAAATCACTGACATTACTTTCCGGACAAACCCTGTACAAAACAAATTTCACCCGTGGCTTAGGTAAAAATATTTAAGGGGCACTAGTGTGAAATTTTCAAAAAATTGATTTTTTTGATTTTGCATTTTTCGACAGTCTATACCTTAAAAAATAACATACAAAAATTTTAAGTGCGGATATTAAATAGTTTTTGAGCTACAGCCTTCTAAATAATTGCTGCTTATCGGTTAGAAAGGTACGGCAGCTAAGAGACTATACATGAGTTACTGTTCGAGCTCTGTCGGCATTATAAATTATCATAATAGATTTAGGGACACTATTGTAGACCTTCAGGTATACAGATATGTAAAATATGTATAGGTAAAAATATGAGGGATTTTTCGTACTATATTTATCGATTTATAACAATGAAATCATTACTTTTGTCTTTAAATGTGTTTTTCTCAAAACTACATTTTAAAATTTGCTGCAGTTCTAACTCGATAACAAATCATCCGATCGATTTAAACTTTATTGTAGTATCTTTAATATTCTTTTCTCGTTTCTCCATACAATGACCCTCCAGTTTTTCAATTGGATAAAAAATGTAATTTTGCCATGCAAAAAAATATTAGATTTTTTAGCGAAATTTTAAACATTATTTTTTAAACCACCATTTTGTTGAATTTAATTTTTTTTTTACAATCATGGGTCATTGTATAAGCAATACCTTCTACTTTAACAGACTTTTTCTGTTTTTTGAATTCAGTCACTGCGAAGGCCACAATCACTGCAACAGGACAATTATTCAATACATAAAATTTTTTTTTTTTAAACCGCCATTTAGTTAAATTTCAATTTTTTTACAATCGTGGGTCATTGTATATGCAATAATTTCTACTTTAACAGACTTTTTCTGTTTTTTGTATTCAGACACTGTGAAGACCACAATCACTGCAGCAGTGGAAATTTTTTTTTTTTGAAACTCGGGAGATGGTGAATACCTTGCTGAAAATCAACTTTTTTCATTCAAAAAAATTTTCATGTATCCATTATTAACATACAAATATATCCTTAAAATTTTAAAATATTCGATGCAATAAGTAATTACTTTTCTTTAAAAAAATTCCCAAAAAACCACCATTTTTTAGGCGATCACACTAGTGCCCCTTAAAAAACCGGGACATGACTGGTAAATGCTTCAAAAAAATAAATTTCATAAACCATTCGGCAACCCAAAAGAAAAATAAATAGCAATGAAAAGTCTGGAATTTATCAATTAAATTGTGAAGATTGTGAACCAAAGAACGTTGGGCAAACAAAAAGATCAATTGTAACTAGTTTCAAGGAACATGTAGTTCAGCATCATCTGATATTCATTACTTTTTAATAATATTATAGTGTAGATTGTGTAGGTTATGATAAAAAGATTTCTATTGCCATGTCTGCAAGGTTCAATCCAACTTTGGAATTTCAATTAAGCTTTGAACTCATATTCATATGCAAGTCACTAATAATATTGTAATTTGAAGTTTATATACAAATATCCTGAGAGCACTTAACATTTAATCTTCGAGGTTTATCATTGAACAGTTTCAACCACACTCTGCAGTTTCAAGAAATGCTTTCCCTCTTTTTTGAGAGTTTATATATATAGAACAGAGCAACTACCTACAAAGTGAGCATATGTGGCTTACCTTCAATGTCGATTTGTTTAAGACTATCATCAATACCGCATGTAAACAAAGTTCCTTCAAAGACCCTCATTCCATTGATTTGGTTACCGTGTCCGACTCCTTCTACCCTATCATTTTCTCCAGTCTCTGCATTCCACTTTGTCACGAAACCATCGTGAGATGCTGTGAAAATTGAAGTCCTATCTTCACTCAATGTTAATGATGTGATAGGTTTATTGTGTCCTTTTATGATTCTAAGGGGTTTGGAGGGATCGTTTATATCCAAGTAGTTTATAAAACCACTTAAAGACACTGTTAGGAGGTAGTTGTTTTGCCAGAGACAGGAAACCTACAGAAAATGAAATTGCAAACATTAATGTGTATCAGAATTTCCATCAATCTATGAAAATATAATTCCCTGTCCGCAATAAAATAAGGCGGGCGACTGATTCTAATGGAAATACATTCTACAGTATTCCCATGGGCACGAAATGGGTATGAGATAGAGGGTACGACCACAAAAAAAAGAAATCTTGATTAACTCATTCTTGTTTGTTTTCTGCTATGTATTTAAGTAGCTTCATTTTAAAAAGTTTATTACCCGGACATAAAAGCTTTTTACCTGTTGATCTTCTACATTGTTTCCTATCACAAATTCCGACACAACTTGTCTGGTTTCCACATCCCACAACTTAGCTGTTTTGTCTCCACTGGCAGTTAATAACTGCTTGCCATCGGGGCTCCATGACACACCGTAAACCCCACCTGCATGAGCGGGGCTTCCAACTTCTCCCACTAAATCCGATGAAGTTCCATCATAAAGAAATACTTTACCATCAAAGCCAGCAGAGGCAAAGAAGTCGCCTTTTGGAGAATACCTCACTGCTTGAACAAAACGGGTGTGCTCCTAAAAAAGGAATTGTTAAGGGGGTTGTACTAGAACCGCAACTCTGGAAATTTGAGACAATTTTAGTTCCCAGTTCTGGACAGCCAACGCCATTATGGACAAAAACCATAATGGCATTGGAGTCTGAATGAGAAAATAAACATTATATACTATAAGTAGAGTCGAGGAATTCATGGACTCTAACTGAACCGTATTAAAGGGACCTAGACAGCAGTGACAGTTGGTGTAATTAAAAATTCTCGTATTTTCGTGGGGAAACAGAGGACCCACATCATATTTTAGGGAGTGAATATCAAACTTTAATAGAATGCTATAATAGCAAAACAAAAACTTGAAATGAAACTTTTAAAAAAATGTCTGGCTCACCAGAAAATCTTTGAAGCAGCTTGCAAAATATTTTTTTTTAATCACGTCTTTTTACTCTTGTTACTTTTTTGAAATCTCGAGATCTGTGAAAGTTATGGGAATTCTAATTTGAAATTCATTCACCAGCATTTAGTTTCTGATATTTGTAACAGGTTTAAGGGGGCTTTCCCGCTTTTCGGTTTAAAAAAAAGGTTTTTTTTTTTTTACTGAAATCAATGCGTTATACATTCAAATTTATTGTCCTGAAATTTTAAAGTGATCCGTGTATTAGATTTCGAGTTACAGCCAGATTAGTGACGACATTCCCGGCGCTTGAAAAGAGTCACGCAGGGAAAATGGAGGTGGACAGTGTAAAGGAAGTGCTTCAACGATCCGAAGAAAAGCATAATGTAAAATATGCTCAGTATATTGGCGAAGGGGACAGTAAGACCTCCAAGGCGACTTTGGATTTGGACCTGTACAACAACGATCCGAAAGTAATGAAAAAGGAACGCGTCGGTCACGTGGAGAAAAACGCACGGGAACCAGGCTCCGTAATGCGAAGAAAACAAACAAGGGACTCTGGGGAAGAGGTACAGGAACACTGACCATCAAGGTAATAGGCGAATTGACAACTTATTACGGCCTGTTACTTATTATCCGTATTCGGCGAAATGCGGATTCAGTGGAAAAAAATGCGTGACGCTATCTGACGTGAAGCCAAAATGAGGTCTACAAGACAGAGGAGGGTATCCTGTACGGGCCCCGAATTGATGACAAAAAAAACGTAAAAAAAAAACGTCAAACGCATTTTTCTCAAAACAACGTTTTTGAAACTGGAATGAGATTTTTCTCGAGCACTAGTTAACCGATTTTTATGATTTTGCTTTTAAAATGTTCACAAATGATGCCATTAGTGATCAACATAGGATTTTTTTGATATTGCAAAAATTCCATTTTTAATAACAATTTGAAGGTAGAAATTTAAGGTGAAAATCGAATTTTTTTTTCCAAAGTTGCACCAAATCGCGTAAAATTAGAATTTCAAAAAACCCCTATGATAAACACTAACAACAACCCTATACTTTATAAAAATGTTTCATTTTTTGATTTCAGATGAATAGCGTCGTAGAAAATTCTCATTAACATGAGACATGTCCGCCTGAAGTAGCTGCATTGGAACAAGGATCAACGGCCGCCATTTTGGTTTAAAAAATAAATAAAAAACCAAATGTAACCTACATACCTGTATCTTTTAATTAAAAAAAAAAATTGTCTCAATCCGTTTTATACTTTCCTCAAAAAAAATTCCCAAAAAAACATTTTTTTTTCCAGCGAAAAAGCGGGAAAGCCCCCTTAAGTTACAGTAAGTTATACTTCACTAAATACTGTGTGTTTTGCACATAACTGTGGAAATCAACGTGACCAAGAGTTTCTGATGAGCAAGCAAAGTATTTTTGCTATTATAGCCTTCTATTTGGGTATACTCATCACTCCCCAAAATACGATCCGTGAGTCCCACGTTTTCTTATGAAAATACATGGATTTTTAATTCCTCCATCATTGCTACCTGCTTCCCTTTAATGCAGTTCTGTTAAGGTCCGTGATATCTCGACTCTAACTATAAGAATGACTATTTTATAATAAACTACTTAAATAAGGGCATTTCCTATTCAAAACAATTTATTTAAGGGGGCAAGATACTTTCATCCATTCGAAAAATCGATTTTTCTTTTTTTATTTGTTTCGTTAGATAAAACCCTCGAGAATATGTATGCAAAGCGGAAATACGAAATTCGAGGAATTATCGAAGTTATGGCGTTTCTACGAAGCGCTGTCCGACCGTGACGTAGCCGCTTCCCAAGTAGGCGGGCAGGGAGCAACCGCCTGACCCTTCCAAGAACATTTTCCGACATTCCTTTCTATAGAAATTTCGTTTGTGTGCTTTGTGCGTAAGAGTGTTGTACTAGATGGAATCGATGATTACATGTAAGTCATTAAAAAAAGTAACTATGCCAGTGCAAACCTGTTTCAAAACTTTAAGCGCGTTTTTCGCGGAACCACGTTTACAAAATCGGTGGTCAGGATTTCTCGAATCCAGTCAACCGATTCCGGTACTTTTTTTTTTGTTTTTAAGCTTAAGATATTATCTAGTCTTTACCATATGCTTTTTTTGATATTCACACTTTAACTATTTTTTTTAGCATGCATAAAGACGCAATTTTCTAGTAAAAATCGATAGGTCAACTTTGAACGTCCGCCATTTTGTGACAAATTCGAAATTTAAAAAAAAGCATATGATAAAGACAAGCGACAGTCCTAATGTTTAAAACGGCATATTAATTTTTGCTTTTAGATGAATAACGGCTGAGGAATCTTGACCACCGCAAAACACCTCCAACGGAACCCCTCATCTTCGGGGAGCTGTGGGGGGTGGGGAGAGGAGGAGGGGACGCTGAATAAAATATGATTTAGTACACTAGCACGACTTCTTTCATTTGCAGAAAACCCCATCCTTCTACTTTTTTCGTTTTCTGGCAAAAAAATCTTCAAAATACCTTACAAAACAGGCTGAAAAAGTGTCTTGCCCCCTTAAGACCATTTTCAGAATTTTGGTTAGGTCCTAGAAGATTGGCTCTTACTTGTTTGGTCATCTTGAACTTAAACGGGGGTCCCTCAAAAACAGCAATGGTGTTATCTTCAGATCCGGTTATGACCCTGAAAGGCCTAGCCGGTCTGAAGTCACACGAATTAATCGGCTTTGACTGCCCAGAGATCTCACCCACAGAAGTGCCCGTCTCTGACATGAATACGTGTCCAAATCTTTCACGTCCCTCACCAACAACAACCATCCTTTGGTTATCGGGAGACCAAGCAATGTCTTTTATGGGGCCTCCAATCGGATGAAATTCATTCTTGAGAATGTGTTCTTTGTTAACGGTGTCCCATATGCGCACTTTACCAGACTGATCTGAAATTATACATGGTTTGGTAGGAATTCTCTTCAATAACGAGTATTAATGTTATGACAACATTCTAGAGAGCTTCGAAAGATATTACACGTTGAACGTTTTTTTCTTGTTACCCAATTATTTGGTATAAGTTCTGGAAAGCTTAAGATGTAAAGATGTATTTCTGACATCTCTGATTATTATAAAATGAAACCTTCATTAAAATCAATAATGTACTTTGTATGTATGTACTAAGTATGTATAATCCATGAAATATTTTTCACAGGTGAAAATAATTCGATTATTTTTTTATTTTATGGAATATTTTACAAAACATACATATGTAATGTATTTTTATATCAACACACTGTTTATAAATATGAGATATAAAACGTGGTTGTTTTACAAAATATTGTTTTGTACTTACCTCCAGAGGCAATGTAGAAACCACTAGGAGAATATTTTGCAACATTTACTTGACACGAATGCTCTGTGTAGACATCCGCTATAGCAGGGTTCTTGTAAAACAAATGAGTCTCATAAAAATTATTGCAAAACGTAATGTATTTTTACGATTAATTTTATTTTACTATATCTATTCTATCTTTTCTAAGATTAAATATGTAATTACTCTACAATAAAAAACTAAGGTTTTAATATTCATTTTAAGTTTTTAATAAACAGTGTACAATTAAAAATTGCATTTAATAAAATTTAGTACTGCATTTGGGCCTTAATTGTAATGTAACTTGTAATAACTACTGTTACATTCCATTAGTGTTGGTACGCCAACAAACACCAACAGTCCTGAATGAGTAAAAGAACATTACGTTTCAAATTATTAGTGCAAATTTCATATTTCCCTTAAAAAAAATCTTACTTTGGTTATAATTTTTGTTTTTATATTCACAGAGCTGCTACATATATGTTCGCAGAGCTTCCAAGATCTTCACATATGTTTGAATGTGAATGGCAAATTCAATTTTGAACTAAATAGCTACGATAAGAATTTGTTTGGTTTACTTCAATTAATAGCTTCTTAAATGTTCTATTAAGTATTATTTAAATATTTTTCGTTACTGGGTATCATATTTGTTGAAAATATAATTTTTTAAGGCTAGCCTAGCTTTCTTTTGCAGTTAGTATTAGCCAAACAATCCAGGACAATCGAAGAAGAAATCTTTTTATGCAGTAGAGAATAATCCAGTCTAATCTACAAGTTTCATAACCATTTAGCCATACATTTTATACAGATTTTTCATTTTTTACAACAGTATACATTTGTTCAAAATACTGTTATAAATAATGTAAAATGATAAAGAATATGATGAAATAGCTATTAATTAATTTTACATTTGATACATACGTACATCTAATATTATTTTATATTATACCTATATATTAATATGTCTAATATTAATTCTCATACAAAATATAATGAAAAATATTAGAAAATTTAGAGCCAAGTATTTCCACATAGATGTAAAACCCACTCATATTATTTCACAATATTGGATGCCAAATCTTAGTCAGACCCACATATATTCGAAAATATAATAAGAGTTAAGTGTACTATTATAAAAGTACTGATAATATACTACTTTGAAGATGAATCATGTTATCTTATTGAGTTATTAAAAACTGTGTATGCAACATAAGCTGTAACTAATCATTTGAATTGTACTTAAATGGAAAACGTTAAATACCTGTTGTAAAGTGGTAAAAATTGAAAGGAAAACATAGTTATCAGCTAACAACATGATTTGGATTAGCAAGTTTTTATTTATGTGTATATATACAAGATACTGGTCCTAGCAGAACTATGATTCAGACTTGTAATTATTCTTTATTTATTACACTTTTTTCACACCACGTAATTTTTGGAATAATAGTAATATGGAAATATTAGTCTGGTGATGGGAGATATGTAAATATACTTAGGTATATGAACTTATTTAGGTCATTGTTCAGAAAGCCATTTTGCAATTTTAGCATTTTTTTTCGTCAGATACCCAGAATTCAAACAGTATACATACAAATAATATACACCGTGTTTGACCACCAAAATCGTGCACAAAGTAGTATTAGTCCCATAAGTTAACGGGAAAAGAGAGCGAATAGGGGTGCTGGGTGGATAAATTAAGGCGTAAATAGTGATTTTTTCATTTCGCATGTATCTGTGAAATTTCCCTTGCCCTTTTAGACACATATCTATGTAAAGGTTTCACAACAACATTGCATTTCCACATTTACGTACCTACAATTTGCCTTACCCTTTTATATGAGTTCAGAATATTGCGCAGTACTGACCGTGAAAATTGAAAAACTTAATTTTTGGATGATCTTGACCTTTGACATGCAGAAACATGTGTTTCCAATGGGTTTTATGAAAAATCAAATACATTTGCCTTGAAAAAATCACTATTTACGCGTTATTTTACCGCTAATACTACTTTGCGCATGATTTTGGTGGTGTATATTACTGTTTTCTGGGTATCTGACGAAAAAAAAAAATGTTAAAATTGCAAAAGTGGGTTATCTGAACATTTACCCTTATTTATAAATACATTGATGCATAATTGTAAGTGTCAAAGGCAATTAGTTTCCTTCTCATTTAGTTGAAATTAATAAATAACTTAATGTACTTACTTCGATATTTCTAATAATAACGGAATTTCCATTTGTGTACAAAAAGTTTTTTCCCTTTGGGTCTCCACCCAAAACAAGTGGTTGTCCTCTTTGAGTTTTTGGCAGAGTTGCATATATGTTTTCTGTTTGCAAAAAAGATATACATTTAGAATGAAATGTCTACTGAAATTATATAGAGTAAAAATATGTAAATACTACTAATAGTACTAATAAAATACAAGCCGAATAATGCTTACTGCAGGCGTACGACATTCTGCTAAAATAAATGCAGCTGAAAATAGAAAACCTTCAAAGATGCACCTCAAAGAATCGCGAATTACACAATTTATCAATGTCATACACCAAAGTTATTCGCAAGATTTTGGCACAGATATATAAATTATAGTCTATCTTCTTAATCACTACTCGTAGCGGTTATGTTTGCCATATAAGGAAATGTAACTTTCTCACCGACCGACACTACCTTCCTGTCATATGTCATATATTTCATATGAAGTTGGCAGAAGTTTATTGGAAATGCCAACATTGAAAATCCATAATTTATTATCTAACCTATTTTCATAACCGTGACGACCTTAAAGAAATACATATTTGATTTAAAGGCTGCTTTACAGTTCGCTTTGTCTTGCCGGCAAGAAAAATTGCAGCAATTTTTATTGTGCGCACGCGTATTTGTGGTTATTTGTTAAGAAATTGTCCAAACAGACATAAATACGTGTGCGCACAAGAAAAATTGCGAACTGTAAAGCGGCCTTAACACTGTTAATAGTGACCGACCCGGAAACCAGAAACTGTATGCCTTAACAAAAACAAATACATATGTACATAATGACTGGTAGTGATTTGGTAACACTGGATTTCACTGTTTACAGAATCACGCCATAACCTCAGAATTTGTTTTTGATGATGCGAATGAAAATTTGTTACGAATAATTAGATTGCCTTGAGACAATGGCTGACTTGAAGAAAGATTTGGATGAATATTTATTATTACAGAGTGACCAGAAAAAGACGTTCAAGCTACAGATGCCTCCTATTCAGAGACCTAATGTAACAGGTTGGTTTAGAAAGGACCAGCCTGTAGAAGAACGTACGTGGTTTCAGGAAGCTAAAAAAGAATATTGTCCCAGCCTTGTAAGTAGTACATCGTGAAATGTATAACAGGGTTGTGTTTTAATCAATGTATATTTCAGTCGAGGTTTCAACGTATCGTATTATTTGCAGTTTGTACTGGAATGGGCATATTGTGTTTTTCTCTTTCACTGATGTACATACCAGTTCTTTTATTTAAGGCAAGAAAGTTTGCTCTCCTTTTTACCCTTGGAAGTACGTTTTTTATCATGAGGTAAGTGTATTTCCAATTAACGTATATCATGTTACTGTGAGGTTGAAAATATGATGCATTCATTTAATTATAGGCAAAACATTAATATCTTTTACAAAATTGAAAATTATTTAACAGGCATTTCAAACATTCACTCAGCTATTTTCTGTTAATGGAGCTAGGTTGACTTACATAGGTATCTTGAGTTTGTTATTTTACTTCCATGTTATTGTATAGTACATATTAAAGGCCTGCACGAGTAAGTAAAAATATAATCGATTAATTAAACCCATTATCACAGCGATGCGAGTATGTAATCATTAAGAAAGCATCGCAGGCATTGTAACGATATTACTCATAAGTAGAGCCGGCATCCGGGCGGCGGGCCATAATCATACTACTTATTACTTGTATGTGCAAAAACAAAATTCATGAAAACAATAAACTGTTGCAATTTATAAAGAGATGAGTTAAACTTACCCTGTTATTTACATTTAGATGTGTGAAAACTTTGTGGCCGCCGTGCTGTTTAACCGGCTTTACTCATAAGTAATCATATCATAGATACCAAAAAGTTAGGGTCAAAACCGAAATATATTTTTGCAGATTCTTCATTAATAAATTTGAAAATAATTGTTTATATACATACATACTTATTACTCAGATGAATATTCTAGCCAACTTAGCAGTTCCTCGGTTATAATCTTTTCATCTAATAATTGGATAATATTCTAAACATGTTTATTTATTTATGTAATCTTCAATTAACCAACATAAATCCCAAATTTAGAATATACCTCATGAATATGCTGGTTTATTTATATTTATTTCCTAAATAATAAAGATGCCGATTTTATTGATCATAATGATGCCACGAGTCCCATAAATACTCGTCATGTGTAAGATTCCATATCGTGTGCTTTGTCAAATAAGTATTTATGCTTATACTCGTATAATTCTGTAGTTAAAAGTGCAGGTCTCCGATACATAGTAACTTAGCCACTTGTTAAACCTTTTTACTGGGGTAATTCCCTGCCGTTTCTTGTGCTTTTAACTCTTGCAGCTAAAGTCCATAACCTCGAAATAAGAAATAAAAACAATACCAGATTGCTGACGTTAACTACTGGGGCAAAGTGGGAAAATATAATTTTTTTTTATGAAGTTCAAATAGTCAAAATTAATACAACTATCAATAGTAGAGATTTAATAAGCAAAACTTGTATGCCATTCGATGCATTTATTTTTATTTACTTCGATTACTCCCAACAGTCATAGAATGTAGGGCCTACCATTTTTGTGCCCAGAACATCGAGTGGCCTCAGAAAACTGGGCCGAAGATTACGTATTTGCCAATTCGCTGAGTGTATACTTAACTTTTTTTTGCGGTTTTATTAGTAGGATTATATACTTTTTCATATTGTCGGTAAAATGAGTGTTACAAAAATTATTTTCAGACCATGGGAAGATCAACAATCTAGTAATAGTGCAGATTATTCTGGAGACGATGAATATGACGCCAATTTGGACGAAAAAAGTATATTTTAATATGGCCCTGTTTAAAATGTGCCAGTTATATTTCTGCGGTTCCTATGTCACCTAATTGAAATGATTTTCTCTATTTCTTATTTCGATGTTATGGACTATGCCTATTGAGTTCAATAGAATACATTTTTGGTGTTAATAAAAATTTACTGGCGTCTATTAAAAAAAAAAAAAAACAGTATCTTGGGATTAAATGAGAACAGTACATATAATACAGGATCAAAGGATCAAAGTAGAACAAGAAAATATTCACATACTAATAATGTATATTCATAATTATATTCTAATTACTCCATATCATAAGTTTATCAAACCTTAATTAAAAATGTACTAGCCATATAATGTAAATTAAATATTTTTAACGAATAACTACATATTTTTGTACAAAAGAAGATAATAAAGAGTAATACTAAACATTTCTAATTTATGTATAACTGTTTTACATTTCAATAAGAATTCCGTAAAAATTTCGAATTGACGTAATAATTATTCAATATAAAAAATGTATAAATTAGAAATGTTTAATATGACTCTTTACTAATCTTCTTTGCACAAAAATATTATGGAAAAGATAATTTGAGACACAACTTTACTTTATGATGACAGTTTGTTGAATAAAATGCAAAATGCATCATACTTGACTTCTTCATTTCGAAGAAAAAGTTTTATAAAGAGCTTTGTTGGCAGTGGCAAAAAATTTATCGATTTTAATAAGATAATACGTCACTAGAAAAAAAAAACTAGAGCATTTAAACGCAGATAAAAAAGCAATACTTATGATAAAAACTATGATAAAAATCGAAAAAACTTAAAATTGTGAATATTTAATTGAAACTCAGGTTATAGGTCAAAAATATCGTTTTGAACAACTTTTTTCAATTACTGTTTTCAATATCTGAAAAAGCAAAAACCAACGCTGAAGTCACCTGTAATGTATAATTAATAATAAAAAATGTTTTTAAGTTTATAATTCAAATAAAAAAGTTTATGATATGTGCGTTTTGGAATTCACTGTATGTTTATACGGGGTGTCCGGGAATTGAGTGTACAACGTTGAAGTTACCTGTAAAGTATAATTAATAATAAAAAGTTTTCCCATATAATACGTACGCTTTGGAATTCACTCTATGTTTATACGGGGTGACACAAAAGAAAACGATTTAGGCCAACTTCCATATAGTCAAAGTTGCTTCAATTAGCTGCTAGAGGGTCATAAAATTCCATAAAAATTTTAATTTTTCTTCAATAACTAAAACACTACCCGTCTTTTAGAGTTTTTAGAGCTATAATTGACGTTTTTTAGTTCTATACTTGGCGCTTTTGAAACTAGAGAAACACCTCATACTGAATGTTGAGTGTAATTTTCTACTCATTTTTTGTTATTGCGTGAATAATGGCTATGGATTTGTTTTTTATTGAATAATCTACTTGGTTCCAAAGCTTTTTTTATATGTTGCAAAATGTTGATTGGATGCTCATCCAATCAAAACGAAGCAAATTTGGCTATATGCAAGTTGGCCTAAATTGTTTTCTGTTGGGTTGAGGCATCTGGTATTAAGCTGTACGCTCAATTCCCAGAAACCTGTGTAATAGTTTATTGGAAAATTAATGTATTTTGTAACATAATTATACTTTTAGTTTTTCCTTCTTATGGGGACCAGTAGCATTCCTGAAACATATGGTAGCAAAGGATAGGATACTCATCACCGTAGTTTATGGCGGAACGTTGGTTGCTACACTCTACTGTGCTCTACATTTACAGAGTACACCACTTACAGTAATTTTTGCTATTTTCCAAATAGTCACGCTATGTTGGACTGTGATATCTAATATTCCTGGTGGAACAGCTGGAATATCATTTTTTTCCCAAATGTTTACCAGAACAGTTAGTAGCTCATTGCCAATTTAGATTCACACTTATGCAAGAGTATTAAAACATTTGACATATTTATTTGAAGCTATAATTTTTATATTCAATTTTGTATATACTACGAACTAAGTTAACTAATAAACAATACCCTGTGATTTTTTGTATTATTATTATTAACACAGCAAGGACCTTCCTAATTTCTCATGGCACAATAACTATGATTCACCCTTTGATTGTTAAAAAATGGGAATATTTCTTATGGATGCCATTCTCTTCGCACTCAATTAGTATCTTTCAATCTAACTTCTATATTATATATTCTTTTTTATGATTGCAGTTGGAACAAGAAAAAAACAAATATGAACTATAACTGAATATTGTAGACAAAAAATAATTTCTCTGTTTAGAAAACCTATTACAGGTGTTCTGCACATTCATTACAAGTTGCAAATATTATGCTTTGTAATTGATTTTAAAGCATATTTTGATACGTTTTTCCTTTCCTCTTTGTCCATTTCATTACAAATAAGGTTAGGTAGTTACAATCAAGCTGGTATCCGGTATAAAATAGTGGCACTAAACTATATTCACTTTCAAGATTAAGCGAGTCAAAACAATGATTACTGCATGATTCATCACGTGAACTGTCAGTTTCTACGCTGTGAGTGGCTGATGTAAAGCCATAGGCGGGCCTTCAATCGTCTTCAGATCCGCAGTTGTTTCTCTATTGGCGCTGCGTAACGTGTATTTGTTTACATGCACTTCATCTTGAAAATGAATATACTATAAGAATCAGAAGTGACATACCAGATGTTTTATCCCCGATAAGATCTATTTTTGTTTACATGAATTTTTACCTAATATAGGGAGGGAACATCTTTTGATAAATTGTGATACAAAATGTTGCTTACCTTGTAAAATTTTGTTGGCTGTGAACATTGTAGGTATACACTGTTGGCACTGTCACATCTTCTTTTTGATAGAATTGTCATGGTAATTTATTGGTTAGAAGGAGGGGCTAGAGACCAAATGATTCCAATAAAAGCTAAACCCTTCACAGTGGCCAGTGGTGACCGGTGAATTCGAAATGCTCGTATTTTTGTAAGGATGGATGGGACGCATATCATATTTTAGGGGGTGATTACTAGACCTAAGTCGATGGCTATAATAGCAAAAAAATATTTTTTCATAATGATCACGTAAAAAAGTCAAATTCATAGTATGATGTCACATAATGATATTTCATCATTCAGAATTGGGGACATTTTTTTCTGTAGGCGGCCGTCCGCCAATAGGAGCCGTTGGGGAGGGATTTTTTTCCGTTATTTTTTTCAATATCTCGTACCGTTATGGATCATTATTGCATAAAGAGTGTGAAAAATATTTAAGTACCTTATCACTCTAACAGATCCGCTATTTTTTAAAAAAAACACTTTCCACGCCAACCAATCAAACTCACAACACATGGTTTTTTCTCACGACACATCTGAAATAATGGCGACTTTCCGGCACTTCTGGATGTACCGGAAGTGAATACTAAATTGTTTTTTTTTTTAAATGGCATAGTATATTTTTTATGTCATATTTGGTATCTACTCATTCATTTACAGTCACTTTAATAACCACTGTCTATCTCAAAAATGAACGGTTTTCGAGATATTTCAATTTTATGTAAAAAAAAAAAATTAATTGTAAACCCATAGAGAAACATTTCATTTTATAATTAATTGCACCATTTCAACTATAAAGAAAAAAATGAGTCTGATACAAAAATATTGTCATTATATAAGAAAGTACGAAAAGTGGTCAACAAAGTAATAAGGGAAAAATATAATTTTATAATAAAAGTCAATACTAAAATAACTAGTAGACTTTTTATATACACATAAAAAATGTATTACATACTAGACATCACACATTAAAATATATTTTACAAATATACAATGTAAAATAGATACTCTTATAAAAAAGGCACATTATACTTGTAAGAAAACAGAATGTTTTTTTAAGTACACATAGCTTATTAAAAATGTATGTAACATATTTATTTAAGCTATGAATTATTAGACGAATACATAATTTTTTACCTAAAAGTTACATCAGTTCGTGAACCCGTTATTTAATAATAAAGTTGACATATGGCGACACAACACAAAGGCAACTCGTGTAGCATGTGATGGGGATTGGCTCAATTTGATTTAATTGCAGTAGCCCTGTGACAGCTGGAGCTGTTGTACAACCTCCGCTATATACAATACTTTGAGTAATGTGATATAATTTCATAATAAATGTGGCAAACGCACGAAAGGATTAGATATACGAAAGTAACTAGTGTCATTTTCGTGTATTATACTTATAATGCATGCGCCTCTGTGGTTTCCGTTTCTGCCAACTCTCTTTATTAACGATGCAGACCTTTAAACAGGTGCTAGCACCTGAATTAAGTACCTAGTGTTGAGTTGGCATGGCATTTGTAAAAATTTTAAGTGGGTTTGAGGAACTGAGCTATAGTCTTAATAAATATCTGTTTTATCAAAAATTATGTTTCTCCTTGCCTTGGTACGATTACCCAGCCATCTCCGGAATTTCGTGAAGAATTCCCAGGCACAGATGATCTCTGTTGCTGTAGCATATCTCTAGCTAACCTTAGTGATTCTTTCTCTTCCTGTAGAGCTTTCAAATTCATTTGTCTTTGTTGATCTTCCACTTCGGCAGCTAAAAGTTTGCTTTTCTTTTGTGCTAATATTACCAGTTCTGTTTGTACCTAAAAATTAATACACATGTGTAAGTATTAGTCGATATGCATTAGCACTATTTATTTTATTTATATTATTATAACAAAATAGGCGAAAAAACTAAAATCATTTTTATTAAATTTCCTTTTGTTAAGCAAAATACGTTAACAATACCAATTTGATTATTGGCGTGACGAAATCTTAAAAAGGGCAATGGTAAATATTCATATTCAGAAAAATAAGTTCCAAAAACGGGGGTAAACAACGAAAAAATGGTCTCAAAGATTTTATTGCTGTAATATGTAGGGGAGGGTCCCATGATCCTTGACATTCTAACAAAAAGTTACCACCCTTCAAGGCTGTGTGTTATTCAAGGGTGGCGCAAAGGTGTGGGAAATTTTATTTTTTCCTAATATTCTTAAAAAATAAGTATTAAGTGTATTAAGTTTCTAATCGATCAATGTTTAACATGACGGTTTTGAAGATTTTTGTACGTTTTCTTGATAACTAAGGAATATAATGTTATTCGAAGCTTAGTAACACATTATTGTCGATATATCATAAATATGACTTCTTAATGTATGACAGAGGAGCCACAAACTGACGCAAAACTTTTTTGTAGGGTGTTAAAAAAAGAGGGTGCTGGGACACAACGGAGGATTTGAAAGAGACAGATTACTCGGAGTGGGCCGGAAAGGGTTCTAAGTCACCCCACATGTAGAGATCTGCTTACATCCCCTCAACGTAGCAAATTTGCAAGGGGTAACTTGGGTGTGGAATTTCACTTTTGGCGTTCAATCGACGGTCCCCAGTGGGTCCTGTCAACTTCGAGATACTCTATGTGATGCTAGGAATTAGAGACCAAACGACTGCCCACGTAATCTTCAACAGTGCTGGAACCAGGTGTAGCGATGGTCTGAAGGGATGCTCGAATGGTCAGCGGGTGAAAATTAGTTGTGATACCCCATACCAATTGATTTGGCACCATTTTGATCAATGAAATCATCAACCAGTGGTCAGAACATGTTAAACCCAGCATAACTGCAGAAGGGTGGATCACGGGGGCTGGAAATTGGTTGAAAGGGTGGGGCAGCGACCAAATTCTCAGGACTTGTTGGAACAAAATGTTCGGCGGCGCGCTGACAGGCGAGCGAGGTATAGGTGACGGTGGAGCGAGGGGAAGCGGCGGTAGCGACCAGCAAATTTCGCGCGGTGTTCAGAGGCGTTTTACACCAATTTAATGGCATTTAGATGAAACAAAGTAAATGGACGAATTGTAGTTTACACTCTGTAGTTTCCGAATCCGCCGAGAAAATGTTA
The DNA here is from genome assembly GCA_029963805.1 of Aromia moschata. Lineage (NCBI taxonomy): Eukaryota > Metazoa > Arthropoda > Insecta > Coleoptera > Cerambycidae > Aromia > Aromia moschata. The sequence continues at coordinate 525,072 of JAPWTK010000302.1, read as the reverse complement.
TTTAATCTATCGCTCGACGTGTTATGGAATATTCAAAATACGATGTAAAAAACTTTATTCGACTATTGTGCAAAAACTATTCATCGGACATAATCCAGTTTTTGCACACTCATTCTTCGTGATATTACCTACATTTTCCCACAAGATTGACTCTTCTAATGCAAAAATACTCGAATTACGAATTTATTAAGAAAATGTAATTTTTTTGCGTTTTTTCCGAGTTTTCTCAGCGAAAAATGTACCGATTGACTTGATTTTTTTTTCATTTTAAAGGTTTTTGAATTCTCTACAACTTTCCTATTGGATGCGATGTGATTGCTTCAATAGCTTTTCTTCTATAAGCAAAAAACTGAAAAAAACATTTTTTTTTCACTAATTTGTTATTAAAAAAAAAGTGCAACTATTTCCTAGTCCAATTCATATACGTTTTCATCTAAGGACTGAATTTAAAGGTGAATTTCAGGTATCAATCGTGTCATGTCAAAAAGCTCTATTGACTGGCCGATTAGTAGAACATCGTCTACTGTCATCGAAATTTTAATCGATATTTATGGAGTCGATAATTATTAAAATAATCTTTCACGTTTCCTAAATGTTATACTCATTTACATTTGAATTTGCCGCAAAATTACGCTAAAGATTCGCATTTGACGAACGGTTCCTAGATGTCGCGAGTGTTTTTTACATTTAAAAACGAACCAACGACCAACGAAGTCAACAGCATCGCCCTTCGTATTTTAGTATCAAAGTGTTGTTATAAAACTAGATAATAATATCATTATTGTTATTAAACCACAACAATCGGAAAAGTGTACTCGGAATATATTTTGCGAGGCTTTCAAGTGTCTCCAGTCTATAGACATTTACATGACACTTGTTTTCGTCGACGTCTACGCTTGTTATACGATCATCTGTAATTTGTAGTAGTTTCATACAATAATTTATTAGGAACACTCAAAATATACCTACAGTTGCTGCAGGACGCAACAAAAAACGAAAAAGCAACTTTTTCTAGAAAAATTGGTGAAATAAACTAAGTGCCTATCTAGGTATTTCCCAGGAACATTTGACTAGCTTGTAAAAACCTGTCTTACCAAAACTATAATAGGTAAGAAGGTAAGTAATAGCATAAATCCTGTTTTGTTAATCTTTATTTATGTAGATTGATATTTGTAATGTTTTACTGGGAGGATGCCACTTGAACTTTGAACCATTTCAGATTATTTTCGAACAAACTAAAAACTGTTATACCTGATGAGTGAATGGATTTTCATTTTATTAGAACCAACCTCCGAACTAGTGGTTGGTGCCTAACTTTAGTTATTTTTTTAGAACCATTAATATGAGCCCAATCACAAATGTATTCGGTACAGCGTTAAATTTATTCTATACATTGGGAGTGATTACAGTTTATTAAAGTTGAATTACTTCTAATGAAAACTAATATTCTGTAGTATGGTGTAAGGGGTGAGATCGTTTTTTAGTGGACTTTAGTCTGTGACGCTTCTGAACCACTGGTAGCAACAGTTTTGCTTTTGTTTGTAAGTTTAAAATATGGTAGAGACACTACAACATGGTTTTCATTAAAAGTTTACCTTGTAAAATCCTAAATCTTTTTACCCTGCGACGGCAAGTCATTACTGAAACGTATTTCCTAAAGAGGCGTTCAAGTATTACGTAACGCAATTTTTGAAGATTTTTTACCCTCCCTCCCCCCATGTAACGCCCGTAACGTTTTCTGTATCCCCCCTTCCCCTCCCTAAACGTTACATAAGTGACCATTTTTAACTAAACTAAGTGACTAAGTGACCATTTTTACCTAAAAGTCACAATTATGTTGCGCAAAGTACCGGAAAGTCGCTAAAATACCTTTGTTATTGTTTCAATAGCGTTTGCGGTAATAATAAATAAACCAAGAGATTTCTAACTTGCAATACATGCCTATGTTGTTTATTTTATTTATTCATATTGTTATTTAATAAACAATCACACATAATGAAGTAAACATTTGCTTAAGTTTAAAATATGTTAAAATGGGCTCAAATGTGTCCTAATAAACTTTTACTACTAATCTTACATTTAATTACGCCGTTTTCCTGGCTTGGCCCTGTCCTTACATACATTTTTGGCTTCATCCACCATTGTTCTTCTCATGCATTCTCCTGTTTTAGCTTTTTTTTTTACTAATAAACTCTTAAAATAAAATAACATGTTTATTTTAACCTTTGGCAATGCAATTAGAAGGTTACAATCGAGGGTTTCCCCGTAAAACATAAACGAAAAGGGTTGGGGAGATTTTAATTTCCTAGTTTTTTATTTAAATAAAAAAAAACAATGTTATGTAACGCGTTGTTCGAACCCTCCTCTACCGCCCCTGTAACGCATCATAACGTTTTACAAGACCCCCCTTCCCCCCAAATTACGTTATGTAATACTTGAACGCCCCCTAATGATATTTTTCCATTCATTGTTTATCGCTGCTGTGGTTTCACGTCTGTTTTTTTTTTTTAATTATTTTTCTCAGTGCACAATCATCTTGTGAAGAAGTTTTTCTACGAGTCAGATTTTGGATAAATTTTTATACTGCCTACTTGTAGGGTAACAAAATAAAGATCAACATTAGTCTTATTTTGCTGAATAATTTGGTAACATTATATGTTTCTTTATCTTGAATTTTAATATTTTATTTAAATTAATTTTATGACCGTATCACCCTCGGTGTCACTATTCGGTCCCATTACCAATCGGTATTTATAACTTACAGATATCTATCTACAACTACTTCAAAATTGTGGTAAAAAGTAAATATCAACTTTTTTGGTTCATATTTCATATTTTTCAGCAACCATGGACCAAACACCTTCACCTTCATCTTATTCTATGACTGTAAGTGTAAACTGTATTACTCCTATTGTTTTCACCATGTTATATTCTATAATAGTAAACTTAACGCTATAGTGTAATTTGTATTATGTGAATATGATAAGTCCACCATTCATAAAAAAAACTGAATTTGATAAGCAATGTTTGAAAAACATTTTATAATATATGGAATAAAAAAACCACAATTCATTTTATAATAATATAAACTGCTACCTGCTACTATGGTTATTATATTATTTGGGTATTTATAAATAAATTCCTGTAGTGCTTAAATATAAAAATGTACTCGTATTTTACAGGATATGGAAGGAGCAGGACCAAGTCAGCCAATTGTAAGTGTACTTTTTTTATATTTCCTGATTTTTTATAACATTATACAATATATTTCAAATATATTGTATAATGTTAATATTCATTATTATGGTCAACATTTATAAGTTCAGTATTATTTAAACATATCATATTCATTAAATATTGACGAAAAATAATTAACCTAATATTACACACCCTGTGTGTACACCAGATATCGGTCAGTTATGAAAAAGGATAAATACAAGTGAGACGATAGATAAGAAACAACGGCATATGCATCGAAGGTATCGAGGGAATAAGACCGGCCCTCTCACCACCTGCGCTAGTTGTTGGAATGACTGCCGGTCGATGTCTGCTGTACACATACGATATAGTATATGAGGTTCATTATTAAGAATACTCTTGAGGTTTCCAAAATGCCTCTACTAAAATTATAATTTATCAGAACAAGTGTATTTTTTTTTCAACTTGCAACATCACTATATGTGGATACATAATAACATTACTTTTCACATTAAATATTATTCTATAATTCTATTTGGACTTATTAGTTAGTTTTGTACCACTACAGAAAAAAAAATAAACGCTATTTTACAAAAAAAATTCTTATTAAGGTTGGCAGAAACGGAATGTGTCACAGAGGCATATCTACACATCGTAAGTATAATACACGAAAATACTAGTTTCCTTTCGCGCGTTTGTCATATTTTGTTATGCGCACAACGGAGGTTGTACAACAGCCCCAGCTGTCACAGAACTCCTGCAATCAAATCAAGTTGAGGCATCCCCATTACATGCTACATGAGTTGCCTATGTGTTGCGTTGCCGTATGCCAACTTTTTTATTATAAAGGAATTTATGAATTTTGAATATCGTCTTCTAAAATACCTTAAAAAATTTTAACGATATGTATTTTTTTAGGTAAATGAAACAAATCCATTTCATCTGGGAAACGTAAGTGCATATTTTTATTATTTTATCTTTGGCAGGGTTTCTTCGTGTATTGTTTTCATCGTTGATATTGATGTGGGAATGATAATCAAAATAGTATAAAATGCTGTGTGTTGTAATGTACAAAGTGTCTCACATTTCCATTACGACTTTCTTTGAGATTTTTTCTATTCATTAAAATATCAAGTTTTAACATTTCACATTTCATGTTCTGTAACCTCAATACTACTGTCGTAAATCACTCTAAAAAAAAGGACAATCTTCCGGTTGTTAGTCATTTGATTTAAACAATTTTATTTTTTAACACAAATAGGACAAACTAATTTTGATAAAGTTGAATGGTTGTGAGTCATTATTAGGGTTCGGAATGTTTGCTGTCACGCGTGTTAAACTGCATTAGAATATCCTGCTCTCCCGCGCCGGGATGGCGTACTACTATACGCGGGTTCTGGAGAGTTATCGGGAAGGGTCAATGCTGTACATAGCACAGGCAATAAATACATGCGTATATAATGTACAGGTTGCTAAAAAATATGGTTTATACTTTGATTATCAGAGTTGTGTAGTGCAGAGCCCTGCATTGTAGCCTACATTTCCGGACCCCTAGTCATTATTATGTTAACATCGAAGGTTAACCATCAGTCCTCCCTTTATGATGATATACATAATAACGAGCCATCTAAAAAAAACGTCATCAAAGTTGGCCGAGCAAAAAAAGACGTATTTCGATTCTTAATCGAAAATTTATAACCTTATTCAATTGTCAAGGCTGTTACATTATGTGACAGTCATTATTTATTTTACAATTGTGACAGCCACTTGTCAAAAGCTTCGACATAACTGCTATTTGCATCTTTCTTGTTCATAGCCAGATTTGAGGACGTTTTTTTTTTTTTTGGATGGCTCGTTATAATAGTGATGTTTGTTCAAAATCGAGTGGAAACTTATGAAAAATTGTCTCATAGATTGTTCCCCTTATAATTTTCGAGATAATTAAAATCACCATATATAAGAACATAATATTTTAAGAATGGATATATTTTTACTCTGATGAATTTTAAAAATAGTTCTGTTTTTTCAAAGCATGCTGTATGTGGAAAATATGTTTTTAAACTTTTAACGGATAGTACTAGGATCTATCTGTTCAGTCAAATCTGTTCTGTACATCTTCACCAATAGCTTTTATTTACAAGAAAAATATTGTTCCATCCATTTGGTCTGATTCTCCAACAATTTATTAACATGTTAGACCTCCTAAATTAAATATAGTAACTTTTAGTAATATGCTAACTGAAAAACTGAAAAATATCTTACAGAATATCAGAGCAGCAGTTGATCTGAGACATCGAATAAATGTAAGTAATAATACTCATGTAAAAACGATGACACATGTAGAAAAATGACACCAACAATATTTTTTCCTAGTTTAATTAAATTTCTTGCCAAATTGGAATTTTCTCGTGTGTTGAGGGCTCATTTATGATATGCAATATGCTTTAGATGTGTTGTCAAAATCAGAGCTTTGGTCAGGTAATTGAAGTAAGTAATTCATTGGTTATAGGAAGGGCTACAAACCAATCATATTACATTCTTCACGAAAGTGGTTGGGGTCACTGTGAAGGGTGTAATGTTATTGGTATGTAGCCCTTCCCTCTAATCAATGAATTACTTACATCAATTTCCCGACTGAAGGTCTGACTTTGCCAACGGTGGTCACTTTTATGGTGTACTTGTTGGGATCTTTTAAACTAAAGGAGATACAGGATAGCCTACATTACAAAAAAGTTACACATTTGTATGCATTGAAAAATATGAGTGACGATATCCAAGTGACGGATATCGTCACTTCTGAAGTGACGTCAATTCTGTCAAGTGAAGTGAGTCAATTCTGAAAAACCTGAAATCTTGTGTTTTCCTATTTTTTTTTAATTCTGAGGTAAATGTAATGAAATTTGGTGCGATTACATAAACCAATACGTTGAATCTACTGCAGGACAAATTGACTTCTCAGTAAGCTAAGATTTTTAGATTTTATGAAGCTTAATGAAGTTCTATGACCCAAGTTTAACATCGTTGATATCGTAATTTTATTGTCTATTCATTGGCGCAAAAAACCAACATGGCTCCCATAAGAAAATCGAAACTTGCCTATAAAACTATGAAGATGTAGTAGGGCTGGAAATTTTCTGAAACCTTCAGTTGATTTAGCATGTCGGTTTATGTGATAGTACCAAATTTCATTACATTTTCCTCAGCAACATAAAAATTTAGAAGGAATATAAAAACACAAGATTTCAGTTTTATCAGGATATTTAAGGAACAATGCGATGTGTCGTCATTTTCTACTTAAAATTTTCACTGGCGTAAAAATGCATAAAAAACTTTGTAATTTTAGCAGTCCTGTATCTATTTTAGTCTAAAAGATGAAAATAGTGTTTTAATAGTGTTACTTAGTGTACAATAGTGTTACTTTAAAAGTAACCACCATGCATGCATATAACAAAGTATGTAGTTTCTTTTTAATAAATAATGTTTTAAGACAATGGAAATTCTTTTCCACCAATTTTAATATCAATGAATTTGAATGTACGTGAGAAATATCTTTCAGACTATTAGAGCAGCAGCCGATTTAAGACGTCAAATAAATGTAAGTAATATTACTTATGTAAAAACATTTATAGGTGTAGAAAATTGACACCAAAAATATTTTTCCTAGGTTAACCCTTTCACTGCGGGAACCATATAAAGCCGTAAAAAAAAAATGTGTGGTTGATATGCGAGAGCCGTATATTTACGCTAGGGTAGAGAAGTGCTTTAATGCGTGAGGCGGACGCAGCCACATTATCTACTGCACTATTGGTTGCCTATTTTTACTGATTTTAAATATCCCACCACAAACTGCTGTCAAAAAATTTACCATCGCGTTAGTGCGGGAGCTGGATATATCCACATATACATATGTACTCGTATATCATCAGCGCGCTGTCAATTCAAATTGCAGTTTTTCGTCAGTAGAAGTTGTAAGTGCATTATCATGTCGCGTAAACTAACTGATCAAGAAATATATGACCTATTGATGAACAGTGATAGTGAGAGTGAGTTAGAAAATGAACAATTACAAGTAGAGGAAAATGACGATATTGAATTTGAAAATGCATCTGGAGCAAAATGACTTATTATTCCAATGGAAACAAAAAGACCTTGTGTTTATCAATTTAGTGATGCAAATTCTGGTTGTACAGTAAATAATTTAGCAGAAGAGCCCTCGACATCAGATTGTTTTGAATACTCCTTTAGTACTGAAATTGTACAAATAATTTTTGATGAAATTCATCTATATAAAGATTTTGTAAGTGCCAGCAATTTACCGGCAAGCAGTCGTTTGAAAAACTGGAAACCAACGAACGTGAATGAATTTTATGTGTTCTTAGCTGTCTCGCTTCTTATGACTTATGACAGTGAATATTGGTCCAAAGATGCTTTCATTGAGACACATTTTCGGTCAAACAATGTCGCGTACAGATGGATCCTTATTTTGAGATTGTTACATTTTGGTGATAATATAAATGTGGATAGCAACGATAAGCTTTTTAAAATCAGAATCATAGATCATTTTCGAAATACTTTTAAAAGTGGTCTAAATCCATTTCAAAACATTGTTATAGACGGGCGTTTAATGCTGTTCAAGGGAAGAATTTCTTTCCGTCAGTGCATTCCCTCAAAAAGGAACCACTTTGGCTTAAAATTGTTTGTAATAGTGGATTGTGAGACAGGTTACCTATTAGACTTCATTGTTTATACTGGAGCAACTACTGAAATTGACACCTTTGATGAAAATTTAGGAAAATCGGGAAGAATTTTAATGACCCTTACTGAAAAATACTGGGGAAAAGGGCATGTTCTTTATACTGATAATTGGTACAGCAGTCCTCTACTACTTGAGAAGTTGCTTGAAAAAAAAAATTAATTGTTGTGGAACTGTTAAAGCTAACAGGCGTTATATGTATGCCCCCTCTAAAGGACAAGCTGTAAAAAGGTGAAGTACAGTATCTTTCAACAGGTAAATTGCTTGCACTAAAATAGCAAGACAAAAGAGAAATAAAAAAGTTATCTTTACATAATAAATCAATGACAAATGTAACAAGAGCAGGTATTGAAGAAATTAAAAAGCCAAAATGTATAGTCGATTGCAATCAAAATATGGGAGGTGTAGATAACACCGATATGCTTCTTAGCACAACTGAATCTATTAGAAAAAGCATAAAATGGTACAAACAAGTTTTCTTCCATCTTTTGGATCTAGCTGTACTAAATTCACAGGATTTGTGAGAAAAAGGCCCCTCTTGTCATTTCTTTCCAAATTGGAGTAAATTCACATTGTTTATATAAAATAAAAACCGGCAGATTTATTAATTTGCTTGATTTTCAAAGAAGCCTGATCAAAGAATTAATACAAAAGTATAAAAAAGTCCAACCTATAACTTCTGTTACCAGACCAGTGAGTGGACATTCTCCACTACGACTTATTGAAAGACATTTCCCATCTATGTACCCACGTCTACAATGAAATAATAAACATGTATCGAAACGATGTGTTGTTTGTTCCACCCATAAAATAAGAAGGGAAACCAGTTACACCTGTCAAAAATGCAATGTGCCATTATGTGTCATAGGATGCTTTGATCATACTCTGAAAAAATTTTAAATTCATCCACTTTTCTGACATTTCCTGTATTCGTTTATTTTTTTGTAAGAAACTATTCTGCGTTTTATTTGTTCGTTGAAACAATAAATTTATTTTCTTCCCTATTTGTTTTTTATAACTTGTATGTCAAATTAACGTTCTTGTTATAATACATGTGATGCGTTACCTAAAACTTAAGATTTGTAGATAAACCAGATTGAAAAATTATTTAAGTACGGGAGACGGCCGAATCCTCATTGCTATATAAAATCACAACTACTAAAATATGGTTACTTGCGGGAACCATACGCAGCCGCACGAGGTTCCCGGCACCGCACACTGTAGTTTCCTATTAGAATCGGATGCCGCAGTGAATGGGTTAATTAATTTTCTAGTCGAAAGTCACAACTGTAATTTTCTCGTGAACTGAGGCTTCACAATTATATGCACTATGATTTACATAATATGTGTAATTAAATATGTAATAGTTTCTTTTTAACAAAGAAGGTTTCAAGGCGATGTAAAATACATTTACAGCAATTTTAATATGTTTTTTTTTTTCATGCGCATTTGAATAATTAATTACCGTTACAAAAAGTGCAACAAATCATCAATTTTCAAACCATGTTTTTAACACGAAACATTTTAATTATGATTACGGTACAGCCAGAATATCTTGCCCACAAAGGACGTTGTACTACATAGTACAGTCCTACCAAAGAGATATAAGAGATATCCACAAACAAACAATATCATACTGTACATTTCGAAGCGTTCACAGCTGCAGATACAAAACAAATGAGCACAATTTCAGGTTTTGTCTACTGCGGCCAAGGACAAAGTTATTGCTGCTCCACTGTACTAAATTTTACTATCCTGGAGTGTGTAGTGGAACCTTCACCGTAGAAACAAAAAACTGGACGTTTTCCACGAAACGCCCGAACTACCATACTTTTCTCGACTCGCGTTTCGCCAACCAAGTTGGCATCTTCGGGTGAAGATTAAACCTGACTTAACTGATTAAAACTTCAAATAGTTTTAATTTTCTCCTGAAGATGCCGGAAGTATAATAGTTTAGATTTTCGTGGAAAACGTTTTTTTTTTTTAAATTTGACTAGTTCATTTTCAATATTCATACTAAAACAACATAAGCCGCAATTATGTAGTTATGCTGTTATGTACTTTAGATATACTAGTACGTTTACAAGCAAATGCGAATTATAATTAATGACGTATCGTTTGTCACTAGAACCGACTGTCTGAACCACGAGAAAGATTCAGTGGCATACTTTTGTTGTTTTAATTTGAAGATACCCCTCTTAAAGTAATCTGTAAATAAATAATCCTTGCTACTACAATAAACATGAAAATCACTTGTCACCTACTGACTTGTTTTGAAATATTTTTTCAGGGTTCTGAGATGACAGCAGGACCAAGTTGTCCAAGATATGTAAGTATCGTCATAAATTGATTGTGTAAAAATAAAATAGTTTTTTTGTTTTTTTTTTTTAATGTTTCGATATTGCTGTAAGCAAAATTGGAGATTTTAGTGGATTTTAAAAACTTATTAATAAGCCTGGCAGAAATGAAATAGCAATAAACGAAAGTAACTAGTAATCTTTTTCACGTTTGCCATATTTTATTATGAAATTATGTTACACTATTTAGCACTATTTATAAATGGTATTACAGCACCAACTGACATGGGACTACTTCATTCAAATTTAATTGAGGCAACCTCCATCACATGCTACATGAGGTGCCTATGTGTCGCGTCGTCTTAAGTTTATTCATTAATTTTTGCTATTTTAAATTGAACATACCACTCCTAAAGTAGTCTGTAAACAATCAAATCGTTTACAGGCATTAAATCACTTGTATGAAAATCACTTGTCAATGTACTGACTTGTTTTGAAATCTTTTTCAGGGTTCTGAGATAGCAGGACCAAGTCGTCCAAGATATGTAAGTATTAAGTATTATCATTAATTGATTGTGTAAAAATTATATTAGGGAACGTACCCATACTACGTGACCCATTTTTTACAATTTTTTACTCCCCCTCCCCCCCCCCTCGGTGACCACCCGTAGTACATGCCAAGACCCCCCTCCCCCGCTATTTTTTACGTAGTAATTCATAAATATGGTTTTAAATCATTTTTTGCAAACAGAAAGTTAAAAAAAGAATTAATTTGGCTCATATTTGTCTTTATTAATACGGCGCTTGCCGCGTGACGCCAAGAATGCATGCAATTCTAGCGAAAAGCGCTAGATTTCCCTAGAGGATATTGACTACGTGACGAAAACCTAAGATCCCCCCCCCCCCCCTGTGACCAAGCCTGGTATTTTGAAGACCCCCTCCCCCCCCTGAACGGGTCACGTAGTATGGGTACGTTCCCTTAGTTCTTTGTTTTTTTTTTGTTCTTGCAGCAAATTTACTTGTAGAACATTTATTGGGTGTTTCATCAATATAATCACTAAAATAAGTATTTGTATGCTTGAGTGATAAATCACATTTTCTCTTTCTTTAGGTAAACTTTTTGCCAATTTCGCTAATTCAGTTTTTACGTTATGTTAAGACTGCCCAGACATATGTAATAGATAACATTTGGTTTCATTTCATTTTCAGAATAATGAGGTGCAACAGCAAAATACTCCAAACAATGTAAGAAGTGTTACATCATTTAATTTTTTATTTTATAATAACTCGATTTTCACGATAACTATTGTTTCAACAATTTATGATAATGGACAAAAAATTTGCAATGGTGTAGTTTAATTAATTGTGCCATTCCTTCAATTCTTATTATGTTTGCTTTATGAATACCTAAATTTACTCCAAAATAAGTTTTTCCATTCTTCATTTACTGGTATCACTATTGTTCGATGACTATCTGAAATTATTGATTATGATATCTACAATAAAAATATATTTCAGCCACAGAATAACATCAAAAAACGTAGTAGACAACGGCGACAAAGGCAAAGGTAAGTTTAAGACTTTCATTTGGATTTTTCGTATTCGTATTTAATTATTTTATTTCAGAAGACAGTTCAATTTCAATCGTGAGATAATGGAAAGAGGAATAGAAAAACTGAGGATGCAAATCCTGCTTACTATTGTAAGAGCATTATCTAATATGTCGGATCCGAGAAAATAATTTTATATTACGTAGTTAAGTATTATTATTTTAATGTCAATGTGATTTTTAGTTTCTTATTACTATTCGTTAAAAACACATACCTACTAAATTAAAATGGGATATAGATATATACTTAGATAATGTAAATTTTTGTTATCCTAATCTTCTATGTACCCTATAAACTAATATACATATCAGTCAAAATAGCATTGTTGTGTTTTGTACCCGATATGACAATTGGAAGGACCCAGCAGTCAATGTGAACAATATGTCCAAGATAAGTATGTATTGCAAGGGAAAATGGATGCAATTGCATTGAAAATTGTAATGCCCATTTTACATTTAATAATTTATTGAACAAGAAATTATTAGTCAATATATTGAAGAATTGTGGCACTGTTTTATATTTAACACTAAGTTTATCAATCACTATGTTTTACAATTTTATTATTCCCAGTGGTTACACGTGTTTGTTGCAAAATGTTGCCTGTACTTCGGTTAACTATCAAATAGAAAGGTGGGTTTTAAAAGCATAGTCATTGTTCATTGCTATTATTGAAGTTGATTTTGATAATCTCTTATCTACTACCAGCCTAGGTACCTAATCCATACACTTTTTTTGCCATTGTTTCTTTTTCAGTTCCATCAACTATTTAATCTCACTGACAGTTAATAATTAAGTTGATATTGTAAAATAAAAACAAAACGCTCCCAGACTCCACCAAAACTGACGTAGAAGACGTGAAGTCTTTCTAGCTACTTATCCAGATATAAATGCTCAAATTGTAAAAAAATGTAGCATGACACCATATCAAACATTTCTTCATTTGAAAATGTTTTCATTATAGAAATGTAAAAATATAAGATACGATAGCCATCACCTAATAAACACGACTATAAACAACTCGTCAAGTCATTGTTTGCAAATCCTCCTTCTTACTGAAATACAAAAAACCTGAGAACACTGAAGTTCTGCTAATCCAAATAATTCTAAATATAAATTGTGAGACGTTATGCATTCGTTTCAATAATCATTTCGTTATTATTACGATTTTTGTGAACAGTTTGTCTGTTTCCTATTAATGTGGAGGGATACAATGGATGGTATTTTGTTGCCACATTAGAAATTGTAGTTTATAAGACCTAATTACAACTATATATAGCAAAAAACATGTATTAAGCACCATATGTAATACATGGCCACTGTACCCCACCATATGTAACTGGACCATAAGTTGATGGTCCAGTGGCACACTGTTTTATGAACTCTTTTTTGTCAATATAGGCAATAACGTGAATAAAAAATCTATTTTTTTTTCAAAAAATTACTTTGTAGCTCAAAAACGAAGAATGTTGTTTGAAGACCTCTTTAATAGAGCAAAGACGCAATTTTTTTTCATTCAACTAAGTTTATATCTCTTAACCATTTCCAAGACCATACCCATACACAATTCATTATTATCTTGGACAAATTGTATAACGCTAAAATACACTGATTTTTACCAACTAAACTAAGTTTTGTGTTAATCTTTAAAAGTTTTGTTTTTAAGTTTTTCATTTTGTTAGTTAAGGTTTTATATGCTTGTATAAATAAAAGTAAGAAAAAACTTGCGTAACTAATAATTGTCTTTTAATATACCTAAATAAAGTAATAATTAATACTCATTAAATGTACTATCAAGGCTTTTTTAAATCTTTTGCATCCTGCTGTACGTGTTTTGGGTAATACACTTTTGCCAATTATATTACTTCTAGAAAAGAGATAAGAAAATCAAGAGAAAAAAACTTGCACCCAGGCTAAAGAATGTATAAAACCATATAAGTTATAATGTTATAGCTAGGGTCGAAAAGTGCACCCAACGCAGGGTTGGCAGTATACAACTCTATGATAATTAAAATATAAACGGTATCTTTTAAGCGCCTTGTAAATTATATACGCCTGTATTTCTTGCCCCTGCATACGTACGCCACTGACCGCACCTAGTAACGCGCACTCTAGTAAGCCAGTCCCGTGCGGGTGCTCGGGATACTTGAACACAGCTTAACCCTGCGTTGTGGCACACTTTCCAGACCCAGTTATGTTATAACACATTATAATCTAGAATATCACTAGTTTTAAACAAAAACTGACATGTTTTTCAGTTGCAATATTTACTTGAATACAACATTGCAATATTTACTGGGTCTCTTCAAGGCGCACATCTCGTAAACTACACTGGTATTATCTGGAGACGATTGAGACAACTAAAGATGAAATTAAATTTAATCATCTGATGATGGCGCAATATTAGTGATTGGTAAAACGCATTTTTGTTTATTTTATACCGGATGTTTCATTTTATTCTTTAGAGAAAATAGGTTAATAAGATCTAAGTTAAGTTAATATGCATGTATCTGTGGCTTATGTTTATGTAAAAAAAAAACAAATTAAAAGACAGGTTATTTGGAAAATTTTAAACACAGTTGGAATAAGCACACACTTTTTTCATCTTGATGGTTTATATTCATTAGAAAAGGCCTGATTAAATCCAACTAGTTTTGAGTTGATATATATAAAAATAGTGATGTTACAGACTGTTTCATAGCAAACACTTTACTTTTCCTTTTGCTATAAAGCAAAATAATATATAAAAAAATATCAATATTAATTAACCAAAAATGTTTGCAAGTGGAAGAAAAACGGATTAATTCTAGTGCACCAGTAAAATTAAATCATAATTCAAAAGTATTTAAACTTAAGATGGAAACATTTTGAGGATGCTTTTGATTAGGCATAAGGTGCAAAATTTAAATTTAAGATAAAGTGTTAATAAAATGACCGAACCCAAATGTTGTTTAAAATATTTGGGTCGGCTCAAAATGACTAAAGATGGTGATATACTTGAGATTTTTTATTTATATATTTTTTTATATCTTTAGCAACAACACAAGTTACTGAATTTGAAGTTATTGAAAAACAATGGATAATTCAAAATCATTAATAGCGGTACATAGGCATAAAAGCAGTACATAGGCAACTTTATAGTTCGAATAATGCATTATCGAAATCATTTTTTTATAAATAACATTTTTCAAATAGAAACCATTACAGTTTAAACATTCCTAACACCTTGAAACTAAGTTTTCCATTACTCTACGGAAAAAAAATCATGTCCAATAGTGGCAATTCTAATTTGCGTGGATGATGTTCATAAACCTTTTCCCTTAGAAAACCCCATAGGAAAAAATCCAGAGCATCGATGTGAGGAGACCTGGGCGACCAAGAAATATCACCGAACATTGAAATTAATTACATGCCCAAAAGTTTTTGCTTCTGCATAATACTCTGTGCTTGAAAAAACTTTTTTTTGAAACAGCGAACCATAATTGATTTAGTGTAAAATAATCCATTATAACTTAAATTGCGGACAGTCACTACTAAAAGGACGCATATCTGACTACTAGTTGTCCTGTTGTTTTCAATTCATACCCAATTAAAAATTACCGGCAATGATTGCCGGACACTGTATATATACATTCATAGGTATGTAGTTCATTTAGTTACATACAATATATGTATGTAGGTATGTACGAGATTTGTTTCAGTCTAAATATTAGCAATACTGCGGCTCTTAAGTTTTTACTGAAATATCGGTAACATCAGATTAAATGAGTATGGACAATAACATTTTTTAAAGAAAATAGCAAAACCTGCGTATAAACAAACTGCAGAATAAATATACAATGGTCTGTTATGATTCTGTTAAGTGCCTCTCGTAAACATTTTTGTGGGCTTTACTTATTTTGATTGTTTTTATTGTGAGGAACTGTAATTACCCGAAGATATAAACATTGTATAAAGCTGGGAGAATAATTTATTTTTGGAGTGAATCATGTAACTCATGATGTAAAAGCTGCATATGCAGCATTTAACGTTTCAAGGTGTGATGGTTATTTCTTATTACTTACTTTAATTACACTTGTGAAGATCTAATTTTATATAAGAAAAATGTTGGTGATCAAATATTTGGCTCTGGCTTTGTACTATAACGTTTTTTTAATTCTGAAGACTTCTGATTATTATATCTTTGACTGACTATATTAATACATTAAAATGGGAAATAATACTACTGGAAAAAACGACAACGCGGTGTGTAAGTGACAGAATTTTAAAAAAGAAAATAGTCTACTTTAGGTATTTACAAAAAAAACTAAAAAAAAGCCCTTTAACGCTCTGTATTTCAAAAACTAGGGCACTCAGAAAAAAACTTTATATGACCTTTTCTTCATGAAAGTACTTGAGGAAGTTTCTCAGTTCTTCAGATACCTAAGAAACGCCCCGTATATGTAGATATACATATGTCATGCCTTGGAATATAATTTAATAACTTTGAAGTTTTAACTGAGTAGCCAATGTTCCCCAGGTATTATAGCATTATCATTGTCGCTTTTACGTTAATTTTTGGTAACAGTCAACATTTATGGTATTAATAAAATTAATTTAGTTCAAAGTTAATATTTAATATTATGATACCATACATACCATATGTTATGATTTATTTTAATATTATGATACCATATGTTAACAATACATACCTTCCAAT
The DNA here is from genome assembly GCA_029963805.1 of Aromia moschata. Taxonomy (NCBI): domain Eukaryota; kingdom Metazoa; phylum Arthropoda; class Insecta; order Coleoptera; family Cerambycidae; genus Aromia; species Aromia moschata. The sequence goes on along the minus strand of JAPWTK010000302.1, from coordinate 508,518 downwards.
ATTCTTGCGCTAACTGCTGGTGCTCTTCATATAGGGCCACTGACTGAGGATCAGAAAAATCCGGTGTGGCTGGTCTTAAATGTGGATCCAGGGATTCCAGCAATAAGCTGCTTATCTCCTGGTTGGTGTGGGTGGTGTGGGTACTACTACTTGATCGTGTTCTCTGTGAACCAGCCTCAATTTTGGTACCTGAAACAAAGCGAAATTATTTTAAATAATTGAAGTAAATTGTTAATGGTCAGGAACGATTAAAATTCCAATTTATGATTCATAATAACCACTATAACATACGAAAATTTGCTATTCAGTTTTATCTTACAACATAAATTTGTAAAAGTTATCCTATTGGCACATAAGTTATTTTGGAACTATGTGTTAACAATACAATAGACCTGTTTGATGATAAACATTTGAATTTTGTATCAAACAACTTAATGTTTATCTAAAAAAAAAAACTTGTGTGTCGACAGTGCACAGTACAAATAAAGACAAATGCATATAAAATATAATGTTCTGTGTGTAAATATTGGTTTCACAGGGGAGTGTGTAAACCTAACAATCGAAGACATTCAATACTACATAAAAGAAAAACAATTACAAAACGGTAAAAAATGGAGCTTTACTATGTGTCAAACTCAAAACAAAACAAAAGCTGAAGCAAATAAGTCCTGCACCGAAAAGTTATCGTATGAGTCGGTGGTACAAGAGAATGAGTATCTAAAAAAAAATAGTCAAAGAATAAGAAGAGAAAAAAAAAATCATTTACTCCATCAAAATAAAACCTTATTAGAGGGAAAAAGTTATGGATTATGGAGAATTATGGAAAAGGCTAAAATATAAATAAAGTTTGGTTCTTCATATCAAGAGTTGCGAATGAAGATACAATTAAGAAATATATCAAAGACGAAACCATGCCAGAAGACGAAGATGTTGTTGCGACACCACAAAGAATGGTAAATGTTTTCAAGTAGGCATTAAATATGAATTAAAAGTTAAAGTGTATGAAACTAATTTCTGACCAGATACGGTTTAAGTTTAATCTAAGAATAAGCAGCGAAGCCCAGTTTTTTAGAAGAAGGAATTAACCAATAGGCCATAACCGTGCTCAAAAAACTTGTCACAACCCTATAAATCGTTACTATTCAGTTTCAATTATTTCATCGAAATATACAATGTATTCGCAATAAAATTATGGAATTAGAATTCTTAAGAAACTTATTATAATTTTATGGTCCCGTATCTAAGAAGAGACGCTCTTTCCAAAAATACAAATAAAATCATAAAATGCCAAAAAAAAAATAACGTCGGTTGCCATAGCAACAAACTTGTTTATGTTAAGAAAGATCGAGAGTCGCCAGTTTATGCACGGGGTGAAACTAGCATTCACGACCTCGCAACACGCTATCAGTGCGATGTTGCCTGATGCACCTTGAGTCGTAATAATTTCAGCAACACTCTGACGCGATATTTCGTTATGTTAGATATATCCCCTTACATGCATTAAATACAGTAAAGTAAGTCAAACTAGACATTTTGAATAATAATAATTACAATAATAATAATTTTCAGAGATTAAATAATTGACTGAAGTTGGCATATTTTTTTATAATTCCCAAATCTGGGGAAACATTATAAATAACGAAATGGCCGCGTAGTATCGGTGGCGGCAATCCCATAGGTCTATTTGCCTAGGCGATCCATATCCAATAGAAACGCGGCATTTTAATTTAAACCTTGATTGTTGTTGTTTTAGAAAGCGTCCCTAATGGAAAATTTTGATTCGCATCAAATTATTTTGTGCATTATTTCGTGATAAAACTATTATTTCTTTTCTGATTGGCATTTAAGGATATAATATAAATTATTCTACCTATTGTATTCTACCTAAATACTGTACTTAAATTACTTATCTAACCTATACATGATTAGTATATTACATGAACATAATAAGATGTGCATGTAATATATATAGTAATGAAAAACTGGCCACCGGTACATATGGTGGCCCCGATGCATGTTTCCCTCCTTATCTATGGAGATTGCCCTTCTTCTATTTAGATGTTTTGTGGTTTATGGCAAAAAATACGCTCGAATAACAAATATTTCAAGAAATAGCACCTTTCCTTACTTTTTTTACTCTCATTGTATAAAATGATCTCCCTAATTGTGACAAAAATGCTGAATTTATCCTATTCGTCGATGATACGACTGATTTCAATTTTAACGACGAGGTTACACATCTACATAAAAGAGAAAACTCTAAGCACACGAGGAAATATAAAACAATGGTTCCAAACGAACAACCTAAATTTTAACCAAGATAAAACTCATTGTCAGACAATGCTCTTAACACTGTCATATCAAACAATGCAGTAAAATTTCTTGTTTATAGAGATCATGGGCTGACGTGGCATGAGTATGTCAATGTTTTGTCTAGTACACCAAAAAAATACATTTATAAAGTAAGCCCTTCATTTTGAATTTGCATACTCAGCCCCTGTTAGGGTTTATTGCTTGTAACATAATATTATTTGTATCCACATTTGATAATACTGGCAAAATACTCACTGTGTGCCAAGTGAATGACGTAAAACATGTAAAAAACTAAAACATGCAGAAAATGTTAATGTTTCAGTTAAAGCTGAAACAATAACAACATTGTTTTGTTAGCTCCGTTTTTCTTCATTTCTTCGTTACTCTTTGGGATCAAAAGTCTTCTTTGGTTAGAAGCCCACAGTAGTTACGTTCCTGAATATTTTCTATAATAGTACCTACTGTTTGGTTTCGTCACGCACGTGCTCGAGGTAGGTTTGTTTGTTTTTTTTGCAGATCGGTACACAATGTGTCTAAATGTGTTGAAAACCTGCTAAACTTAGACTGAGAAGAAAAAACTAACACATTTTCCATTCATATCTAGCGCTTCCTGAACACACCAAAACATTACCTGTGTCCTGCGTAAAAGTAAGGCGGACAAAGTTATGCACAATAAATATTTTAAATTTCACTGACGACTTTTTTGTTGCATGCGTAATGTTGTACTATCCGTTTTTTTTGTTATAAATCTGTAATGATGAGTAATGAGAATAATTCCCGTTCAGTTATATGTTATTAGAAGTAATAGATCCAGATTTCCACCTTATTAAGGTCTCATCACTTTCATCAGTATCATACATCTGACGACAAACAATAGTCGAACAGAGGCTATTTTCTCGTCAGGAGAATACAGCGGTGAAATATGTACCTACATGTATGTATACATAAATCTGGTTTGCTTTTATAAATTGACGAGTATACAAGTATTGTATTCTAGATACTGATTTTTCGAACAGTCATGTATATTCGAGTTCCTGAGTACCAAAAACATATATTCCATATTTACAATCTATGTACTATATATAAATGAATGTCTGTATGTCTCTCATGCCTTCTTAAACCGTTCATCCGATCACAAAACACACATAGATAGAAATATAACTGACATAGACCACTTAGAGTATAAATGTTGCTGAAAACAACCGTTGGATGACACTAGTATAAGTTTTAAACCAAATGTTTCTGCAACCAACAATACAAAGTGTCGTTTGTTGGATTGCCAACTATCAATTCAAAATTATATTGGAGCATAAGTAAAAAAAGTTGCCTACATACAATTTAGACTTTTTCAAAGTTTATAAACAGATAAGACTTCCAGGTTTTTTATGTTCGGTGAATTTTTTTAGCGCATATTGTAGATGTGTATAATACGCTGATACAAACACAGCTTATTAATCTTATTAGTGTTTTGTGACTTGTTGCTTAGTAAGTTGTATAATTTTGTTCAAAATGGATAATGTTATACGACGTTATATTTTTAATACGGTTTACTATACCGTACTGATTCGCTTTAATGTGTCGTAGAGGGTTCATAGGTTCTACTTAATGTACAACGCACTTAAAAATACGGTTTATACTTTAATTATCATAGTCTTATAGTTCTGAGCCCTGCGTTGCCGCACACAGTTCGGATCCTAATAATAATAATTTAACAAAGTACTAATTAATTATGACATTACAGATATCGAGCATGGCCGAAAACTTAGTCCTGAAGCAGAAGATACAGCAGAACTGATTTTATTTTTAGATAAACTGTTTGACAGTCTAAATGGCATGAACCGAATTGCTCCTAGTAGTAAGCCATTAAAGGGTGCAGTTACGAAACATTCTGCACATGAAGCATTTTGGATAGAAGCAATTAAAGTAATAGAAACCATGAGATATTATTGCAACAAAAAGCAAAGATTTATCAAACCACCATCTTTATCAAATTTAATAAAAACTCTCAGAGGTTTTATCTACTTACAGAAAAAATTATTATTTGGTAATACTTTGGAATATATTTTGCCAAGAAAATTTAATCAGGATAATTTAGAAAATTTTTTTGCTTCTGTTAGAAGCCATAGTACTAGATATAATTATCCTAATGTGACCCATTTTATATCGTCCTTTAAAGCCTTACTTATAAACAATTTTATGTCGTCATTCACCTTTTAGCAATTGTGAAGAATCAGAGACATGCGAGGTAATTGACAATTTACAGTGTTTTTTAACTGGGGAGGCAGTTGCAGGAGTTTCTGCTTTAAGTGATGATGATGCACCAGTAAATGTGCGTCTACCTTCTAATTTATATAGAAAACCAAAATCTAAAATTGAGAGGTGCTCTATAACATATATAGCCATATATAGCAGGTTATTTTATAAAAAAAATTAAAAACCTCATAAAAGACTGTGAAGTTTGTAAAGTCAATTATTTGTATAGTGATTGTGTTAAGGACACTGAATTTATTGAAGCAAGGCAATATCGGCAGTCTAATTTAATAAAACCGGGAAGTTTTGTTACCTATGTGACAAGCCAAAGTTTAACACTTCTGTTTCAAGTACTGCCTTATGCCATAAGTGAGACTAACTTAGCTGCTAAACTGAAAAATATGTTGACAGATCAAATAAATTTTAATCCATTAATATGTTCAGATCATAAAAATATTAAAACGGTTTTTTTAAATACTCTAGTTAAATGTGTAATTTATTTTTATATTAAACAGATAAATCGCCTAGTGAAAGGTAAAGACAGTAAATTTAAGAGATATTTAGCACTAACAAACGATAGGAATAATATTGACCCATTTAAATTACATGCACATGAAAAATATTTAAGCAAACAAAATATTAAGAAAAGAAAATAGTTAATAGTTATATATAATATAATATATATAATAGTTATAGTTAATGTCTTTTAAAATCTGACATTCTTGCACGCTTGATAGATTGGACAGATATAAAAAACTAGTGATGAATTTAGAATATGTGGTAGCTATTTTATTGTTTCCATGTGTAGATAATGGTAGTGAACCTATGTATTTTAAGTTATTTTAATTCTTTTGGACCCTAGAATAAACAGAACTCCGATATATGTTTCTGAACAACTGTAATACAAAAGCCAAGATTTGTATTACAGTTGTTCAGAATATAATATTATTTGACACTTGTGTCAAAGTATTTGACCTTTCAATTTGCAAGTCGTTACATATTTTAAAAAACGTAGGTGGCCCCCTGTAGTGTAAAAAGCCAATGTCTCAATATATTCCTATATCTGTACTTATCAATCTTCATTTTATTAACGATTTGTATGCTCTGTAGAAAATTGTGTTTTGTATTGTATGCTCTATTAATTAATTTGTTCTACACCTTTCATGTTTTCTGGAATAAATATTGCTATTCCTATTATAAGTAGTATTTAATATACAATAATTTTATTAGCATGTAGTGTATATTAGTTTATTTAACAAAATGGAAATTATTGCTAATACCAATAGTAGTTTTCCTGTATTTGATATACTATTTAATATCTTTAACAAGCAGTGTCCATTTATAAATGCATAGTTTCAGTTGTATTTTAATATATTTTTATACTCTATTTAGAAATACATTATTTTAATCAATTGCTTTTTAGTTCTTGTGTGATATAAGTCTTTTTTTATATATTGTATAATGTATAAATTACAATTATAATTTTTATGATGTGAATATTGTGTATACGATGCACTATAATATGTCTTATGCATAGAATTATTTTTTACAAAAATATATTGTAATTTATGCATTATGTCACAAAATATGCAAACAAAAGTGAAAATTATTTAGGAATATTCGAATACGGGGCAGTTAAATTTCCCGCTAATGACATGTAGTTCTGAAAACAACCACTCGTGACGCTAGTTATTTATATGAAGTTGTTTGTATTGAAGATAGCTATCTATTTATATGTGATTTGTGCATCCGATTGCGATGAAACTTTGGGGAATGGTTGGACGCATGCCCGCGAAGGTTTCTGAATTAGTAAAACTATGTTACGATAGATGGCGCGCGCAAATTTAGTAAACGGCACAGCAAGGCGTAATGTTAGCTTTCGACAATTTTTGTTACCAGTATTTTTTACGAAGTTTTACTATTATATTCGTAAATGTTTCTCTGTGTAGTGTACTAACAATATTTACAGTAATAATAGAAGATATACTGGATTGACTCCATCCCAGCACATGTGCCATTACTTATAAAGCCGCATACGGATTCACGCGTATCGCGTACGCGGGAGTCGCGCTTTGAGTTATGATTGGTTAATATCAAATACTTGAATCTACGCGTGCACCTCAAGGACATCACGCAAAAATTTGAAACAAGTTTAACTTTTCACGTTTACGCAGCAAATATAATCTGAAAAATGGTGGTATGGTAATATAATATCGTAATCGTTCAAAGAGATGAATATTCTTATTCTTTCACGCTCACTAAAACAAAATAGCAGTCTACGTTACGTCCGAATTAGAACAAGATACGCGACAGCAAAATGGTTACGCTTACGCGATACGCGTTAATCCGTATTCGGCTTAAATCCAAATGTTGTACACTCAACATCCACATTTCCGAACTTTTCCGTTCCGCAGACTTCCACATTTCCGAACTCTCGTCACCTCGGGATTACCGAACTGCTGGCGCATGCGCAAAGGGTTTTTTCTGGCTCATTCTAGTACTTTTCTTTGGTTTTCGAGGTTTTTATGCAACTGTAATACATACATACATGTGTACATGTTAATAAAAGAACGTTTTTCTAAACAAAAAAATGTCAGGTGCAAAGGAGAGAGTGATGCAGGTAATTATTTTGTAATTCAAAGTAAAGGTTTGTTTTATTGAACATTTTGTTGACGTAACCTATAATAATTTAAAACTGAAATGAAAAATTATGAGAAAATATGTATTTTTAAGAAAACCGTGATACAAAACAAACATTATTGTACTGTTTATTTGCAGAGAAAAGAGCTTACTAAGAGGCTAACCTTGGAGCCAAAGCTGGATTTGATAAATCACGCAAAACATGGTGTTAAAAATGTTGATCTATGTAAGATGTACAATATTTGTAAATCGTCAGTGGCAGAAATTCTTGGAAAAAAAAGAAATTTACTTTGAAAAAACTGAAAAAAAGACGAAAATTGAGTGGACGGATTGACACCGTCACACGTGACATAAAGTGCACCGGTACTTATGATACGCCATTTGAAAGAAGTGTTTTTCACTGGTTTGTACAAAGACGAACTCTTGTCTCAGGTGTGCTGCTAAGGGAGGGCGATTTCCTCTTTGCTGAATTCTGTGACAATCGAAATGTTTGATAACAATCACATTATTGTGTTTACATTTTTTTCTCATTTCAAATTTCGCGGTTTTTTGTCGTCAACCGATCAGCGACAAGTTCGGTTATGTGGAAGTACAAGTTCGGAAATATCGTGAGAAAAAGTTCGGAAATATCGTGAGTTCGGAAATTTGGAGTTCGGATATGTGGAAGTTGAGTGTATGTAATTGCTTCGTTGGTTGCCTAAGTGACACCAATGTATGTAGGCAACTCATACATGTATTATATGGACTGTGTTATGCAACAACGGGTTAACCCACAAGTTGTTTACATTTGAGCTTTTAATTTTATAACGTTTATTGAGGTGAATATTATGGTTAGCAAAAATGATTTAACCAACATTCCTTACAGAAGCGCCATCTATGAATAAAGTCCTAAACCACTTTTATTTTATTTAGTATAGGTAATACAGAATTCTGCAACAGTGATATAAAATTGTGACTACATGGACATCATGAAATCTTGCCGTCGAAAAAATAAATTTCTTGTTAACCGTATTACATCTCAAGACATTGTTTCTGTCAAAAATTTGGAAAAATCCATTACAAACCGCAAAACCGATTCAAATAAAAACAGTATTAGCTGGCTAAAGACACATGTAATTACAGTAAAAAAAGACCAACCTACAATTTTATACATGAAGAATCACGTAACAGATCCCACACTCTCAGAGGTAAATATTGAAAAAGGAGGAAAAGGGCGAAAGCCTGTTTTAAAATATTTAGAACTCATTGTTGTGGCCAAACGGTAGAGCCTTATCTGTTGAGAAAATAAAGGATCTTAATGATATCTTAAAACTAATTCCAGAAGATGCATTACCATTTTATAACTTCTTAAAAACAGTTAAAGGGGAAAATTTTGAAGAAGATGTGGAAAGACTTGGGCGTGATCCAGATTTTGAAATTGACAAGGATCAACTTGAAGACCAAGCTAACGAATGATGAATGGCTACCAATATTTTTTTAGGAATTATTTTCTGTTTAAAATGTTCTTATTTTATTTGTTTGTTTGCTTTTGGGAGGGTTAGTTAGTTATTGCAAAACAATGGTACTTAGTTGAAATTTTTGCAACAACCGTGTAACCTTCTATAATATTTTTTTGTTAATAAAATTATCTTTTTCTTTGCATTTTATTTGTTTTTAGTTCCCTGGTTTAGTTGACTGGTACCGCGACGTATTCCTTTGAATAGGTGTTAGTAGAGACAATTTGCAGTCGATTGAACCACAGTATGCATAATCCACTTGTTGATAGTTTTCGAGATATTTTAATTTTTTGTGTTTTTCTTAGAAATCGACTACCTTTTACTACTAATTGTAAAATAAAAAAAAAAGGATACATTTTTTTTGTAATTTTTTTTCCTCTACCGTTAATACACATAGTAGTTTATGTTATGTAACAAAAATTATGGTAAATCGTTTGATATGACAAAAATACAGCAGCTAAAACCTGTAACGGTTGTTAGAAACTTTAACCCAATTGTAGATTCACCAGGATTTATTTCAAAAATTTGTGAATACATTAAACGTACAAATTATTTTAAAAACTTCTCTGCTTCATCACCTTTCAAATGAGGTACAAAGTTTTGAGAAAGTTCCTGTTACTTCCAGAAATAATACAAAAAATAGCTCAGCAGGTAAGCTATCTTAATGTTCTCTAAGTTAGAAGATAAGGATTAGGAAAGTTTCTACCCGATTTTATTCAATCGGCATAAATCGTTTTTACTTCGACGTTTCTCTGAAACTGGCAATGTTCAAAGAGTTGCACATAGAGTTGGAGGTCATGGCTATAATCCCGATATGGAGGAAGAAATTTTACGAAGATTAGATAAAGATCCAACAACAAGCAGTCGGCAAATAGCCGCTGATCTTCATGTATCGCAGTGGAAGGTTTGGTCAGTGCTTCACAGAAACGGGTTACATCCGCACCATTACACACGAGTCCAAGGACTAGAGGAGGACGATGCTGCACGAAGAGTTCAATTTTATCGATTCTTATTAAATACCGATGCCGAGGATGCAAATTTTTCAACTAGAATTTTGTGGACGGACGAATCTAAATTCAGCAGAGAAGGTATCACGAATTTTCACAATCTGCATTATTGGACGGAAGAAAATCTACGGTTAATACGCCAAACTAATTTCCAAAGGAAATTTAGCGTCAATGTGTGGATGGGAGTTATTGGAAATTATTTAATCGGGCCGCATTTTCTACCCGATAACTTGAACGGCTGATTTTTTTAACAATAATTTGGCCCCTTTGTTAGAAGATGTACCTCTAGTAAGCAAAAAAAAAGCAGTAGGATGATATTCCAGCACGATGGATCTCCTGCGCATCCATCGCATCGTTATCGGCTAATAAGAGAATTATTAGATCAATGGTTCCCTAACAGGTGGATTGGGAGAGGGAGGGCCTGTACTATGGCCTGCTAGGAGCTCCGACCTTACCTCTCTGGATTTTTTATATGTGGGGGCACATGAAAGAAGTTGTGTATGCCACCGAAATTAGAACTCGGGAACAATTAATACATATGATACAAGAAGCAGCAACAATTCTACGAAATCATTTTTCCAACAGGATTACTAGAACAGAAATAAGGAAACGGGCTCATATTTGCATAATAAAGGTAGTCACTTCGAACATCTCTTATAAATTGGATAAAATAAAATGTAAAATAGGTTTATGGACTTTTATTTATTTTCCCAATTTTTTATGTTTACTAAGTTATGTCTGCACCTATTAATTTTTTTATTATTCCTGGAAGTAACAGGAAATTTCTCAAAACTTTGTACCTCATTTAAAAGGTGATGAAGCAGAGGTTTTTAAAATAATTTGTACGTTTACTGTATTCACAAATTTTTGAAATAAACCCTGGTGAATCTACAATTGGGTTAAAGTTTCTAACAACTGTTGCAGGTTTTAGCTGCTGTATTTTTGTCATATCAAACTATTTAACATAATTTTTGTTACATAACATGAACTACTATGTGTAGTAAAGGTAGAGGCAAATAAGAGTACAAAAAAAGTCATCCTTTTTTTTATTTTACAATTAGTAGTAAAAGGTAGTCTTTCTACGAAAACACCAAAATTAAAATATCTCGAAAACTATCAACAAGTGGATTATGCATATTGTGGTTCAATCGACTGCAAATTGTCTCTACTAACACCTATTCAAAGGAATACGTCGCGGTACCAGTCACCCGGTATATGAGGCAACTATAGTAATATTGTAAATTTTTCTTAAATTTACAATAAAGTCTATTATTATTATTATTATTATTATTATTATTATTATTATTATTATTATTATTATTATTTAATACCATAATAAATAATAATATCTACCTAATAATTTTATTTTTGAATTCTCTGTTCGACTTGTTGACTCGAGTAGGCTTCGTACTTGACTTGGAAACACCGTTCATTAGTTTAATATGGCATGTATGTGCATATATAAAATAATTCTGTATAATATGAGTAGGGGAGTCTGGAGCAGTGGCCACGTTTTTAAGAAAAATGTAAAGCCAGAATTAACCTTTTTTACTTTTAAACTGACCACTGTATCATCAACTACATGTTTTTTGAAACAATGGGTAATTACAAAAGCTATGTAATATAACCAAAATATTGTTATATCAATAAACGATTACATGTATTAAGTATAAATCGTCACTATTAGTTCACTTCGATATGTAGGTATTTTTTCGCTACGCATAATTTTCACTGCTCGTTGTATTTTACTACATATGGTCAATTTAAAGATAAGTTCATATAAAAAGAAGAAACTTTAAAGCTCAAAGGATACTACCCGTTAATATTCTTAGAATGTTACTTGGACCCCTATGCAGTGGGTGGCAGCCACTACTCTTTATAAATAAAGATATAGCACGAAAGTGACCACTGTTGCCGACTCTCCCCAACATTATTTGTTATCTATGGTACCCGATGTAATATTACTTTAACCCTTGCATTTATATTGGTAAATAATGTGACATAACTAATAATCTAGTATGTATATAAAGTAGATGACATAATAAGCTAGTATGTATGTATAATGAGGACGAAAAAAACAACTTAATAAAGGAGAAACATTTTCAAGTTTGAGCATCCTGGAGTATATGTAACATACTGATTAGCAGTGGCGGTGCGTGATCCTAAGATTGGGGGTGCACCATACATAAAAATAACGGTAATCATAAGAATAATAAGAATATCCCTAATATGAGATAAATATTTATCTCATATTAAGGTTATTCTTATTAACTCTATTAATTGTAACCGAGTTTATATTTATAAAACGTGAGCGATAAAACAGCAATCGCAATGTACGAAAACAATTCACAAACCAACCGATCGATAACTCTCGTGCGCTCTTAAACTCCGTACCTCATATCTATAGGATTCGCCCACTACGCGTAATAATTGTGGAGGGGCAAGCAGTAACAATACGCGTTCGCTTTTTTCGTATTGCACGGAAGCATGATCGTCGTGCCGCTTTTTCGTATTGCGCGTGTCGACTCCCGCGCCGCGATCGGAAACCAGTGGCGTTGGAGATAGACCTAGCGTCTAGTGGATTCGTAACGCTGCGGCCAAATAATATTCAGATGGTTAAGAAAATTTTGAAGAGCTGGCAACGCCTGAGCTGCCGGCAGCCGCGAATGCACCAGCAAATGCCGACCATATGTACTATAGGATTGCTTTATATGTAATACATCCAAATACTCATTCGGTCCACTATGCCATAAAATTTTTACGACGTCGTTAAAATGATTTACGACTAGAAATTCCACGTGTTTAAGGCGCCAGTGACGTGTATTTCAGCTAGGTTTATTAACACAGACAATTTTGATATTGTCTGGCTAAATGAGCATTATTTACAGCAAATTATATTACAAATATTAAGAGTTTTGTATGCAGGCTAATTTTAATCTCCTATATTGATTTGAATGAAAAAAATTATTTCACAATTTTTGAATTTATAAAAAGATATATGCACGCCCATGGAATCATAAAGTTGCACCGCTTTTTTTGTTCCCCAGGCGTATTTATCATTTTCAATTAAAATTAGAAGGACTATACAGGATTAATTGTATCTCATTCTTCATACATAGTTCATGTAAAAAACAAAAAAAGTTCATGTATAAACAATTTCGAATTATACGGCAGCCACTCATCAATATTTTCATTTTCTCCACTGATACTTCAATAATTAAAAAAATATCCTTATAAAAGCCAAGGCTTCAGCCAGAGTATGAATCGGTTTATGAGTTTCTGATGGTTTGCTAAAATAAATAATGCGATCTAAAAGTCTCGACGCAGACTAACTAAATAAAATATTATGGGTTCCATTAACCGAGTCATTTACCAGTAAATCGGAAAAAGATTAATCGATCGTAAACGTTTGAAGGTCGAAAATCCAACAAAACTTGGCAAACTCGACTGACACAACAAGGTCTTGCACTGCCGACACTCAAAAAACTTCAATATCTCAACTAAACCGATTTGAATGCGCTTTGTGGTGCGCTATTTTTGTTCCCATTTTATGTCTAATGAAATTACGGTCACAAAGACAACGGTACTTTTAATGATTATACAAGCAGATTGTCATGAACTATTTGCGGATTCTACTAAAGGGTGATCCAATTAGCGCTTTAGGATTTGAACATGAAATAAAACTTAAAAATTGGTCGGCAAGTAAAATGTTCTTTTTTTATTCGAAAGAGCATCTAATTACAATTATGTTTTGAAAATAATATCGTTCAAATGTGCACCACGACTTTGTTGACAATAACGCATTCGATCAGTCCAATTTATCATTACGTTTTCACAAGTTCCGATTAGTGTTTTAAGTGAAACGTAGGCCATGTCAAGTCAATTGTCGAAACTATTGTTTGACAGTTCAGTAAGCTTATTAAAGCAACTTGGAACATTTAACGCCACAAGAACGTTGTGAAATTATTAAAATTTATTATCAAAGACAAAACTCTGTAAAAGGAAACTTGGCGCAGATTACGTCCACGTTATGGTCCACATCATCGACCAAGTGAACCAACAATTCGCAATGTTGTAATGAAATTTGAAAATGAGTTTACGTTGGTGGATAATCCAAGGAAGAATCGTGTCAGAAATGTGAGAAATGCAGCCAGTGTTGAAGCTGTAAGACAAAATGTGCGAAATAATCCAAATTTTTCTGTTAGACGTCGTTCCCGGCAATTGGGCCTTACTTATGGATCAACCTGGATGATTTTACGGAAGGATTTATGTTTGTATCCATACAAAATTCAACTAGTTCAAGAATTAAAGCCCAATGATCATCGTTGTCGTTGTGATTTTGCTGATTGGGTGCTTGAACATCTGACTGAAGATCCATTTTTCCATCTTACTGTAATCTTTAGCGATGAGGCGCATTTTTGGTTAGACGGCTATGTCAATAAGCAAAACTGCAGAATTTGGAGCGAAGAGCAACCTAATGCATATGTGACAACTCCGTTGCATCCAGCAAAAGTTACAGTATGGTGTGCCATTTATGCCCGTGGTGTTATTGGACCTTATTTCTTCGAGAATGCGCAAGGACAACGTGTCACCGTAAACGGAGTTCGTTATCAACAAATGTTGAAAGATTATTTATTTCCCCTTGTTGTTCAAAGCCAACTGGAGGAATTCTGGTTCCAACAGGATGGCGCTACTTGCCATACCTCCAACGAAACCATCGCGCTATTGCAAGAGCAGTTTGGTGATAAGGTTGTTTCAAGAAATGGTCATGTGAATTATCCAGAAAGATCTTGTGATTTGACTCCGTGTGACTTTTTTCTATGGGGCTATGTGAAGTCGAAGGTCTACGCCAACAATCCAAGAACTGTTGAGGATTTAAAAACTAATATCAGAAATGTTATTCGTGAGATACCGGCCCAAATGTGTGAAAACGTAATGATAAATTGGACTGATCGAATGCGTTATTGTCAACAAAGTCGTGGTGCACATTTGAACGATATTATTTTCAAAACATAATTGTAATTAGATGCTCTTTCGAATAAAAAAAGAACATTTTACTTGCCGACCAATTTTTAAGTTTTATTTCATGTTCAAATCCTAAAGCGCTAATTGGATCACCCTTTAGTACTCAACCAGAAATTTCTATAATCAATTTGAACATTTGTATTCGTCGGTATAACAGTTCTGTGAATACTAAAATGAATACCCCAGACGTTTGGAATGAAACAATATGATTATATCACTTTTACATAGATAAAAATAAGCATCCATATTTTTTATAGCATTAGGATACTAGAAAGTACACGCGAAGGTTTGTTTTTGATTATATCGTCCCAAATAAGGAAATATAATATCAGTTGGATCATCAGACAGTATAATGTCATTTATTTTCTTAGCCAACTAGTTAATTTGACGTAACAAAATCATTTCATCATTTTCAGCGTTAAGAAACAAGGTAGGCATACAAATGATTATATCACTGAAGTTGATTAGATAATAGATAATCAAGTATGGCGTCCATTACAAAAAAAGTAAGGTTGTTTCTTCTTGGAAATCGTGTCAGCAATTGCATTAGCAATAGGTTTACTGAATTTTATGTAAAAAAAACCCGTGGATATCAATTTTTACATATTTCCATTAAAGAAAACAACAATTTTTCGTTTTTTTTTTCAGGATTATTCAGTGAAAACATGACCGATTTTCACGACGGCACTGAATTCTTCTCAAAATTCTGCCCGACTCTGCTAATAAAAAAAGTTACCCATGCAAGGAGATGAGAGAACATGGACACCCTGTATAGGTTATTGTATATTTTATCAAGAATCGCTTGGACTCATCAATGTTGTTATTTTGAAATGCATGTTTTTAGAAAAAATATATTATACAGGGTGGATCAGAAAAATATTACGTGTATCAACTTTAACTTTCTTAATGCATCGCATTGCATGCTTTTACATTTTTGGATTTTACAATCAACTTTAGATATTTTTCATAAAGCATACCCTCTATCTGGTTGTAACTGTGCGAATTTATCTGATTTTAACGCTAGCAACTTTATTTCCAGATTATAATAATCCTTAAAAAATTACGAAGTGTAACTTTATGATTTTAACAGGATGGTGTTTGTTCGCATTATATTGCTCATGTAAGAGAGTTCTTAAATACAACCTTTCTAGGGCGATGGATATGTGGAAGAGGGCACAATAGAGTGGTCATTCAGATCGCCCGATCTTAACCCGCTGGACTTTTTTTTTGTGGGGCCACTTCTCATACTTACATATATCTAAACCTAACTCGGCACAGCCGCTTAAAGGAATCCATCTACGATAAATGTTTCCATATAGGAATGTTCAATAATAAAAAAATAATATGTAGTTTTTTCCTACATTGTTTGCTTGTATTGTTATAAAAACTTATAGCGTTAATATTTCGCGAACAGTTGCAATTAGGTATCAAAAAAATTTAGAATTGATTGTATCATCTAAAAATATAAAAACATAATGTGTCATAAAATAAAAAAAAAAAAAAAGGTAAAGTTGATACACTAAGCACATTTCTGATCCACTCTGTATTAAAAAAAAATGCATTTCAAGTAGGGCACATTTGGACAGTTTTTTTCAAAAACCTGAATTTCTGTTATTAAGAAAAAATAGTATCAATTTTAACTAGCAATGCATACCTGATTATGTTACAAAACTACCATAAAATAACTAATCAATAAAATTAAGGTTTATATGGAAAAAATATTTTTTTTTCAGAACAAATCACTTGTCTAAAAGTGCCTCATAGTGGGGTACTTTTAGACAGGGGGGCGAACACTTTTAGACAGGGGTGTTGTATGGGGGTTGACAGGGCATGTTTTGTTATATATATATATATATATATATATATATATTTATTCTATTAAGACACAGCAGGTTAGGCTTTCAAAAATTTACAGTTATATGATTATGACATTATATTATAGATACATATGTATTGAACATTAGAGTTAGAAAATAAAACATTGAATTTAATGTGTGAAGCCTGACATGTAGTTTCCCTCATTTTCTTGGGCTCTGGAAGGATGGAAATTATGTCACTTCTGGAAATAGTACTAATATCGTCAACATCTGGATTGTAAAATCCATAATTTCCTTTTTTCTCTCAATAATTTTACTTCGAAATCCTCTAAATTTCCACCTACTATTTTTCCTACATGATGCAATATTTTCTTCTTAGTGACACATTTAACCAAAACGTAGTTCCCAATTTCAAGATGAACACAATCCAAAAGAGTTGGAATATTTTCTTTTTCTTCCAGTGGAATCCATATCAGTGTCCATATCCAGAATCAGTACTTAAATCTTTCTCTATAAAACTTCTGAATCTGAACTAATATCATTATATTTTTGTGCTTTGTGTTGTTTTCATTTCCTTCCACTAGTCAAGTCTAGCTTTGTTTTTACTGCTGCACATTGCCTTGATTTTTGTAGTCTTCGACGTCTTCTAAAATCTGCATTTTCAATTTCCATCTTTTCCGGAGTTTCAGCAAAAACACACGAATTTCTCTTCTTTCTACCTCCTCTCTTACTTTTCTGGGACACCTTGAAGAATGGACGAACATCTTCTGGATTACAAACTGACTTTCTATCTAATTCCATGGTAGTGAGTGTTTATTAGAATTAGATTTAGTAATTCTTTTACACAATCAGCATTCTCATTATGGACATTTAAATTTTAATTTGTATATCAAAGCGGCATCTCTAATTTTTCTTTTATTTTGTAGAACTTCCGTCACTGCTTTTCTAATATTTCTGTTATCTATGAAAGCCCGATTTGTTTTTATTTTATAGTTCTTCACCATTCTGTAACAATATTTATTATACTAATAACATTTTTAACCAGTAGGGCAGTTTTGAACATGTCTATATGTGCCCCACTATATTTGTCTAAATGTGCGTTTGTAAATAGGCAATTTCATTGTATTCAAACTCTTAAATTTGAAATCCTATATTTCTAACTGAAAATGTATAGGTTACAGTATTCACCAGACATGAGATTTTTAGCCATGGAACACATTATTTGCAAATATTTATTATAACACACTAAACACTTACAAATAGAGAACAAAATACTTACTTTTGGCAGTGAATTTAAAATTTTTCACAATAAAAACTTCAAAAGTTACTGGAATCACATCCAACTATTACCAAGGTTGTAGCATATACACGGTGGAGACTTTAACTGGAATATATTCGCTAGCGGGGTGGTGAACGATTTTTCAAAAAATTCCCGAGACACGTCAACTTTTTAAATGTATTTACCTACATTTTGCAAGTAATATGAAAAATATAGCCCTTCAGGGGTGGCTGAAACCACCCTCGACATGATTTTTTTCAAATGCAACCCTATAGCTTGTGACCCCTCATTGTAAAGCTGGTGGAAAGAGGAATCCAACGCACTGACCAAATTTTAATTTTTAGTATGTTTGTAGGGTTGCATACAATTAAAACCTAATTTTATAGTTTAATTTATTTTTAACGCAACAATTTCGTACTCAAAATGTGTGTTGTTTAGTTTTGGAATGTAAACTTTACTTTTCATATGTCCCCACAAAAAATTCCAAGCAATTTTTTGCCACAACTGATATTTGTTATTTTTTGCTAGTGTTTTTACACGGCCGCAAAGAGTAATTTAGTTTGTATGCTGTATTCAGAGTTTGAAACGAAGTGTTATTTCAAATTGGTGAAAATGTCTTATTTAACTGAATCACTAAAAATCGAAATTTTGATGATGATTGGATATGGTGATAGGGCGCGAACTTAATGCGAAGTTGTTCGCTTGTTTCGGGAAACGCATCCTGACTTGCCAGCACTAAATCAAGGTACCATTAGTAAAATTGAGGCACAATATCGAGATATGGGTCATGTCAGGAAAGTATCGAGTAAGAGGCAGGCTGTTGTTGATGACGACACGAAGTTGAATTTGTTGCTTGCTCTAGAAGAAAATCCAATCACTCCAGCCCGTCAACTGGCCCGTGATAGTAATCTTAATCACAAAACAGTTTTAAAAATACTTAAATATGAGAAAAAACGCCCATATAAAATGCAAGCTGTTCAAGAGCTACTTATAGATGATCCAGATCGACGAGTGGAATTTTGCGATTTATTGATGACTTGTATTGATCAAAACCAGTTATCTTTAGAGTGGATAGTTTTCTCTGACGAGGCTACTTTTACATTTAATGGGCACGTAAATCGCCAAAATTGTCGTTACTGGGCTGAAGAGAACCCCCATTGGATGAGGGAACTTCATACTCGGCGCCCACAGAAAACTAATGTGTGGGCCGGAATAATACAAGATAGAATTGTAGGACCATTTTTCTTTGATGACACTCTTAATGGAGCAAGATACTTGCGTTTACTCCAGCACGAACTAATGCCAGTCCTATGTCATTTATTTCCAAACCCCTTAAACCCTAACTTGACCGACGAGAGGTTATGGTTTCAGCATGATGGGCCCCACCACACTATGCTGCCATTGTTCGTCAGTATCTGGACATCATTTTTCCCGGTAGGTGGATTGGGAGGCGAGGTAATATTGAGTGGCCAGCAAGATCTCCAGATCTTACACCACTGGATTTCTTTTGTGGGGACATCTTAAAAGTAGGGTTTACATTCAGAAACCCAACAACATAGCAGATCTGCAGGAAAGGATAAGAGAGGAAAATCGGAAAAATAACACCGCAAATGTTGCATTATGTAAGGGACGAAACCTACCACAGACTGGGATGCTGCCAACAAGTGAATGGTGCACATTTTGAACAATTGTTACGTTGAAAATAAATTTAATTTTTAAATTGTTTTTTTGTATGCAACCCTACAAACATACTAAAAATTAAAATTTGATCAGTGCGTTGGATTCCTCTTTCCACCAGCTTTACAATGAGGGGTCACAAGCCATAGGGTTACATTTGAAAAAATCATGTCGAGGGTGGTTTCAGCCACCCCTGAAGGGCTATATTTTTCATATTACTTGCAAAATGTAGGTAAATACATTGAAAAGTTGAGGTGTCTCGGGATTTTTTTGAAAAATCATTCACCACCCCGCTTAGCGCATATATTCCAGTTAAAGTCTCCACCGTGTATGTATTTGGATAATGCTTCTAACACGCGCTTAATCTCATAACTGTAATTTCTGGCGTTAAACTTGAATTGTCCAATTCTGCCCCTTGTCCAAATGTACCCCACCCTACCATACTCTGTGGTAATTTTGTGTGTTTTTTTAAGAGTTTAGCATCAAGTAGGACATGCGTCACGGACAGGAGAGTATTTATATTTTAACGTAGTATTTATGCTTTATAATATCTACGTAATACGAAGGTATTTGCATGCTTCTCACCGCTAACGAACCGTCGAATATTTTCACCTGCCTCTGCTCTAGTCTAAACAATTCGGTTTCTCACACTGGAGGCCATTTCGCAGGTGGCTAAAAATGCAAACGGTCAAGTATACATGTATGTACGTGCCTACCTCACAGGAGCTACCATAATAATTACAAGTGCTATTAATACCCGTATTTCAAAAATTCACAAGCAATTTTGTCCGACGCTTCGGTTGTCTTCAATCTCTCTCTTTTTTATGTTTGGAAGTAGAAGGTGGACACGTCACTCATTTAGTTGAGATTTATAATTTTATGAATCATTTTAGGTTTTTTTTTGTTGTTGTATATATGTATATATGCTTTTTTATTACGTATTTTGCAATGGCAATGACAGTATGTGATGCAGGTATTTTTTTTTAAATAATAAAAACTTCCGAACTTGACAGTTCTAAAAGTAATAATGCGACATGTGGAATCGATTCCACGGCATGCTTTGAGGTCTTTTTTTATTTCACGATGTTTTAATACGAAAATTTATTGGGATCTGACATTGGCTGGTACGACATCTCGCGGTCAAAGTAGTAAGTATTAAAATACTCTTGTCATTCAGTTTCGCTTTGACATTGACATCAGATTCTCTTTTTATAACATAAAATATATGCTATGGATGTTGAAATATTTCTTCCACGTTCTAAAAGTTCATACAAAAATCGTTTTATGTAATAAATTGTAGTAGTGTGACAGGAAATATGACGACGACATGTTACCAACATCCCGTTCTTCTGTTATATGAATATATACTATAGACGGTTATTTGTTTTTTTCATGGCAATCTAGAGCTTGACCGTTTCAATATAATTACACAGACCTGGAAATTACAGTACATTACACCACTATACATACGTATTTGTTTTTGGGTCGCTGAATCCGAATCCGCAGACGGTTTAAATTAAACGTCGTTGTTCGTTTACAACCTCAAAAAAAATGCAATTTTGCCTTTATGTATAAGGTTGAATCGAGAATCATGGTATAGAATAAAGAGAAGGATTGCCACTTTTTTGTCATAAGATACCATTCAGGAGCCTACAGTAATTATCAGGACTAAGGTCCTGAGGGTTTGAAAATCAGAATCCTCATCTCAACAATCCCATACCCCAATAACCCTGAACCCAATAATTAAATAGCCCAGTAACTAAGTATGTATATAGAACTAGAAACAACGTATCTCGGAGGTTTTTAGCAGATAGTCTCATGTTAGGGCCATCAGGAGATTAACAATTAACACTTAGATTATGAATTTAAATTATTATGCGAATTAAAATGGATCAAGCATTATTAGATGTATTATCAGACGATGATATTGTAAAATGAATTAGCTGTTACTTTTCGGTGTATTTAAACCAGCAGTGACGTAATGTATTTACTGGCCCAGAGAACAGTGATTTTTTATTTATCGCGTGAAAATAACAAATCAGTCACATTTTGGCTGTCAAGTCAAAATGAGACAAATGCCTGCGGTTCATTATGATTTTCAGAGAGATCAGCGGTGTTATGTAAAGATGACGTTACGTCTAGCTCGCTATTAGTTGTTTTGGATTGGCCATCGAAACAAAACAAATGGGAATCCTACTCCGATATTGCCAGGCACGACACGCAGGTGACATTTTTTAAATAACACAACAATAGAGTACTCACGCTATGCTAGATCACACCTCTCGAAATAACTCTCTACAACGGAGTTATTTATTACAGAAATAGAGCAGTGAAATTAGAAAAAAAATGTATTATCTTGATGTACATGTGTATTTTATACGAGTAAAATGTGCATCCCATATTTATTACACAACTGCGTAAATAAATTCATTGTTTTCATTGTTCGGTTATTTCTTTACTTTAATAATTAAGACTATTATACTTAGGTATAGGTACTCGGAAGTTGCATAATTACATTTTATAGAGCTGATAAATGAAGAACCATTAAGACTGTAATACAGTTTTAGGGCAACCAAACTGACATAATTGCTGAGCAGAAAAGTCAAATATCTCGAAAAGTAATTTGAGACGTCAATCAAATTCTTCTGAATCAGAACCAGCATCGAAAATGAAAACTACATATAAATACCGCAAGAAATTAGAGTTGTTGGTAGAAATACGATAGCACAATTGCTACTGTATAAAATACCAGCAGCAAAATTATTTTTAATTATGAAAACAACCCACAGCCCGTAAACAAGAACTCATTCGCTCATTCACTCACAGACATTTTCAGAAGCAAGAGAGTCGATGGAAGATGAACAACGCAGCGGAAGGTCTTCATCGTCAAGAACCAATGAAAATGTCGATAGAATACGAGATCTTGTGCGTGTTCAGATCGTCGGTTGACGACAAGAATGATCAGGGAAGAGTTAAATTTGAATCACACCACTGCTCATCAGATTATGACTAACGAATTGGGGATAAGAAAAATCTGTGCAAAAATGAATCCAAAAACCTTTCGCAGGAACAAAAGGACATCAGTAGAGGAAGGTTTCGTGACTTTTTGGAATCGATTGAAAATGACCCCCATTTAATGGAACGATTAATAATGGCGATGAGACTTGGGTGTTGAGTATGACCCGGAAACCAAGCGCCAAAGCATGGAATGGCATTCGTAAAGCTCTCCAAGACCCAAAAAAGCAAGAACGAGTAAGTCGAAGATCAAATGCATGCTGATTTGCTTTTTGATAGCCAGGGAATTGTCCACAAAAAATTTGTGCCTCCAGGCCAAACAGTAAATCAACACTTTTACAGAGAGGTTCTTGAAAAACTTCTAAAAAGGGTCACGCGTGTGAGACCAAACATCAAGAACAACTGGACGTTGCATCATGACAATATGCCTTGTCACACAGCCATTTCAGTAAACGAGTTTTTAATCAGTAAAAACATTCATGTGGCTCCTCAGCGTTCTTATTCGCCTGACTTGAGACCTTGTAACTTTTTTCTCTTTTCGAGATTGAAAACTCACCTCAAGGGACGTCATTTTGAGACCATAGAAAACATTCAAAGGGCTGTAACCGACCAGCTGAAGGCTATTCCAGTATATGAGTTCCAGCACTGCTATGAGGAATGGAAGAACCATCTCCAGCGCTGTGTGTTTCCGAAGGAAGTTATTTTGAGGGAGACAATACTGAACTGTAATTCTATTCGAATAAAAAAATCAGTGTGTATCATTACTTAATTTACACACCTCGTATAATAGTATGTTGAGAAGAGTTTAGTATACTTATGGTGGGTTCATGCAGAAATTTTTTAGTAATAAGAATAAGAATAGTAATAAGCATAAAAGTTAAACCTTCGTTTTATAATGCCCAGTTCATGCAGTAAACATAATTTTTTAGTAATAATTTTAAAAATAAGGATTTG
The DNA here is from genome assembly GCA_029963805.1 of Aromia moschata. Classification (NCBI taxonomy): domain Eukaryota; kingdom Metazoa; phylum Arthropoda; class Insecta; order Coleoptera; family Cerambycidae; genus Aromia; species Aromia moschata. The sequence continues at coordinate 485,045 of JAPWTK010000302.1, read as the reverse complement.
CTGCATGAACTGGGTCATTATAAAACGAAGGTTTAACTTTTATGCTTATTACTATTCTTATTCTTATTACTAAAAAGTCTGCATGAACCCACCATTACTACTAAACGCTGAGAGCGTTCATCAGGTTAAACATGCCAAGTGGTCGGTTGTGTTTTGCATATGGCTTCATTAACATCTACACAAAAATATTTTATTGGATTCTGGACTGGCGCATGAGCAGGCCAATCTACAATCTTTACCTTCTAGAGTAGACAGTAGACATCCAGGCCTTCGCTAACTTACTAGTATGTTTCTGGTCATTATCTTACATTTTACATTTACTTTATATTTAGCACTTTATTTAAATTTACCCATCTGCATAACACAGCATAACATTATTAGGGATATTAACATAAATTTGGCGTCCATTGTTTGTTGTATTCGAACTAGAGGACTGGTGCTGAGTGCTGTTGACCCGCCATGTTTGGCAGTCTTCATGTTATCTTTGGGATCATAATATGCAGTACTCTGGTCTTCTTATCAGTGGCGGCTAGTGGAATGTGAATCGTATTTTCGTAAGCAGCATGGCTATAGTAGCAAAAAAATCAAATGAAACTTGCGAAAGAAAAAATCAAAAAACGTGTATTACAAAAAGATCTTGAAAACGGTTTGCAAAATATTTGAGTTTGTTTTTTCACAAATACCAAGTGAAAACTAAAACTTTTTTATTTTGTAAGTTAATCAAACATTAATTAGCGGACACACATGGGCGTTGCGATTTTAAGTGGGTCACACTCTATGTAAATTACTCGTATGTGAGAAAGCGACGCCAAATCTTAGAGAAGCTGGCAACAGATACCTTTTCAACTTAAAAAATCTCCAAAATAAACACTAAAACAAATTATTGGGAGGTCGTCACGTTGTCGAGCTGACGCTTTTCTCGGCTTCAATGTGCCGATAAACACTGGAAGAAAGGAAGGACTTGTGGGAAACCTTTTGGAGGGCTGCCAAGAATTTTTCGGGTGTGACGAATAGGAATTTTTAACATTTATACCGAATCATGTCACGAACAATGAAATTTTCGTTATGTTTGGACGCAACCGTTTTACGACTTACAATAGGACGCAAATAAACATAACGAATGGTTCGACTTGCGTAGATCTATTTACGCCAATATCTGTACGGATCAACAATATGAGTAAGATTTGTTTCACGCGCACTGGTATGGCAGTTTTAAAACGTCCAATCGTACAATCGTTGAGAGGAGAATAAAACTTTAAAATTTAAATAAAAGTTTAAAATTACGTATGGGGTAGGTGCAAGCCCTGTGCCCTTAAGCAGATGCTTATTGTGCCTCCACAGGCTAGTCGTTCCATTAGTCTTGTTTCCTTAAGAAATTCAAGGACAGTTTCTAGTGGAGCGCCTGTTACTTCTTATGGTTCTATTATTGTAGCCCCAAAGTTCGAATGCCTAACAGTTGCCAGTGCTGGGCATTCGCATAATATGTGGAAAGGGGTTTCTTCCTCTTCTCCACACCTCCTGCAATCAGGATCATTTTTCACCCCAATCATGGTGAGATGCCGCATGAGTGGGCAGTGTGCTGTGAACAGTCTTACTATTCATCTCAGATGGTTTCTACCCAGTTTTATAAAGTCTATTGACTTATCCCAGGATGGTTCGCCAATTAACATCCGCGATTGTCTGAGCCCTGGGACTTTCGCCCAGTGAGAAATTAAGAGAAAATATTTTTCTCTTAATAGGTCATTTATGGCCCTCTTGGCTGTCCGGTAGGCCAGACTGCAGGTGGGTTCAGGCCCTATCAGTTAGACCAGTTAGAATAAAAAACGGTATTCTCTTCGTACGTTGCGAAAAAATATATTTAGTCTTAGTGAAAACTGAAATTCTCGTATCTTAAAATATAACCGCAAAAAACGAGTTTAGAAAACTTTTAAAAATGACAGCCTTGGTCTGAAGGTCTTGGATACGAGTTCCAAAATACTTATAATATTAATAAATAATATGCGACATTTCCAGACTGCAGAACAACCTGAATAATCTAAGTGCCACTTAATTTAGGCACTTATTTTCAGGCAACCCTTTCAGCTCTGAGCAGTTGCAAGATGACATCGATACTGGTACTGAAATGTCAGAAAGCACTCTAAGGACTGGCAGACTGCACTACTTGGAAGAATTGATTTACGAACTTGGAGAAGAGATTCAACAACTCCATATGTTGGCCTGGAACCAACCCTTGGGGTAACAAAAACCACGGTTCGAGGACATATAAATAAACAGGTATTAACTAGCTGGGAATGTATTTCTACTGCTCCCCGGGCTTTGAGTGCTGCTTGCCTATCAGAGATAATTTGGATCCACTTATTTGTGTAATCCTGATCATCTTCTGTGCACAAGCGGATATTGCAGTTATTGCTGCCTGAAATACCGTTGCTGAGTTCCCGAAGTTTATGCTGATTGCGTACCCTGGGTCTCTGTTTGTTGCACCCGCTTCAGTGCTTTATTCCGTTTTGGACCCATCTGTGAACCCAAACATATCTTGTATCTTGAATTGTTTAAGGCAGAGCTTCTCAAACTTTTAAACCACGCCCTCCTTATACCACCAAAGGTTTGCACCAAATGCAAAATTTATTTCAAATATTTTTGGAAAATAAAATGTGTAAGTAGTTTGTGCTTGTTTGAAGAGCGAATGTGCAAATTACTTCTACCGCTTTAGCTCTAGCGGGGTTTCTGGTCTAGAAGACAATGCGTTTCTTTGATCTGATCAAAATTAAAAAAAGTGGTTTTATTCAAAAAGTATAGATATTTATAGAAGAAAATTGTAAAAGATGTTACCTTACACTTGTTGCTTGTTTAAATTTATTAGCGATTACTATATTTTTATTAATTCAACTGTTGTTCTCTTGATTATGAACGATGCATTTTATTTGTGCTTAATTAGTAATTAAAAACATTTTTTTGTAAAGTCTTTTTTAGGAACTCACCTTTAAGGAAAAATTGTCGCAAATTAACTTATTTTTGGTGCAAAGCCCTTAAACAGAGGTTAAGTTTCCCAGCCACGTTGTCAAATGGCCTAAATTATTATTAAGAGCAAGATTTGCAAAGAAAAATAATATGAGCGATTCAGGGATAAAAACTACCAGTATATGTAGAAGAAAAGCTATTGTGTACATATCTATTCTACTGTAGAGACCATTATTTGCTTTATAAATAAGTTCTGACCACATGCTGTCTAAAAGTATGTTGACGACGGCAGTTTTAATAGGGTTTAGATACATATTTACCGATATATTCAGACTGTTTTGGGGGAACATTCTGATACAGTTAAGGTTTTCTATTTTATATCCGAAAACTATATAAAATTAGCCTTCCAAAAATACCCGAGTCCTGTAAACGCGATGAATAGAGCATTAACTTTGCGCCAGAATTTCTTCTACTCCAACGTACGTACGCCTCAATCTTGTTTATTACATAATAAAGTAATATGGCTAACAACACATTCTCAGAAGTTTAAATAATTCGACATTTACGAGCATCCTGGTAAGAGTTCTTATAAATATTTGCCATTCTATTCCATTATATATAAATATTCCATCGGGTGTGCCGTGTAATAAAAAACAATCTCCCGACCGTGTGATTTCGGTTGATTTTGACCGATTGCAGTAAGGATTTCGGCAATTACTTATCTTCAAACTCGAAAACAGGTAATATATTATTGTCATTTCAAAAGCTACTCCTACGGCAAATGCTGTCCCTGTGGCGACACAGAGATCCAGGCGTTTTTTTCGCGGGAAATATAGACTTTCTTTCGCGAGGATTTTTTCATCGTTTGCTTTTAATACACTGCTCGTCAATAGAATCGACGCTGTAATTTTAAAGCCTAATTGTGAACTGCTGCAATTCAAAGAATAATTAATCGATTTTGATGTTCTTGGCAACAATGGAAAGCTTGTTCCTTTCGAATTTGTACTACTGAAAAGAGTTTAAAGAATATTGAAAAGTACTTGATATACGGGGTGAACAAGTAAACGATGGAAAACAACGGAAACTTTTGCTGGTGACAATTTTGATAGCAGAATAGGTTCACAAGATCTGAACATGGATTATTGAAGCTCATATCAGGTTTTTAGAAGTATTTGTCAAAATCTTGTTTATTAACGGAGATTTTATTTTTTTGTTTACGTTTATTGGTTTTCGCTCTTTGAAGGAAGGTAAACAAAAGTAAAAGTAGGTACCGATTTGCTCAGTTTTCACTACAAAGGACAGTGTTAAAAATAGCCGAGTTTTGGCTGCTCGGGGGGAACGCATGTAGCCCAGAAAAAATGATTGATTGCTGTCAAAAAATGAATACTTCAAATGGCTGGGGAAATGTCCCAACTTCACCCTAAAACTGTAAAAATCACCCCAAAACCGCTAAAAATAGATAATTTTCGGTTTTGGTCAGATCACTCATATAAACCACAAATAACAGTTGGGGATGGTTTAAAAATAAGCTAATTTTAAGATTTAGGGACAGTTTTTATATTTTTTGGGCTGAAATAGACATTTGCCTCGCCTTTTGATATACTGAAGTCTTATATTTATTTTGAAATCATTCTCAATTAATGTTTCTGGGTTATATGTGTACCATGACAGAAGCAATAAATGAATTATTTTCAGCAGTGTAGGAGTAGTTTAAATATTTTTCGGGGTGAAAATGATATTAACTTAGTCACTTCATATTTTAAAAACTTGTTATTTTATTTTTAAATCATCCCGTATCTCAGTTTTTCTAGTTTATAAGTATTTTCTTAGGTTGTTTTTATTTTTTTGGGGTGAAAAGAGACAATTTTCCAGTCAGATTGATGTACTGAATACTTCTTTTACTATTTTTGAACCAGTTTTAATCATTTTACCTGGGTCAAAAAAGTCCTTCTATTAAAGTCAAAAGATATGGGCTATAGCAGTTTACAAGTTTTTTTTTGGTATTTAGGGGTGAAATCGACTTTCCCAAACATGTGATATATTAGGAAGGAATTTCATATATTTTTGGCCATATTCAATCATTTTTTCTGAGTTTCAAGCGTTCCCAAGATACGCCCGAGATTAACAATTTTTAGGAATCGGAAATAAGACATTTGGGGCTAGTTTTTATATTTTTAAGGGTGAAAGCGATATTTTTCTCATCGATTTCATATTTTGGAGACTTAATGTTATTATTTTTAAACCATCCCCAACTGTTATTTGCGGTTTATACGAATTATCTGACCAAAACCGAAAATTATCTATTTTTAGCGGTTTTGGGGTGGTTTTTACAGTTTTAGGGGTGAAGTTGACATTTCCCCAGCCATTTGAAGTATTCAGGGGTCATATTTCATGTTTTTTTGACAGCAATCAATCATTGTTGGGTATAAGGCATAAACCATTTATGGGCTACATGCGTTCCCCCCGAGCAGGCTATTTTTAACATTGTCCTTTATACAGATGGTACACAATTAATAAGTTTTCATTAAAATCGATCTAAATCTTAACAAAATACTGCAAAGTGGACAAAGTAATAGAAACATTTAACATTCAGAAATTTGTCACTGAAGTGTTAACATCACTTTTACTTTGCATAAACGTTGTTAATTATACATATTTGACCACACGATGAACATTTTGAGGATATCAAGATTAATAAATAATCGTAACATATATTTTTTTAATTATGTATTTTTAATCACCTTGTTTTTCATCACCATCTATTTGTTCAATACTGCTTATGTAAATGAGATTTATGTAAAGTACAATAAAATTAACATTTTATTGATAAAAATAACATTTTTTATTAATTTGTTTCACGCTACAAAAAAAGTTTTTTCTTGATTGATTTTGATAAAATATTTTCCGCATATTCTTCGAAAGAAAAGCAAGTCATTCTTTACATTTATTTTTCTTTTAAACAACAAACGGAATAAAATGGGATAATTCAAAACATCCATTAATACACAAATTAAAAAAAAGTGAATGACTGAATATATGTTGTGAATATAAATTTTGATAAGTTTTTCATCGTGTCTGGCTAAAGAGGTGTGGCTCACTGTGTTTATATAAAGTGAAATAAAGTTGACGCATACATTGATAATTTTTGAACGACAACATTTTTTATTAAATGATCCATCATGTATTTTTTTACTCGTTAATATCTAGATTAATTTTAATGAACTTATGTATTCGATACTGCCAGAAAACTTGTAGTGAAAACTGAGCCAATCGTTACCTTTACTTTTGTTTATCCTTCTCTCTAAGAAAGATATCTTCATTAGAAGAAAATCTTCATTAAAAAACAAGATAAACATCAAAATTTTGACAAATACATCTGAAGATGTGATTGGAAGCTCCAATAATTAATCAATAATCCATCAAAATTATTGGAGCTTCCGTCACTAGTAACAATTTCCGATGTTTCGCATCGTTTGCTTGTTCATCCCTTTTTAATACTCTCTACGTTATTGCAGTAGTGCGAATTGTAAAGAAATGAACTTTTTATTGTTGTCACGTACACCAAAATCGATCAATTATTCTTTGAATTACAGCAGTTTAAGTTGAGCTTAAAAATTGAATGAGTCAATCCTATTGACGAGCAGTTTATCTACGCGTTAAAATTCCAGCGGTTTTCTAAAATCAACAACGTAACTAGCTAGGCGTCAGGAACTCAACGCAGACACAGAATGTTAAGAACGTATCTAATCTTAAAAAAATATCGAACGAAACATTTTATATGATTTGAGGTTTAAAAATAAAAAAGGTGCGTCCCTTTGCTACACTGAACACATATAGTAAGCAACGAAAGTCATCATACACCCACTTTTTGAAGTTTTCTTAAATTATGATATTTTTTGCTTCTGACAGGATTATAGCTTGTGATATTCTGCTTCTAATAAGCCGAAGTTGAAGGCGGTATGTCGATTGTGTGAAAAGATATCGCTAAAAAAGTAAAATATCAATGTTTTCAAAGAAACGTAAATAACCTCGAAAATGGTAAATCCCTTTCGAAGTTCTTGGACTCTCGTATTAAAGGGAAATCTTCATATCACGAAAATTCAAAAAAGCTCTGTACGCCACACATTACTCCAACAAAAATTTAGGATTAATATCCTTCTAGATCTCTCTGCATTTTATTAAAATTTCAGGAACAGTGATTTTTACGAAAACAATACTAAGGATGGTAGAATTTTGAATTTTCGTGATATTTTTGGTTCAACTTTATATTTTGTTCATGTTCAGGAATTTTTTTTCAAAATGACTTAGTCATATAGATACACTGAAGATTTCCCTTTAATATGAGTCCAACAACTTCGAAAGGGATTTACTATTTTCGAGGTTATTTACGTTTCTTTGAAAACATTGAAATGTTACTTTTTTAGCGATATCTTTTCACACAATGGACATACTTCAACTTCGACTTATTAGAAGCAGAATATCACAAGCTATAATCCTGTCAGAAGCAAAAAATATCAATGCTGTAATACACAAATTATCAGAATTTAAGCAAACTTCAAAAAGTGGGTGTATGATGACTTTCGTTGCTTACTGTAGCTGGGAGTATCTTAAGAAAAAATAATTTTCAGTTTACTGTAACATATTGTATTTTATTTACTATTTTTTTTTCTGAGAGAAAGTAATTGTATTTTAGATATTTGTGAAAGTATTTTGTATCTTGAATAGCTATTTATGATGTTAAAAATGACAACGGCTTTATTTTGATAACAAAATGGATAAATCACATACATATCTTGACAGTTAATTTTTTTTTTATTTTTAACAGGCATCGTCTATGTTGTAAAATTCTAACCAAGTGACGTTATGGTTACAAACAAATAAAATACAAAACTTTAACACTAGAGTTAAAATATTTTTACCACCAGGTAAAAATTCTTTTAACACGCTTCCTTATGAATATTAACTTTTGGAACTCAAAGCAACCATTAGAAATGTCAATTTTAACGACCGTTGTATAAAACAGTATATGTATTAGGGGGTTGTAAAAGGATGCATCAAAACTATAGTTTGATGTAATATTCACACCAATTTGATTTCATTCTCTCTAACTTGAAAAGTGTGTATACGAGATGTGTAAATTAAGTAATGAGACGTAGGGACTTTTTTATTTTTTTTTATTCGAATAGAATTACAATTCAGTATTGTCTCCTTCAAAATAACTTCATTGGGAAGCCACACAGTGCTGGGGACAGTTCTTCCATTCCTCATAGCAGTGCTGGAACTCACATACTGGAATAGCCTTCAGCTAGTCGGTCACAGCCATTTGAATGTTTTCAATGGTTCCAAAATGACCTCCTTTGAGATTTTTCAATTTCGGTGAGTTTTCGAAGTTTGTCAAGAACCTATCTGTAAAAGTGTTGATTTACTGTTTGGTCTGGAGGCACAAAGTCTTTGTGGATAATTCCCTGGCTATCAAAAAAGCAAATTAGCATGCATCTGATCTTCGACTTGCTCATTCTTGCTTTTTTGGGTCTTGGAGAGCTTGGAGAGCATTCCATGCTTTGGCGCTTGATTTGGTCGTACTCAAACATTCAAGTCTCATCACCAGTAATAATGACACGTTCCATAAAATGGGGATCATTTTTAATCGATTCATTTCAAAAAGTCAAGATACTTTTCTCTCCTGATGTCCTTTTATTCCTGCGAAAGGTTTTCTGGAACCATTTTTGCGCAGATTTTTTCTATCCTCAATTTGTTAGTCAAAATTTGATGAATAGCGGTGTGATTAAAATTTAACTCTTTATCTTCTTCTTCTAATCATTCTTGTCGTCAACCGACGATCTGAACGCACAAGATCCCTTATTCTATCGATATTTTCATCGATTCTTGAAGATGAAGGCTTTCCGCTAAGTGGTTCATCTTCAATCGAATCTCGAAAAAATGTGGGTTCTTGAAAAAACACTGTGTCCGTAGGCGTGTTGAAAGTTTGGCAAAAGTATCCGTTGCGCTGTGTCCAAGTCTGAAGCAAAACCTGATAGGACACCGTTGTCAAAATTAATGTCACTCATTTTTAAAACGCACTAGAAAAAAACGGTTTACGAAAACAGTCACAAAGAACAAACAAATTACTACTACAAGTTCAAACTTGTACTGAAGGTGCATTACATGTTAACCTATCGCCCTTCCCAGTTCCGCCTCCGCAGTGTTGCTAGATCGGGCACTACGTTGCCAGTTACTTAATTATACACCTCGTATTTGCTTATAATACAAATCTATTTTATACTAGAGCTTTTTTATGCTACACAAAATCTCTAGTTGAGATAGATTTTTTTAGTTTACTTTTAATTCTCTACATGTTTTGTATGAAACTTTTTTTACTCAGGTAAATAGTTCCCGCGATGCAACGGGATAAAGTGGAGTATTTTTTGAAATTTCCCAAAATAATATAGTTTCTCTTGACATTTCAGTTAAATATATAATTATTTGTTTTTTACCACCATGGAGGTAGAGCAAAAGGCGTGTTTCTTTTTTAATGTGGTAGGTCTAATCCACAATGCGCGTGTGAAGTTCACATGCTTACATACTGTTTTTAATCTTTTGGATAGGCTGGCTATTCGGGATCGATATTTATTCTGACAAAGCTAGGAAATATACGTTAAAAGAGTACCTGAAACATTTTCCAAGAACATACACTTAAGGCAGTTAGATATGTTACTTGAATATATACAACAGTCCATTTTGAATTTTTATTACAAGAATTTTATGAATGTAAAATACGTTTCTAATACATTGAGTGTTTGAAAATAAAAACACTTCATGCAATATTATGATTATTTACCGTATTCACAAACGTGGTAGTAAAAATAATCCACATAAAAATTGAGGATCAGTAAGAGGTAAGAATGAGTTTACGAAGAGTACAAATGAGTTTAATGTACCTGCCTGCTTATCACTGTATTAAAAATATTTTTCATTCAAATATCTATATATTTAAACAGTCGATATTTTCTTTCATCACATATGTTGCTTGTTTATGCTTGTGTTCTGGTGACGGTCTTAAAATAAGCAAAAATTCGTACGTTTGCAAGTAAGATTCGTACTTTATTTTGTCTATATATTTTTTTAGTCGTATTAACCATTCTAATTCGCCGCAATTTTAATGTTGAAAATTGTTGTTAATGTAGAGAAGGGACAACAAAAAAGCTAACAAATATCCTGAAGATCAAAGAATATTAGTATACAGAAGCTTTGCTAACTTAATATAAGCAAAATTATTTAAGTACTTCGATTATTGCCTTGAGTAAGATAAGTTTAATTCATTTCGACACTTCTGAAGAGAGCACTTTACTGAAGAAGATGCAATTTGTTACTAACAAAACATATCGTATTTCCATATGGATTAAGGGAAACAATTTGATTACAACACATTTTTAAAGTTTTGTGCAATGTAATTGTAATAATTATTAAAATTTGAGACCTAGTTTAGACACCAAATCTGAAATAAACACAATTGGTGTAAAATAGAGATAGACCAATCCTAAAACTGAATTATAAATGAACAACTTACTTTGCTGAACCTTCAGCATTGCATTCTTTAAAGATATATAATCCAACTTTTGGGGTCCCGGCAGTAGGACATATACACATATTCGAATTATTAGAAAATCAGTATCAAACCAAATGACAATTGTTTTTACTTCAAAGAACCTGCACCATAACTTTCAATATTTTATAAGATAATCATATCGGATAACAACTAAGATTGAAGATAAAAGAATTTTTAGGATAGTATACAGATCCTTTGCTAACTTCTTGTAAAATTATGTAAGTACTTCGAATTAGTGTCAACTGAATTTACTGAAGGTGAATTTGAAATTCGTTACCGACAAAACATATAGAACTATTCACATAAAATTTAAGGGAATCAACTTGTTTATTATCATTAACACTGTTTATTATCATACATTTCTAACGTTTTCGAAAAAAAAAGTAATGTAACTATTATAAACTAGGACTTAGTTTAGACTTCAAACTTAAACCAAACACTGGTCTAAAATAGAGGTAGATCAATCTCAACATTGAATCATAAATAAACAACCCTTTTACGCTGACTCTTACCATACTTTAAAAAGATAATCCAACTCTTGTGGGTAATGAAGTAGTCTCACGTTTTTTTTTCTCTTTAATTGGAATTACAATCAAATTTTTGCAAAATTATATAAGTACTTCGAATATTGCCTTGAGTTTTGAGTTGGTTTAATTGGTGTTGACACTTCTAAAGATAGCACTTTGTTTACTGAAGCAGTGGCGGTGCAAGAGCACCTTGGGCCCCTAAGCAAACATGAGCAATGGGCCCCTTTCCCCCTTAAAAAAATATTAATTTAGTATGCATTTAGACAGTCGTATATTTTTACAATTATTGTAAAAGAACATACTTGCATTGTTATTGCACAATTATTATTGCACAGACCATACAAAACAACATGCAAAGGTACATATAACAAAAAATAAAATAAAATCCTCATACCATAACAGACCTCAAAATTAAAAAGTAATAATAATAATCAGATAGCAAAAATAAAATCATCATGTCATAACGGATCTCAAAATAAAAAAAAAAGAAAACTGAAGGTGAATTTACCAGTCGTTATTGACAAAACATATAGTATTCACATAGGGTTTAAGAGAAGCAACTTCACTGCTGGTTATTATACACGGTGTTGAAAAAAGGTCGGTACCCCGGAATAACTCTGTTGCAACACATCGCAGCGGAAAATGTCAAAGGGAAAAGTTGTTTGGTTTCAAAAGGGGAATAGTTTGCAATTTAAATCACCCACCACCCCTCCACCCTCTGCGGGGGTGGGGGTAAGTTCAGTTTTTTATATGGAAACCCATATTTTTTATTCGCAAATGGTGTTCTCCGATAAAAAAATGAACATCTTTTATTTGAAAAATTGTTTTGTCCAAGTTCATTCTTGTCCAATATTTGCCATAAACAGCCGAAGAGAAGAGCAGATCTCTCTTGATGATGCGAGGTTGGGGAAATCAGCAGCGATCTTGCAACCAAGTACGAGATCTGTTCAATCACATTTTCCGAATCGATCGAGGTCTCGTCTCAAAACCACCGTGAACAGAACAATTTAGTTATTTAAGTTTTGATTTCGGCTATCTCATGGGGATAATTAGTAAAGGATGGGCCTGAACAAGAAAAAAGAGACACACGATGTTCGCTTTCCAGCTAACAACACATGATGCGCTAATAAAAAATAGGGGTTTTCATTTGAAAATTCAAATTCACCCCGCACCCCCGCTGAGGGGTTGGAGGTTTGTACATCAAACCACCCCCAGGTGGTTTGATGTACAAACGTTTTCCCCCTCGAATACAAACAACTTTTTCTCTCGCAACTTTTCGGTGCAAAAGAGAAAAACAGAGGGTTTCCCGGAGGGAAAGTTAATTTGCGCAGTTTTTATTTTGGCTGTTTATGGCAAATATTGGGCAAGAATGAACTTGGACAAAAAAATTTTCGAACAAATGATGTTCATTTTTTATTGGAGAACACCATCCGCGAATAAAAAATATGGGTTTCCATTTAAAAAACTGAACTTACCCCCACCCCCGCAGAGGAGGTGGAGGGTTGGGGAGTGGTTTAAATTGAAAACTATTCCCCTTTTGAAACCAAACAACTTTTCCCTTTGACATTTTCCGCTGCGATGCGTTGCAACAGAGTTATTCCGGGGTACCGACCTTTTTTTCAACACCCGATATATTTCTATCTTTTTTGAAACAATATAATGTAACTACTATTATAGGCTGAGACCTAGTTTAAACTCTAAATTTAAATTCAACACAATTGGTCTAAAATGGAGATAGACCAATCTCAAAATCGTATACCCTTCTAACCCATTTATGCTGGATCTTACCGTTTTTACTCTTGTATGTTTTAATGATAATACAACTCCTATGCGTCTCGTGCTTAGTGAGGACATCGGTGAAAATGAAAATCAACATCAAACTAATTGTTTTTACCCAAATGATTTTCTTTTCATCCAAAGAACCTCGATCGTAACTTTATCGGATAAATATCTCGAAGAACGAAGAATTTTAAATTCAGAGGTACACCAAATATTACATTGAGAAAGAGAAGAAGCTTAATTAGTTCTGAAATCACTTTATATAGTGAATGTGAATTTGTAATTCGTAACTGGTAAACATCGTATTTCGTTAAGGTTACGAGAAGCAGCTTTACCAGTTGAATACCATACAGATCTAAGGTTTTTGAGGAAACAATGTAATGTAACTAAACTGACACCGAGTTTAGATCCAAATATGAACTAAACACAATTTTATTATTGGTCTAAAATAGAGAGACCAAAATTTAATCATTAACGAATAACCAACCCCTTTATGATGGACCTTACCGTTTTCAGTCTTGCATTCTTTAAAGATAATCCAACTCCTGTGAGCCTCGTGCGAGGTGAAGACACCGGCAGTGGGACAGTCACACATTTTTGTTTTAAAATTGGAATTATTAGAAAATTAACATCAAACCAAACGGTTATGGAACACCACGGCACTTACTTTGCATTAAAAATCGTTCGCGTGCAAGTACATAATCTCGCCAGGCGTACTTACTCGCACTGTTTGGGTTAAATGGAGATGTGTATGTAACGATTCCCGTGACGATCGCCCGTTTACGACCCGCGGACGTAACTAATTCATCGCCCGGTGGACGCGTCGAGGAGGCGAATCTTCGCAGCGGCACAGCTTCCGCGGGGAGCCTTTCAATGTTTGGAATTATTCATCTCCGGACGCGTGTACGTACGCCACGGGTGTCGCTTGCGCGTACCCGCCCGCAGGAAATTTGCCCTCACGTAAGCGTCAACGCGTTAGACGAAAATAGCGGCGTCTTAGACGAAAATAGAGGAGGCCGCGGGAGACGTCGCGGTCCCCCAGCCGAAGTGCCGAATGCACTCTGTCTCTCATCTGCACCGGCACACCAAATCTAAAAGTATGTACCGCACTGGCACTCATTTTCCTTGCGATACAATAGTATACAGGGTTTGTCCGGAAAGTAATGTCAGTGAATTTTTTTCCCGAGACTGTACGCGCCAGCCCGCGCTTTACGTGCTGGGATTGTGGTGGGGGGGATCGGCAACAAGATCCAACAAGCGTCAGTTGGCTACCGGTCGTTGTAGCGGTCGCATCACTCGTTCTTTGAGAGTCGTTACAGTGACCCGGTGCAAGAAAAAATGCAACGTTCGCTTGAGCAACGGATGGCGATCAAGTTTTGTGTGAAACTGGAGAAGAGTGCTACGGAAACCATTCCAATGTTGAAGAATGCTTTCGGCGTCGATTGTCTTTCGGACAGGCAAATTTTCCGGTGGCACAAGGCCTTCGCAAAAGGTCGGGAAGATGTCAACAACGAGAACCGCGATGGACGGCCATCAACCTCCAGTTCCGACGACAATGTGAAACGTGTGCGTGACTTGTTGAACACTGACCGTCGTCTAAGTGTCCGTTTAATTTCCGAAACATTAGACATTCCGAAAACCATTGTTCACGAAATTGTGTCGGAGTCTTTAGGATTGAGGAAGGTGTGCGCGAAGCTCGTGCCAAAAGCGCTAACGGACGATCACAAAGCGAGGCGCGTCAAAACCTGCCAAGAACTTTTGGACACCTGCGAAGACAACCCCGCTTTCCTTGATGACGTCATTACCGGGGACGAAAGTTGGGTCTTTGAATACGATCCAGAGACGAAGAGGCAAAGTGTAGAATGGCACACGTCGAACTCCCCTCGCCCAAGAAGGCGAGGATGTCCAGGTCAAAGATCAAGACAATGCTGATTGTCTTTTTTGATTGCCGGGGATTGGTCCAACATGAGTTCGTTCCGCAGGGGACAACCGTAACCGGAAAGTTTTACGTCGAGGTGCTGAAGCGGCTGAAACGCAGGGTGAATCGCGTCCGCCCAGACATCTCAAAATCCTGGAAGCTTCACCACGACAATGCGCCTTCGCACACCTGCTTCCTCGTGGCCGATTACCTCGTCAAGGCAGGCATCACGGTTGTTCCTCAGCCTCCCTACAGCCCCGATGTGCCCCCCCCAGATTTTTTTCTGTTTCCGCCCCCTCAAAACCCTAATGAAAGGACAGCATTTTGGGTCGGTGAAAAACATTCAGAAGGCTTGCACCGACGCTTTAAAGGCGATTCCGGAAAACGACTACCGTGCGGCTTTTGATGCGTGGAACCGATGTGTGGACGCAGGAGGAAAGTATTTTGAAAGTTTCTAAAGATTTGTACACATAGAACCAATAAAAACCATTTTCAAAGCTCACTGACATTACTTTTCCGGACAAACCCTGTAGTACCTATAAGTCGTGTCAAATTAAAATATCATGGCCTTAAGAATAGATCTCTTGTTTTCTTTTTAATCCTATGGGTTCAATACGCAATACACTGTTTCGGTAATATTTAGTCCTGTCCAAAGGCAGCAATATCGGGTGTCCCACAAGGAACATTCTGGGCCCTTTGCTTTTTCCAGTGCATACAGGGGGCGGCGTCAAAATTCGGACAAAATTCAGTTTGCAAGATTTCCCGTCGTTATACCACTTTGGGAAGTCGCGATTGACGCCAAATAGCTTGACGTATGCACTAAACATTAATAACCTCGAAACAGTCGCAATGTTGACACCAAGTGCGGAGTATAATCGAAGACCTGCGATAATCGAAAGTGTTCGCGCTGCTGGGCGCTCAGTGACAAATAATTCGATTCTTCAGGTACCTATCAACGATTGTGTAATGATGTCGCGAAGTAGAACGAGTCGAAAAAGTTCAATGAAGGTTTAGCAACGCCGGTAAGGAAAACTCACTCGAAGCAGCGCGTTGTCATGCGTTTATCTTGGTCTCCCAACAGCCCAGATTTAAAACCTTTGGACTTTTGTGTATGGAGCGTGATTGAAAGGGTCACTAACAAGTCCAGACGTCCAAACGCCGCATCACTGAGAGCCGCTATTAATAATAATCTTTATTTATTTATATCAGTATTATCAATTATAAGTCAATTATAAATTTGTACACTACAACAAAAAACATGTATATAAATAAACAGTGCTCGCTTAAGTCTTTAATAAGACTTGAATGCGGATCACCGCCTTTCATATGCATTCTCATGATGAGTGAGTGTAGATATGTTTATATATACATACATACATACACATATACACACACATACATAAATATGTACATATTATACAAATAGATAAATAAAAATGATTCCATATACTCAAACGAACCTATACAACATGTTCTTATTCAGTATTGAATAAAGTGTCGTACAAATTTAGTGCTTGTAATTTTATCAATTTCTTTATTTGACATTTAAAAGAATATATATTTCGAGCATCCTTTATACCTTTGTCTAGCAAATTAAACACTTTCTGTCCCACATATTCATAGTTCCGTTGTCCAATATTATTATTCATTTTTTTTATTTTAATGTTACAATTCTTCTTACCTCAGGTGGTATATCCATGTGTAAGGTGTTCATGGTCCTGTCTGATATTAAATTGATAGATAAGAGACGTATAGATATACAGTTGTCTTACGCTCATCAACTCCGAGTTTTGAAATAATAACTGGGTAGGATATAGCATATCTCTACCATATATAATTTTCATAAATCTTTTTTGTATATTTTCTAGTGGTTTTAAATATATGGTAGAAACCCCACCCCACCCAATTATTCCATATAAGAGATTCTACTAATGCTCTATATATTACTATAAGATGTTCGGTTTTTAATATGCTTTTGAGTCGTTTCATTTTAAATAGTAGACCTCTTACTTTTTCCAGGATATGAGATATTTGTCTTTGCCACTGTAGGTGACAGTCAATATATACACCTAAATATTTCACATTCTCAGCAATACGTATTTGTATGATTTCATTTTCTCCCTGCAATTCTATTTTTTTATATTCTGGCAGATTGCAACAATGGGATGTTAAAGGTAAGTAAAACGTTTTTTCATAATTTATCGTCAGTTTTAAACTATCGAATGCCTTTTTAATTTGTTTAAGGTCTTCCTGAACTAAAATTTTAAGACTATCCTGTGAATCTGCTTCATAAAATACTACAGTGTCATCAGCGAATGATATAATTTTACCTGTAGTGTTAATAGTAAGTATATCGTTTATATAGATTGTAAATAAAATTGGTCCTAGCACGGTTCCCTGAGGAACACCATATTTTACAGTTTCAGACTCACTCAGTACTTTATTGATTTTGACGTATTGCCTTCTTTCATTTAGGTAGCTTTTGAACAAATCTAGTGCTAAACCCCTAATACCGATGTTTTCTAATATTTGTAGTAGTGTTTCATGGCACACTGTATCAAAGGCCTTGGCCAGGTCCAAAAAAATACATAATGATGGCTTTGAATTGAAGCGGCATTCGCCGATATGGACCGGGACTCATTGAAACGGGCCTGTGAACGCTTCAGATCGAGAATAGAGGCGGTCATCTAAGCAGACGGAGGTTATATTGAGTAAATACGTTCTTTATGACCTAACAAATAATTTAGTAAAAAAAGAAATGATTATAAAAATTTGTCCACATTTTGGCGCCGCACCCTGTACGTATTGGAAAACCAAAAAAAATGTCACACACAGTATACAAACGTCTATCAAGCCGAAAATACGTTTATTGAACAGTTTGTTTTCAATACAAAAATTGATAACCTTTTGGATGGTTTAGCTTAATGTTTGTTGAGTATTCTTCGTGTGAGTTGTCAGTTAAACAGTATTTATGTAGTCGTGTTAGAAGTGTTAGAATGCCTCGAGTTCGTGCACCACGTCGTTTTTCACAATTATTCGAATTATTGATATTGATAAAGGGCACAGGGACACGTGCCCAGCCCAAATTTCAATAGAAAATATTTCTTTTGTGTTAATATAAATTACTGTCACAATAATATCAATTAATTGTATACGACAAACTATTCACATTCTAATTATTATTCCTTTTATACCACAATTAATGATTTTTTATCACATACATATGACAGACTATCGATCGAGCACCGAGCCGCCGTATTCTGAATTCCTCGGATTTCGCGCGTGTGGGCACACAGTTTCCCAGCCCTCGTTTTTAATCGGGCTTTTTCGGTGGCTGGTAAAGTTTGGCGACGATTGCAGACAGACGATGTCGTTAAATCAGCTGAACAGGTCACACTTGTTGAGTGACCGTTTTTAGTGTTTTGTTTATTTTCTTCGCTGAGAATTGTGTTTTTACTGTTTTTGATTGTGAAACGTTTCAAAATGAATTCGGTGGACTTTTTTATTGACTAATAAAGATATTACATACGAGATCCGAACGGAAATTAAACGGTTAGGAAGGCCGATACCCGATTTGATTATTTCCAAAACAGACGTAGGAAAATCGCGAAATTATTC
Source organism: Aromia moschata (assembly GCA_029963805.1). Taxonomy (NCBI): domain Eukaryota; kingdom Metazoa; phylum Arthropoda; class Insecta; order Coleoptera; family Cerambycidae; genus Aromia; species Aromia moschata. The sequence continues at coordinate 466,639 of JAPWTK010000302.1, read as the reverse complement.
ACGAAATTTTAATAGTAGTGTCTACGACAGATTTAAGTGGTTATCTGTCCTAAAAGAAACAAACCGTTTTGTTTTATTTGTTTAGTGATGGGTGGCAACCAAAGTGCATGGACTCAAGAAGGGGTGAGTGATTTAAAACATTTAAATGAACGAGCTAAGAAACATGCTAGCTACAATGAAAAACATTTACACAACATCTTAGATTTTAGTGTGTTGGGAAAACTAGACATAAGGCAACAGTTTGATAGTGCTTATCGTGAAAATATTCACAATTAAAATGTGGATAAAAACAGACATATTTTAAACCAAATAATTAATTGTATTAAATTTTTGTTAACAATAAGGAGAGGCGAGCTGATTTCCTCTACAAATAACCGTAAGATACCTATCATTTTTTTTCCACATGTTGCCACCCATTATTTTAATATATTTATGCCCTCAATATGCGTGATTAAATATTATTTCAAAAAGCTACCAAATCCCAAAAATTATTCTTGTGAAAGTCTATATTTTTGTATAAAAGTATTTTTCATTGAAAAAAAATTTTCGCCTGCGGCGCCATTGGTAGCTTGTGAGTAGTCCTACTGACACACCTTGTGCCCACCCATGTAACACACTCACGAACCGCCACTGGTTTAAACTTTCATAAAATCGGGAGAAGAATGGGAAATAGTATATTGTGCAACAAGTGCAGAAAATGGCTAATTCCTCACGAGTCTGAAAAAGTTGCGACACGAGCTGTAGACGAGTGTCGCAATTCAAACGAGTGAGAAATTGCATTTTTTCACATGTTGCACATTATACTTTTTCTACGACTGCACATTTTTTATAAAAATGTAGAAAGAAATTTATTACAAGCATTTATTTTTATATATACTATATTTAAAAAAAACGATTATTTATTTGAAATTATAGTTAATAGTAAAATTGGTACAATTATTTAAAGATAATCCTGGTATGTCGTTTGGAATTTGGAACAGGTATACCCTGGAAAAACGAGTCTTTCTTCAAGAGCAGACCTGTTCCAAATATCCGTTTGGCAGGTATAAAAATTTGGCAAGTAAGACTCGAATATTTTGTTGGTTTAAAGGTAAAATTGATGAAGTAAATTCTAATCAATTGTAAGGAAACCGCAATTGTCTAAGAGACGAAGAAAGCAATAGTCTACTGCTATCACCGACTTGTGATCTATGGCAACAAAACGGATCCTGTATGCCCCACTTTTATAACTGGTCATTAAAAATCTAACTGTCATTATAACTTTATAACTTGTGAATCAAATTTCTTCGCATTTTAGGTCGAAATTTTATGAGTTTCGTGGGTAAGTTCTTTTAAGTGCCATGTTTCAGGACCACTAACATTACCACACCTAAATACGTCTCCATTTTGTAATAGTTAGCCCCTTAGCACGTTTTAATTTTCTGTGAACTATCGTTTTGTAATAATATGACCCGAGTCCGCCTCTGTTGATATTCGCCGAAATCTGACGTAATCACCATGTTCATGTTAGTAGCATCTGCGCATGTCAAATTCAAACTGCGACAGCGTTCGAGGACTCGCCTATTGAGAAATTTTTCATTAAAATGGCTTTAATATCCCTTACAGACCGACCACCAAAATACCATTTAATTATTTGAACTTTTTGGTCAATGATAAATAACAATTTTTATTTTTATTAATGTATGTATTGCTTCTACAATACGCTCCTAATAACGCACTTTTATAATCACCACTAGACCAGAATAAAATATAAAATGGTATTTCAAATTTTAACTCAAACAGCCCTACTAACAGACCGGATGCCTTTCATACTGCCTGCGCTAGAGACTAGATCGCGACTGGTTCTCACCTTATGTTTACAATGCTCAATAAAGAAGTTAAATGATCAATTGCCCTTCCTTCGGCTATGTACGCATTAGGGTGCTGCTTACTGTATATACATTCGAGTTACTTAAAGCTGTTACAAACTGTACCGTACCAACGTACAAGCAAACTTTTTAAAGGCCTTTGATATCATAGACCACAGTCTGTGGTTAATTTAAATTATAATGACCTTAAGAATATATCTCGTTTATTTTAATTTTATTTACCTAATAGGGAATTAAGTGTTTCGTTTAGCAACATTTAATTCCCCCCAAGTCAGTAATATCAGGAACCTCACAAGGGTCCGTCCTTCGTCCTTTGATTTTTTCCATATGCAGAGTGAGTTTTTGGTACATGAAATTAATTGCTGGCTGATCTATGAAATGTGTAAGAAAAAAGCTTGGTTGTCCTTGGTTGTTAAGATCAATAAAACAAACAGTGGTGTTCTTATTTTGTTTCTGGAACAAAGTTCGCCCTTTGAAATGTATGTTTTATGGTCAATTGGACAAAGAATGGTGTCATCCGAACATATATAAATATGAATACTAAAATTTACCGTTCCACTAAAAAATGTGTTTCTCTCTACTCTCTTTACCAAGATGTGTTTACTTTAAAATCTAAATTGGCACATACAATTTTACTACAGAGGTCTGTCAACGTTATATATTGAAACAAATGTGCCGACAGTGATAATGCTATTTATTGTCTAAAATTACAATAAATGTCTAAAAAAAAATTAAATTTAATTTATGACATTCTTGTCAATGTACTACAGGGTGTCCCAGAGAATTCTGACCCATTTTGATCGTAAATATCTTTTGACAAAGCGAACTTAGAAGTATGCGGTTTTCACCAGTCGATTTACTTTTTTCAAGTTTTTTTCATGCTATGTTAATAACTTGTTACTTGTCCTACAGGGTGTTATTGAAATATGATCAATTTCAACGTAAAAATTGCTACTACTTTGAATAAAACACCAAACAAAAACACTATGTGTAGTTGGTTCAACGTTACTTTTAAAATGGCTATGTAAATTGATTTTTAAAAACATCGTGTTTTGGACGTCCCAGAAAATGTTCACACTTTTTGATCGTAAATATCTTTTGACAGCGTGAACTTAGAAGGATACGATTTTCGCTAGTTGATATATTTTTTTCAATAAGTTTTTTTTGCGTTATGTTAAAATTGTTTTACTATACAGATACAGGTATTTTTAAGTATGATGAATTTAAACATAAAAATACAGCTGGGAGGAACACTAGGTCAAAAAAGGTTATATTGGTCAGAAGGTTCATATAGGTCATAAAAATCATGGACATAAAGGTCTTATACCCCGGAAATGTCGTATATAGGTCATGTAGGCCATACAGTTCATAAATGTCACATACGCCATAATGGTAAAATAGTTCATATACGTTGTAAAGGTCACATTACAGGGATATTCGAAGAATTAAAGCAAAACCGCATGTCGGTCGAATAGAACTGGCCGTGTCACAGTCTTCCACAAACCTTATCGGGTGATTATACCGAATGAGGGAGAGGAAGACAAGAGATACACGCCAGTTCAGCAGAATGGAACCATCTGGTACACAGATGGGTCCAAAACGGAACAAAGCACTGGAGCAGGTGCAACAAACGGAGACCCAGGCTGCGAAATCAGCATAAACTTGGGGAACTCAATCGTATTTAAGGCAGAAATAACTGCAATATGAGATGATCAGGAGACCTTACACAAATAAGAGGATTACGATTATCTCTGATAGGCAAGCAGCACTCAAAGCCCGGGGGAGCAGTAGAAATACATTCTCAGGCAGTTAAAAACTGTATGGATTCGCTAACCTACAACTAGCGGAACACAACAGCATCACTCTTTAAGTGGGTGAGAGGACACCAAGGCCACGAAGGGAACGAAAAAGCGGACCTTATCGCAATGAAAGGGTCTGAGGTTCCACTGATAGGGCCTGAACCATCCCGCGGTTTGGCCTACCTGACAGCTACGAGGGCCATAAAGGACCTATTAAGAGAAAACATATTTCTCACTGGGCGAAAGGCCCAGGGTTGAGACAATCGAGGATGTTCATTGGCGAACCATCCTGGAATAAGACAATAGACCTTATAAAACTGGGTAGAAACAAGCTGAGACGGATAGTAGGACTGTTCATCTCACCACAATTGAGGTGAAAAAAGGTCTCGACTGCAGGAGGTGTGGAGAGGAGGAAGAAACCCCCTTCCACATATTATGCGAAAGCCCAGCACTTGCAGCTGTTAGGCATTCGAACTTTGGGGCTACAATAATTGAACCAAAAGAAGTAATAGACGCTCCTCTAGAAACTGTCCCTAAATTTCTTTCTAAAAAAAGGAATTATGACTAATGGAATTTACAAGTTTACAAGTGCACAGGGCTCGCACCTACCCCATACGTAATTGTAATTGTAAAGGTCACATAAAAGCTATATACAGGGTGTTCCACCTACGGCGGATTCATCCATAACTCTGTTATTAGAAATTTAACAGAAAAGTGCTTTGGGTGGTAGTTGTCTGGAATAATTGTGCATATGAGGAAAATATTTTCAATTATATAGGGTGCTCCGATTATTCTGTACGCCATCTAACTTTGTTATTTTATATAGAACACCCTGTATATTTTTACATTTTTTGATTCCCCGTTTAATTCTAGGTCGACTTTGTTAAGGGTTCACTATACCTATCTCTTATAGTTTTTGAGATATTCAACTGTCTTTGAAAAAATGACGATTTCAGCTCTTTGAATGAGGCCCAATAGCATTTAAACCATACAGGATAGAAACCTGCGGTTTGGACGATTACATTTAGCACAAATTACCCTATCGTTTTCACTATGGGTAAAATGGATACGTTATTCAGAGCCGGAAATATCGGACCCTAAATTTGACAATTTTAAAACGTGAATACTATTTTTTTTTTCAAATGGCATGACCCATATTAAATAGTCCCGTTGAATGCGAAATTAAATGCCCTTTCTACTGATATCGGGTTATCAATACTTATCTCCAACAGTTTTCCAAGAATAATCGATCCTTTCTAAAGTTTGCAAAAATCGGATGTCTACAGCGTCACGTAGGCGTTGCAAAATCACTTTTCCCTCACATTTTGTCAGGCTTGGGACTGGCAATAATAATACTTACTGGCATGTTTAAAAAGTGGTTTAGCAAACAAAAATAAACCACTAACAACAACTAATAGAACGCAAATGGAACGAAACTCCACAATCAAGAAAAACGACATAAACTTAGTCTACTGAATGACAACAACTGCTCAAAATGATGTTTAAAAAGTGGTTTATCAAACAAAACTAAACCACTAACAACAACTAAAATAGAACACAACTGAAACGAAATTCAAACAAAGACAGGGAACACAATCAAGAAAATGCTATATAAACTTAGCCTGTTGATTTACAACGACTGCTCAAAATATTCTCCGTTTTGGTTAATACACATGTGGATTCGTTTTTGAAAAGAATGTCCGGATAGCGTTGATGCCAATAACGGATTTCGGTGGCAAGCACCAAGAACAAAAACCATATCAACAATTTCTTCCTGCGTCAGCGACATTAATACACAAATATTATGATACACTTTAACACGTTTTCACAGTAAAATAACAAGTCAAAGCTAGTCAACTCTAAACTGACGCTTATACGTCAAATAGTGCAATAAGCAACGCAATTGCAACGCCTACGTGACGCTGTAGACATCCGATTTTTGCAAACTTTAGAAAGAATCGAATATTCTTGGAAAACTGTTGGATATAAGTATTGAAAACCCGATATCAGTAGAAAGTGCATTTAATTTCGCATCCAACGGCACTATTTAATATGGGTCATGTCATTTGAAAAAAAAAATAGTATTCACGTTTTAAAATTGTCTAATGTAGGGTCCGATATTTCCGGCTCTGAATAACGTATCCATTTTGCCCATGAAAAAGATAGGGTAATTTGTGCTAAATCTGATCGTCCAAACCGCAGGTTTCTATCTTTTTTGGTTTAAATGCTATTGGGCCTCATTCAAAGAGCTGAAATCGTCATTTTTTTTCAAAGACAGTTGAATATCTCAAAAACTATAAGAGATAGGTATAGGAAAACCTTAACAAAGGCGACCTAGAATTAAACGGGGAATCAAAAAAATGTAAAACTATACAGGGTGTTACATTTAAAATAACAAAGTTAGGTGGCGTGCAGAATAATCGGAGCACCCTATATAATTGAAAATATTTTCCTCGTATGCATAATTATTCCAGACAACTACCACCCAAAGCACTTTTTTGTTAAATTTCTAATAACATCTTATGGATGAATCCGCCTTAGGTGGAACACCCTGTATACTGCCGTCATATGCAAAAACACAGTAACTTTGAATAAGTTGAAACTGAGATTTGTGAGATATTGTGTTCTTGCTTAGCAAACGTTGCCATATCCTAAGTTAAAGGGTTTCTCAAAGGGAATATTTATATGTTTAGAAATATTTTACTGTGTTTTGGCTTAGTTAAACGGTAGAATAACGTATTATGAACACTAAGTCGTTACTAACTCATTTTCTTAAAATTCTAGAGTTACTGTGTTTTTGCCTATGACGGCAGTATAGTAGATCTAAAGGTTATATCTAAATGTCACACTTTTAAAAATACAAACTAATATGTTTAGAGATTCAGTCTAATAATTGATTATGGAAGAAATAATGTGAAAGTAGAGATTCCTTAGGAAACGTTTTTTTTCTTACGCTATTGGTTTTTGCGTAGAATTAGGCACGCCAGTTGAAGAGCACACTTTAATTTCGTCCTATGCACGGCGAAAGTCGCACGGCAGCTGTTGCGCCATTACATTTTTGACATATGAAATACTGACATCAACACTTGAGAGAATTCACTGACGAACACAGCATAAATGTCCATGAAATTTATAGGGTAAATATATGTAAAAAAACTTGGGTCGACCGTGACTTGGCAACTTCGTGGCCACTTAAATATCGAGTTTATCATTTTGGATAAGTTTAGTGACAAAGCGTTCACGTAAAAAAGCCAACGGAAAGAACGAGTGGCGTTGCCGGTGACAAAATAATTACGTTTCTTTGCCAATATTTTTATTTCCTTCGTAATTTTTCAGACGTTTGGTTTGAACACTGATGTTGGGTAACAAAAAATATCACACGTACATATGTTTGTAATCAAAATAATGATTTTTTTCTCTCTCGTTTTCAAAAAGGTGCTCGACAAGTTGACACGGTGTAAAATGTGAGTCCGAGAGTTACTGTTATTCGTTAAAACATCAAATTTAATTAAAATATTTCTAGAATTTATTAGTTTAAAACACACCTTTTTTTCAAATAGAATGAATACATTTTTTAACGTGAATTTTAGTAACATCGCAGAGGTCAGAGTTTGAGAATATAGTCTCTAGATAGAACTAGAATAAAATATAAGGGAAATATCAAAAGTGAAAACGTATATTCTGTATATGGGTAATTCTGATTTTCAACAAAAATCGGCGTGCACACCTTTTTTTTAAAACTTTAGTACTTAATTATGGTATTGGTTATTTTTTTTAGTAAAATATTGATCAAATACTATCCTGTCAAGCTAAATTTATGTAAATAAGCCACACAGATCATTTTTTATTAAGCGTCAAAGCATCAAAAATGTCACCTCCGTGGATGTGACCTCCCCGCTTTCGTGAGGAAAAAAATCAGAAGTCTTTATTTCTTTATAATATCCACTTTTAAAGTGAGACAATATCAACTACGATAAATAACTCATTAAATAGTACAATATAATATTTATAGTTACACTGATTTTAATATGAACCGTTATCTCAAAGTTTGTGATCAGTTTTTTTATCACTTCCGTGGACCTATCTCACACCCCTCTTGTTTTAAAAAATATTGCGCGGGAACCAAACCTTCTTTTAAGATGATAAATTATTAAAAAAAATTGCACCTATAGATTTTTCAATTTTTTACGAGTGCATTTTTTGGATTTTTTAAAATTTATTTGTAGAAAAAAACAATCCAGAAAGTAGTACATGTCTGCAAACTTCATTACTGATTACATTAATGTTGTAGTCGGTTAAGTTTGTTGTACTCGTAAAAATTTTATTTTATCACACAAAGACTCTATAAGAGATGCAATAATTAAGAAGATTAATATATATGTAAGCCAAGTGATAATAATAATATCGTTATTTATTTCCTATAAATCTGATTAAGTAAAAACTTATAAGGTATCATTTAAAACTGAATCAAACGATTTAATTATGTTTTTTTTTATAACTATGGAAATAAAAGTGATAAGATGAATAAAAGTAATTTTGTAATAGAATGGTACATAGTTTTTTCTAAACAGTGTTGCTTTCTTGTAGTGTATCACTTCCATGGATATGAGGTCGCTTCCATGGATGACATTTTTTTCACCCCCCCCCCAATTAAGGGTCGTAGGGGCTGCGAGCTCAGCGACTATTTTTTTCTTATAGAGTAAGACCTAAATTTGAAAAATCCACGGACAACTTTTGGCAGGCGAAAAACCACGAAAATTTCGCACTTTTTTTAGTAGTTTATTTATGAAGAGAAAACAGAAAATTTTATACGTTTTGAAATTAGAGTAAGCAAAATTTCCATTTATAAAATGCATTGGTCAAAGTTGTTTGATGTTTTGTGGTTCGTATTCTACGGAAATTTGAACATATTTTCCTGGGAAACTGGGAAACAACATGGATCCCTTCAGTGGGGACGGAAACAAGACAGCCTTGGTCTCACTCCTGTACCAATGAAAAAAGAAGCGGCACCCCAGTCACTGCTGCAACTGGTGTACTCATTGTTATAACATATGTCCAAGTTGTTTCCCGGGAAGCATTGTTGCATCCAGCAGCCAAGTTGCAGAAATGTTCTGCGGCAACGATTGTCGGCTGCATCTAGGGCCGATGGCAGTCGTGGCAAGCTGAACTTCCCCTTTGAAGACATCTTGTTGAATTGATGATACTTTGTCTTGTCAAGTGATTGCTCTGTGACTGCATTGGCGCCAATGTCTGCATAATGCTATGAAAATAGGTTCCCCTGCTCTACTGATTTGGACTGTTCATGCTGATACCTCATAAAATGTAAATAATAATAATAATAATAATACTCACCCTATAATTACTCCGAAGAGTAACCCCAGAGGTCCTCTCAGGGATCTGTGCGGGGAAGGGGTGGCTATTATTATTATTTGCCATGGCGCACTGGGAGCGACTTAAGATTATTTCGGTAACGCATTTGCTTTACAGTTCTGAGGAAACCCAGAAAACTCAGAACATTACCAAAATCTAGGGCATGTGCGGTTGGATTGGCATCTATGCATCCACACCTATACACTAGTGTATTAGTGGTTGCATATCAAACCCTGACGGAGAAAGCGAGACAATTAAAAATCGCCACCCCAGCCAGGATTCGAACAACGCGCACAGAGGTATCGCGACTGGAAAGACGGCGCTTTAACCCACTCGGCTACCGGTGCCTCCAATGCCTCCATTAATTCAGGCTTGATTTCAAGGAGGACACATTTTTCCCCTCTGCCATGTCCAAAAGGGTATGATGTGTCGCAACCGGAGATGGCGTATGCAAAAAGAATGTCAGAGTCACATTTGTACGATGATGTTGAAAAAAGATGCCAGGTGGTAATCCTGGCATCAACGTCTCATCAACGTCATCAACGTTTGTCATCAACGTCAACCTGGCGGCAACATCTCAAGGACACCTGCCTCCCAACAACAATGCGCTCGGTAATAATGGGTAACATTACCGGTCTTAAAGTTCACTTTACGATATTATGGAAAATATAGTCGTTGTTCAAATTTCCGTAGAATGCGGACCATATCACATCCAATCAATTTGACCAAAGCATTTTGTAGAAAATGATTTACTTTAATTTCGAAACGTATAAAATTTTCTGTAGCATGTGGCGTTTAGGAGATATAAGCAAAAAACTAAGAAGTGCGAAAACTTCGTGATTTTTGCATGCCAAAAAGTTTTCCTCCCGGCTTTCGAGGTCGAAAACTTTGTTTCACACTCCCCACCTTATACCAAACAATGCCCTAATTAATTTGGACTAGTCACATTTACTTTGATGATCTTTGATGATCTAGTCACATTTACTTTGATTAGTATGTTATGATTAAACACAGGTACTTTGATTTACCTATTGTTTTTATTAGTTTGAAAGAATTAACTTTAACGTGTTCTTTTGCGAAAATTTCTTTATGTAACCATATCTAATTTTTAGTGTATAGTAGAGAGAAAATGCTGCTCTTTCAGCTATTGAGAGAAAACTTACGGGTTGTTATTAAAAAAAAATTAAGTTGATCTCCATAGCAGCGAAACTCGAAAAGACAAAATTATTTCATGTTGACAGTAACATGGAACATAAACTGATGAAAAACTTTTATTCAGGACATTTTTTTATATATAGGATTATTAAAAAGTTACAGGCATTATGCGCTACTTTTTTACCACGCTGTATGGGTTACTGTCTTTAAATTATGAGTTTTATTTTGAACGGTTTTGGTGTTTTTTTTTGCATGTACCACAAAAGTTACTCAATTTATCAACTGAAAAAGAAATACATGTACGTAAATACGACCATAGTAAACATAGTAAACCACCATGGGACCAACGTAAAACTGTATATATCTAGTAATCACCATAAGCCTGCCCAAAAATAGTCACCACAAAATAGTAGGTCACAGTCTTTTTATTTTATATGACTAATGCTATTACAACAATGTTTACTTAAGGTTGGCAGAGCACTTATTTCCCGTATTTTATCAAATAATGCCAAGATATTACAGAACCGGTAAAAAAACGCGAGCATAAAATACATCACACCACAGATCTTAGACAAATTACTCGGCAAATGTTCGAATTGTTTATTTTTACATCATGGAAATCTAATTGAATGTATTTGTACGCGCATATGTGTTACTGCCAAAGATGCTTTTTTTAAGTTGGCACCTAATGAAATTTTTAGAACCTTTATGAGACGATGTAGAGTATATTATCGTTGTGTATTGGAATTATTTTTAGTTATTCTTGGTGAAATTACTTCTTCTGAATCTCAATTCATGTTAGTTGATATACCGAGTGTTTCTTAACTAAGACCGTTTCCCAAAATTATACGGTGGATATTTGCAAAATACTCATAATCATACAGGGCGCTCTATGTCATGTGACCGCTACACAACTTCGTTATTTTAAATGGAACACACTGTATATATGTACATTTTTGGATGCCCCACTAAATTTTAGGTCGACTTCTCTAACCATACATCCCGCAATAATCCCATCGTTTTGAAGACTTTCAACCGTTTTATATCGTATCAATATCGTTTATACCGACATGTGATATAACGACATATCGGTTTTTGCGACGAATTTCAAAAGTCCCGGCCGGAAATAATCCTTTTTCTATGTGAAACCTATCGTTTATAACGACATCAGATATTACGAAGAAACTATTTTAATATAACGACGAAATATGTACTTAGTGAAATATTGAGTCAGATTATCGCTTATAACGACGGACTCGCAGCGCGCAGCAAGAAAATGAATATGGATATATCGAGACAAAATAAGGAGTGTTTTTGAGAACAGTTCCACATGAGTAAAAAAGATCAGATCATGTAACCAATCTAGAGTAGACAAGGCTTTATTCGAATGGTTCAAAATTCAGAGGTCGCAATATTCCTTAGTGGTCCTATACTACAAGCCAAAGCGGCCGATGTTGCTAGGCAACTTAAATTGCAAGATTTCAAATATTCATTTGGATGGATTCAACGATTTCGAAAAAGATAAGTATGTAATATTTTTTTCAACTTGCGTACTTTTTGGCAGTGGCGGCTGGTGATAAAGGGCACAGGGGCACGTGCCCAGCCCAAATTTCAATAGAAAATATTTCTTTTGTGTTAATTTACTATAAATTACTGTTACAATAATATCAATTAATTGTATACGACAAACTATTCATATTCTAATTATTATTCCTTTTATAACACAAATAATGATTTTTATCACATATCAGACATCATTCACAGACTATCTTTCGAGCACCGAGCCACCGTAGTCTGAATTCGCATCGAGCCACCGTAGTCGCATTTCGCGCGCGTGGCCGAGGGCACACAGTATCCCAGCCCTCGTTTTTAATCGGGCTTTTTCGGTGACTGGTAATATTTGCAGACCATTGCAGCAGACAGACGTCGTTAAATCATTCGAAAATCAGCTGAACGGGTCACACTTGTTGAGTGACCTTTTTTAGTGATTGTTTATTTTCTTCGCTGAGAACTGTGTTTTTACTGTTTTTGATTGTGAAACGTTTCAAAATGAATTCGGTGGACTTTTTATTGACTAATAAAGATATTACATACGAGATCCGAACGGAAATTAAACGGTTAGGAAGGCCGATATCCGATTTGATTATTTCCAAAACAGACGTAGGAAAATCGCGAAATTATTCACGAAATTTTAATAGTATTGTCTACGACATATTTAAGTGGTTATGTGCCCTAAAAGAAACAAACTGTTTTGTTTTATTTGTTTAGTGATGGGTGGCAACCGAAGTGCATGGACTCAAGAAGGGGTGAGTGATTTAAAACATTTAAATGAACGAGCTAAGAAACATGCTAGCTACAATGAAAAACATTTACATAACATCTTAGATTTTAGTGTGTCGGGAAAGGTAGACATAAGGCAACAGCTTGATAGTGCTTATCGTGAAAATATAAGACGTCACAATGAAAATGTGGGTAAAAACAGACATATTTTAAACCAAATAATTAATTGTATTAAATTTTGTGAAACAAATCCGGGTCTTTAATGAAAAGGCGATTAACATTTTTGTGAATAATAAGGACAGGTGAGCTGATTTCCTCTACAAATAACGGTAAGATACCTATATCAAATTTTTTTCACATGTTGCCACCCATTATTTTAATATATTTAAGCCCTCAATATTCGTGACTAAATATTATTTCAAAAAGCTACCAAATCCCAAAAATTATTCTTGTGAGTCTATATTTTTGTATAAAAGAATTTTTCATTGAAATTCCGAAGTGTCAGTAAATCGCATGACCTTGAAAATTTTAAAAATTTTCGCCTGCGACGCCATTGGTAGCTAATGAGTAATCCTACTGACACACCCTGTGCCCATCCATGTAACACACCCACGAGTCGCCACTGCTTTTTTGGTAAAATAAGTGAGGAAGCAGCACATGTACCGGAAGGGGCGTGTAAATATTGGTTAACCACAGTGTGGCCCAATTTAAGAAATGGATACAAAGACGAAGACATTTTCAACACAGATGAAACCGGTTTATTTAGAATGCTGCCAGATAAAACAATGGAATTTAAAGGAGAAAAGTGTGTTGGAGGAAAACTTTCCAAGGAAAGGTTGACTGTACTCTTTTCTATTATGAATAAATACCATTTTTGAGTAAGTACAGTGTTTGGATATAGCGACCTCCGGTGATAACGAGCGAATTTCGCCGGTCCCTTGAACATTGTTATAAGCGATATATACCTACCGTCTAATATAGCGTCTAAACAAAAAACAGCCTTTCGATTCGTCATAGATTACTCTATCATTTTAATTGCTGCAAAGTATATGTTATTTATATATACAGGTATGGTGTAGTCCAGGTCTCTCCAACACGAGCACTCGGTGCAGGTGCGCACCGGTGCTGCACCTCGCAGCACCGGTGCCTGCCCCCTGCCTTCCCCCACTTCCCCGCAACGCAGCCGCCTTTGCGCGACAGAGACGGCATCATATTATTGCTTTCTGTTTCTATCTCTCCCACGCACACACACTCGCGCGCGCGATCCGCGCGACACTTGATTCTAATTCTAATGGGAAAAGAATCGGTCCGTCATTAACAGAGTGGACCTTCGTAAACATCGTAATGCCAGGGCGATCTAGTCCGACATTTAATTCCTAATGGAAGGATTCATACCTTTTTACTAACGTCGACGGAAAAGCCCAATGTTTAGTGCGGCGAGAACAAACATTCTTCGTCGCATGATACAATTGTTGGTGACGAAAGGACGGAACTGGTAGCCAAATTAAAATCAGAACTACCAAGCATTCCAGAGGTACGCGTCATTATTTTAGTACTATTTATTAAAAAATGACCCATTATCCGGAAAATATCAGACCTTTAACGTTTTCTGGTATTTTAGAATTCTTAATTTAATTTTAACTTTTATAGTCCCGTAGGCAGGAGCTAAAATCATAAAAACATGTTCTTGAAACATATAGGGCGAGTTTTGACGTTTCATATGGATTCTTTTTGCGTAGAACACAATGCGTGGGGTCCGTAGAGCAGCATCCGTATGGAACATTGTTTTAATAAACAATTTATTCGAAAATTTTCATACTTTCGCATATAACTCCGTTCATGTGCATTTTCGGTATATAAGGTGCAATGAAGAAAAATTTCCTTATTAAATTTAAAAAATTTTAAGCCCAACTGGAAGTCTCTAAGTGCAATTGATAACTAACAATTGGCTAATAAACCTGAAAAAGTGCTTATTTTTAATTATTTATTTATTCGAAAAGTTAAACAATTATCAGGCTGAAATTTTCTAGAGAGTAGCCATTTTTAACTAGAAGTTACCCTGAAAATTGCAGCTCGATCGGTTAACAATTTTACAAGTAATTAACGATCGAATTTTTTGGAGAAGCCTTAATTAACAATACTGCCATTTCTTTATTTACAGTACGATTTTGATCGGCTTATGCTAGAAAGGTCACAAATCTCTTCTAGTCTTTGAGACTTTTTTTAGATTTTTAAAAATATTGAAATGGACCAGTTTTATAGCGCGTATAGTTTTAATTGACGCGACGTCATTAATCATCTAGCGTCGCGTCAAAAAAGGTGGTCGCGTATAAAACGCTATAAAACTGGTCCATTTCAATATTTTTAAAAATCTCAAAAAGTCTCAAAAACTAGAAGAGATTTGTGACCTTTCTAGCCTAAGCCTATCAAAATCGTACTGTAAATAAAGAAATGGCAGTATTGTTAATTAAGGCTTCTCCAAAAATTCGATCGTTAATTACTTGTAAAATTGTTAACCGATCGAACTGACATTTTCAGGGTAACTCCTAGTTACAAATAGCTACTCTTTCAAGAAATTTCAGCCTGATAATTGTTTAACTTTTCGAATAAATAAATAATTAAAAATAAGCACTTTTTCAGCTTTATTAGCCAATTGTTTTTAGTTAACAATTGCACTTAGAGACTTCCGGTTGGGCTTAAAATTTTCTAAATTTAATAAGGGAGAAATTTTCTTCATTACACCTTATATACCGAAAATGCACAGGAACGGAGTGATACGCGAAAATATGAAAGTTTTCGCATAAATTGTTTATTTAAACAATGTTCCACACGGATGCTGCTCTACGGACCCCGCTCATTGTATACTACGGGAAAAAATACATGGGGATCCGTAAAAACCTGCCCGCATGTCGCAAGAATACATTTTGATGATTTTAGCTCCCTGCCTACTGGACTGTTAGTGCTGTCTGTGCCATCCCTCGGCTCAACAGTGGCGCAGCCCGACGCGAGTGCTTGGCCGGCGCTCGGCCGGAGCGGCAATAGCACCGGAGTTGGAGAGGCCTGGTGTAGTCCATGCCAACTGGACATGGCCAAAAAAAAAATTATCGCTAAAACTACGGGAATATGTTCGTCCATGTGTGCCCGAATCTCAAAAACATTTTTTAGCCCATTTGGGCACTCCGTTCCCGAGTTATGATTTTTTTAATATTGGAACAAACGCGAATTTTTAAAAATCTTGATTATTTCGATAATTCATAATTCTGGTCAAGTAAAACGAATCGAGATTTCCATATAGGTTCTTTGCGGAAATTTCCCGTTATTTCCAATGAAAATGTCTAAAATAAGAATTTTAGAAAGAAGTCCAAAAAAATGGTCCATTTTAGACCATTTTTTTGGACTTTTATTTATTAAATTGGCCAAAAATGACCTTAGCCCCAAACGGATCGTCTTTTAACATGGATCATTCGATTCCCCGTCTAAAAAACTACGCGCAACCAAGTTTTTAGGATGGACGGTCTCAAATTGCCCACATATCATTAAAAATTAAAAGAAGAACAAAAAGAGAAAAATAATTAGGATTTGACAGGTTATTTACAGCTATTGCTGAGAACAATGAACACAAAACAAAGTAATAATAAAACACAAACGAAAATACATGATCAAATAAGGGAAAAATAAAAATAATAGAAGAAAAATAATAATTAAAATCCCTATTTTTTTACTGGTTTTTATTTGGGTAAATAACTTAGGTATACCATTTAAAATTTTCCTTTTCAATTTTTTTCTTTTAAATTAAATGTGTTTTAGGCTAATTATAAAGCCCAATTCAACACTAAAAAATAAATATCATATCTAGGAATAAAGAGTAATTCGGTAAAATAAATATTTATTAAATTGGTCGATGTTTGTTGGTGTTGATCGTTAACTGAAGGATACATGTACATTATTTTTTACAACTTTTGAAAATATGTAACTTGGTTCAATGTGAAATATTTAAGTTCACATTTCTTTTGTACTCTATCAGAATCAGATCAAACTTCAAACTTAAACAAAAATCATAAAAAAGAAGGAAACATTTATCAACGTACTTAATAGCTATGATGGTCATATCTAATTAAAAAAAAAAAGAAAACTTTGCCCTTACAACCCTTCATGGAAATTTCAAGTTGTTAACTTAAATTTTATATAGCATGCAATACACCTCAGTATTTAGGCTTGAATATTTTTAATAAGTTACCACTACAAATCAAACAAGTAGATGATGTTAAACATTTTAGAAAATTACATTATTCATATATGGTGTAATTTTACGATGATCAAAATAAAAACAGATCAGTTTTAAATTGTCAATGTATGTACCTATATGGCAATAACACATAAAAAATAAATTAAATTAAAAATAGCCAAACAACAAAAAATACTTCTAGTGGATCGTTTCATATTCATATTACAACTTATATTTAATTTGGTCCTAAATACAACTTTGTTTCGCTATTTCAGTCACAAGAAACTATAAAGAACCAAACACTATTTATTTTTAAAAATTATTTCGACTACGAAGCACGGCATCCTTGAATATTTGAAAACACAAAATGTTGTTAAAAATGGCGAATGCGCCGCGATTAATAGGTGTAAACATTTTCGTTATTTTCTTCAATATTTACGTTCATGATTAATTCGTTAACGATTTCGCTTTATTTACTTTATTTTCGCGGTCCATTTTCTGCCTTTCCGAAACTTATTTGCCTGACAGACGTATTAATTAAAACAATTTTCTGGAATACTGACTGGTATCTATGGTACAGAACGTTCCTTTCTCGTTCCTTGTCGTGTAACTCCAAGTGCAATGTTGCCTTTTACCCGACATACTCATTTCTACGTTAATAATCTCGCCGAAAACGTAAATATTGTGAAATTTTCGTACGTGAATCACAAGATGAATGAATTCAAGATAAATGTGTTTTTGTACACGAAACGTTTATTTTCTTATTATTCCCAGAATGGGCGGCTCTGAAATAAGATTTTTTTTCTTTGAACGGTTGTTAAGAGAAACTATTTTTTTACAAACCATATATTAACGTGTCAACAAATCAAACATATTTATGAAATATATTTTGTATTTTCATCCGAAAACTTATTTTGAATATACGAAAAAGTGACATAATAAAAACAAATAACATTGCATCAGCAAAAATTAAATCCGGACCATGTGCATATACAGTGGCGGAAAAAAGTGTTCTTCGTATAATGTTATATACCTGTTTCTTGTCCTACAGGGTGTTTTTGAAAGATGGTCAAATTCGCTACTATTTTAAACGCAACACCCTATATACAGTATGTCCGCGGATCGATTTTGAAAGAGAAAATTTTGTGTTTTTGATTTCTCAGAAAAAGTCACTCTTGATGATTTGCCCTGCTTGATTTCAAACCCCCAAAACGCAAATTACTTTTTATATAACTCAAACGGTTCTTGAAATAATACCATTTTTCTTCATAATTTGGACTTCACAAATTTTTTATAAGTAATTCTAGTTGGCGGATTTAACCAAATAATTTCGTTGTCTAGGATACTATAAGCTATAGAAACTCAATTAATTAGTTAGCTAAAAAATTATTCGAATTACTTAGCCTCATATTTTAATCATTGAATTAAACAACTGATTATTAAATGAAATCAAAACTAAACCAGAATTTTTTATTCAAATAATGCTCCTCCTTTTTCTGCACAAATTTCAATTCGAGCTATAAATTCGTTAATACTATTTCTAATTTCCTCAATTGACAAGAACTTGACTGCATTTTGAATCCTTGTTTTTAATTGCTCTTCATCATTTTCTAGTGGTTTACGATAAACAATTTGCTTTAAACGTCCCCATAGATAGAAGTCCAATATTGTCAGATCACGGCTTCTCGGCGGCCATAAAATGGGACCATCCCTTCCTATCCTGTGTTCATTAAATTCGGAATTGAGCCAATTACGGACAGTAACGGCATGATGAGCAGGGCACCCATCTTGATGGAAAAACATTCTCGTTCGATAACTTAAAGGAAGTTCATCAAGTTTATCTGTTAAACATTTTTGTAGCATCTCCAAATATGTATTACGATTTAAATTTTCTTTAAAAAAATATGGACAAATAATGCGATATGTATATGAAACCGCACACCACACATTAACTTTTTTTGAAATATTGTCTTCGACAAAAAATAGTAAAGTGGGGATTTGTTTCACTCCAATACCGGCAATGCTGAGAGGAAACGACGCCGTTTGTTGAAAAAGTAGATTCATCGGAGAACAAAATTCGCTTATGAAATCCTAAGTCATTTAAAACTCTGTTGCCCATCTCCAAACAAAAATCCAAACGTTTGGCTTCATCACCCTCCTCTAGGTGTGCCTAAATTTTGGTTTAAATGGTAATATCCGGTCCTGCTTGAAAATTCTCTGTAAATGCGATTTATCTACTTATTTCAGTTTCAATTGCCCTTCTTCTAAGTGATAATCTTGGAGCTTCTCTCACGGAAATGAGGGCAAGAGCTGAAGCAGCATCATCTTCATTCAACAATTTTTTTGATTTTTTAATGTCTAAAACAGAGCCTGTTTCTAAGAACTTGATCACCAACTTCTTCGCTCCGACATTAGAAATGCTAACTTCCGGGTATTTTTCGTTAAATTTATTAATAACAACACGATAGCACTCTTCCCCAGTTCCGTAGCATTGAATCAAATAAATTCTTTGTTCTAGTCAACATTATAGCATATAAATAGTAGCAAAATGACGAATATTCGATTTGAAGTTATACTGACTTATTAGTTGTCAGCAGTTGTCAGTGATATCTTGCAATGAAATCCGCCTACTAGAATTTTTTTAAAGAATTATAAAGTCCAAATTATGAAGAAAAATGGTATTACCTCGAGAACCGTTTGAGTTATATAAAAAGTAATTTGCGTTTTGGGGGTTTGAAATCAAGCAGGGCAAATCATCAAGAGTGACTTTTTCTGAGAAATCAAAAACACAAAATTGTTTCCTCTTTTAAACTCGATTCGGGGACATACTGTATATATTTACACGAAACAAATGCGACAATATTTCGCTTTCCATAAATGTATAGTTTGTTACCCTTTACTTTCACAATGGGTTACTAATTTGATTTTTAAAAACATCGTGTTTTGTCGTCCCAGAAAATTCTGACCCATTTTGATTGTAAATATCGTTTGACAGAGCGATCTTAGAAGGATGAGGTTTTCGCCAGTCGATTTACTATTTTAAAAAGTTTTTTTGGTGCTCTGTCAAAACTTTCTTCCTACAGGGTGTTTTTAAAATATGGTCAATTTCAACGTTAAAATTCGCCCGTATTTTGAATACAACACCCTGTATCTGTTTACATCAAACAAAAGCTGCATTCATCCGCTTTTCAAACATGTAAGTTTGTTACACTTTACTTTCAAAATGTAAATATCTTTTTTACGGAGAGAACTTAGAAGGATGCGGAGTTCGCCAATTGATTTACTTTCTCAATAACTTTTTTTGCGTACTATGTTAAAAACTTGTTACTTGCCTTACAGCGTGTTTTTAAAATATGGTTAATTTCAACGTTAAAATTCGCCACTATTTTGAACGTTATATATCTAGGTAACTAACTACTCGTATCTGTTTACACAAAAAATTGCATTCTTCCGCTTTCCAAGAATGTATGGTTTGTTACACTTTACTTTCAAACCTTTGTTTGGTGTAAACATATGCTGAGTGTTGTGTTCAAAGTAATGGCGATTTTTTACATTGAAATTGATCATATTTCCAAAACTCCCTTTAGGGCAAGTAACAAGTTTTTAACATAGTACGAGAAAAAATTATTGAAAAAGAAAACCAATTGGCGGAAACCGTGTCGTTCTAAGTTCTCTCTTTCAAAAGATATGTACGATCAAAATGGGTCAGAAATATGATGTTTTTAAAAATCAAATTACTAACACATTTTACACATTACTAACACATAGACACAGGGTGTTGCATTTAAAATAGTGGAGAAATTTAATGTTGAAATTGACTATATTTTAAAAACACCCTGTAGGAATAAAATCTTAACATAGCACTAAAATAATAGTAAATCGATTGGCGAAAACCGCATCCTTGTAAGTTCACTCTGTCAAAAGATATTTACAATCAAAATGGGTCAGAACTTTCTGGGATGTCCAAAACAAAATATTTTAAAAAATTAGTAACCCATTTTGAAAGAAAGAACAAGTAACAAGTACTTAATATAGTACGACAAAAACTTTTTGAAATACTAAATCGACTGGTGAAAACCGAATCTTCTAAGTTCGCTCTGTCAAAAGATATTTACGATCAAAATGGGTCAGAATTTTCTGGGACACCTGGTATTGCATCTTGAATACAGAACTGATATTATTTTATTAGTGATGTAAAGTACAGGGTGTCTCATTTTCGGCGTTTTTCTAAGGTATCTCGGTTATTACAAGAGATACTACCTTTTTAAGGGAAATTCACAGAGCCAACCAGATTTTTGATACAATTTCTAGTTTTCGAGTTACAGCAGACTTTTGAAAAATAGCATTTCTAACCATCTCCGTAGCGGCCACAATTGGATAAGATTGTTTCCAGAGGTTTTTGAATTCAGTGGCGTAACTAGTTTTTTCAGTGATATAGCGGTTTTTAAATTATGGACCAAAGTAATTTTTTTTTAATGGAAACATAGTGGCCATATTTGAAAAGAGAATTTTTATTTTTCAAAATATACATTGTATATATATTTTATAATAACAAACATAAGACAACGAATAAAAAAATTATATGAATAACAAAATAAAACAAACAAAAAAAACAAACAAAATATAAAAAATATTTAAATGAAAAATAAAAAATACCCTCTTGGAGACCCATCGTGGACATAGTGAATATAAAATTTTTTTTCTATTATACACGAAAACCGGAAATACTTAAAGATATTTATTAACTTCGACTTCAATACCCGTAAAATTACATAACTATTTAACATTGACGGTCTGGAATTGGACATGCTCGTATTTCCGTAAGGAGGCATGGGACTCACGCCATATTTTAGGGGGTGGTTATTACACCTAAGTAGAAGGCTATAATGGCAAAAAATCTTCAGGCAATACTTTTTTTTTCCAAAAATGGCTGCGTCCGGCAAGGGCGTAGCCAGTATTTATCTTTGGGGCGGGGGGGGGGGGGGGCGCCCAATGCAAATTAAACAAAAAAGCCAAAAAAAAGGTCAGTAGAGGCAACGGCAACCGAAAGCCCCCGAGTATTTTGGTTTTTACTTGACCCTTTGGGAGGGAGGGGGCGATCGCTGCAGATAAAACAAAAAAGCCAAAAAAAAGGTCACTAGAGGCAACGCCAACCGCATTCTCCCCCGAGTATTTTGGTTTTTACTTGACCCTTTGGGCGATCGCCCCCCCCACCCCTGGCTACGCCTTTCGCGTCCGGGCAAATTTTGAGAACGGCTTGCAAAATATTTGCGAAATACTATTTTTCATAATCACCGCGTAAATGCTTTTCAAGTATAAAGTCTTTTTATAGTTGTGATTTTCCCGACATTTTGAGATTTGTAAAAGTTTCCAACATTTTGTCTGAGATTTTACAATAGTTGTATCCCTCAGCAAAATACGAATTTTGAAAAATCACGAGTATAAAAAAGACGTTGTATTTACTTGGTGATTATGAAAAAAATATTTCTCAAATATTCTGCAAGCCGTTTCCAAGATCTGCCCGGAGGCAACCATTGTCGGAAAAAAATCGCAAGAGTTCCCTGAAGATTTTTTGCCATTATAGCCTTCTACTTAGGTCTTGTAACCACCCCCTAAAATATGGTGTGGGTCCCATGCCCCCCTTATATTCGCATGTCAAATTCCACCGGCCGCCAGTACTATTCAAAGAAAAATATCTGATATCTTGGATGTATCTCTTACCTCCTGTGAAAAGATTTAAAGAAAACTATCTAAAAATAAAATACTTCCAGATTTCCATGATAAGTTAATGATTTCTATGACTACGCAACATTAAACTTTCAGAGAATATGACGAGAAACTGATTTAAAATTATCGGCCTCACTTAATCGGCTTTATTTTATTTAAAATTTACACGAAAACGCTACTTTCCTGGAATAGTCATAATCACTGGATTCAAGAGAAAACACGTTTGATAAATACACTACACGTTTGATAAATACACTTTACAGTCAGCCAAACTATTTATATGAGAAAATAAAAAAAATCTCTCATCTGCGTTGAATGAAAAGATGAAAAAGTAAACTGTCAAGAGACGATTATCATCGCGTATTTATCTACGCGATCTAAGCTGTTACAATTACAAAAAAGGGGCATCAATGTCAAGTCGTTTTAGTACTGAAGATACTTTTGGATGCTAGTATTATGAGGACAAAAGTGTGTAAATAAATATAAAAAGAAATAACACAGGTGGACAAAATTCGACTGGACTTCTAAACCAGAAACCAGACTTAGCCCAATCAACGGGGAGAAAACCGGTCACTAATTGTTATCAGCAAACAAATAATCTGGTCGTATAGAGAAAAAAATTCTAAGAAAGATAGAGTTTTTTTGCGTCTCGAGTTTTAATGGCGAACATAACCAAAAACATTCGCAAAAGTCAAAAAAACGTTTTTTTGCAATAAAAAAAAGCTTCAAGTCCTACACAAGAAAGTTGTAGGTCTTAAAAATGCGCGTCGAATGAGATGTGAACGAAATAAATCGGTTCATAAACATTTGAGAAAAATTTATCTCTGTAGAACTGTCCAGTTAAATTCTTAATTTTTCGTTTAACCTCCGGTACGTCGAATTCCACAGCAAGGGATATTTCCTTCAGAGCATCGTGTCTTTTGTTTGCGCATTTGTGATTTGGATTTCTTGGATTCCACAAGCACTCTGCTTCTTTGTACAACAGCTTTTTTTCGTTCACATCTCATTCGACGCGCATTTTTAAGACCTACAACTTTCTTGTGTAGGACTTGAAGCTTTTTTTATTTGCAAAAAAAGCGTTTTTTTGACTTTTGCGAATTTTTTTTGGTTATGTTCGCCAATAAAACTCGAGTCGCAAAAAAGCTATCTTTCTTAGAATTTTTTTCTCTATACGACCATATTTTTTGTTTGCTGATAACAATGAGTGACCAATTTACATGGGGGCTTTCGCTAGTTGATTGGACTAACTTTCCCAAATCATTTGACGCGCTTAATCCGAATCTCAGAATTGCTCCGTCACCTTAAGCCTAGTCCAGACAGAGGCAACAATCAGCAACTTTTGTCATTGATGACTAGTTTCTAGAAACAAAGTTGCCGCTTGTTGCTGAATGTTTCTGGTTGCACATGTCGCGACGACCAATGTTTCTCTGTGTCGCGTGTTTCGCTTGCCGAGCGGTAAACTCAAAGGAAATTGAGGAACAGACGTCGACAAGACGCGACTTGCTGCTTTTGTTTCTTTTGTGTGGACAGTTTGTGTACTTGCAGTTACTAGTCGCTTTCGCTCAATCGCATAATCGTCTCGTACACATTGTGTAGTGAATAAAACTCACGTGGTGAAGTACGGATAGTTTAACAATATGGCCTTGTGGACACATGATAAGATAATAATATTACTGGAGCTGTACAAAGAAGCAGAGTGCTTGTGGAATCCAAGAAATCCAAATCACAAATGCGCAAACAAAAGACACGATGCTCTGAAGGAAATATCCCTTGCTGTGGAATTCGACGTACCGGAGGTTAAACGAAAAATTAAGAATTTAACTG
The DNA here is from genome assembly GCA_029963805.1 of Aromia moschata. Classification (NCBI taxonomy): domain Eukaryota; kingdom Metazoa; phylum Arthropoda; class Insecta; order Coleoptera; family Cerambycidae; genus Aromia; species Aromia moschata. The sequence continues at coordinate 442,391 of JAPWTK010000302.1, read as the reverse complement.
GACAGTTCTACAGAGAGCGGATGAAATATAGAAAATACAAAAAATCTGGCGTTGGATCTTACTTCACCTCAAAGTGGTATAAACTATATGCTTTTTCTGAAAGACAAAAACAAGGTGAATTCTTGTACGGAAGGAGGACTCCAAAGTCAAGCAGGTATTGCACGTCTACAGTTTGTGTCCTCCTTTGTAATTATTGGTCCTATTTTACAGAGAAGAACCTCAAAGTCGCTGCTTGACATTCGTAAGAAGTTTTTCAAATGACCACCGCAAGTTAACTGATCGTCGGTAATCAAACTTGCCATGAGACTTGTTCCTCCTCCGTGCGCTCTCTCTTGTAAATAAGGCCGTATATACCCAACACTTTTTTTCGCTTGCGTTTCTTTTTACTCAACACAACGAAAGCTGCTGCAGCTATTAATATATCATTCTCATTCCACATTGTTAAAACATGTATTGCCAATTTTGTGTAGACACTACGTAACCGATATTTGAGACACGTTTCAAAAACCTAGAAACTTCATAAAAAGCTGTTTCGTGTATGTGTACACTTCGTTTCCTATTTCTGCGACATGTTTCTTATTACAAGAAACAAACTTCGACTAAGTTGACAATGATGTCGCCCTATGTTGCCTCTGTCTAGACGCTCCTATATCCTAACCTATAAGTGCGAAAAACACGGTTTTTCCTATTACCAAACGTCCCTCATTATATCCCATATTATATTTTCGATAAAGAAATTGCTAATATAAAATCGTTCTTACAAAATCCAGTTAGCCAGGGCCATGATCATCCCTTCCTCATCTTAAAAAGACTTCAACTGAGCTACCTTACCCTCTCTTTGTCAGTCTTGGGCCGCTTCGCTAAGTCATTAGCTTTATGCTACGTAAGAAAAAAAATCGGCATTATATTTTATTTTTAATCAATATTTTTAAGCCGTTTGGGTTGACCACCCCCGCGACGCATCAAGAAAAGTATAGTCTAGTTTCTAGTTTAATTTTTTTTCCAGCTTGTGTTAACAATGCTTTGTGAAATAAAAATAAATGAATATTTATTAGGTAGGGGAGAGTTGGGTAAAATGGGGTACTTAACCTTCAAGGGCAAATATTTCCGAAAGAGTCAGCAATAAAAATTATTTTCTAGTTTCTACCAGGATGTTGAAATATTGTGCTTTGAAAACTAAAAACATCGTTAGTCCAGAATGATTGTTATTGAAGCAATTTTTTATTTTGTCAAATTTGTCATTTGCCCCGTTTTACCCAACTGGTCGGGTAAAATGGGATAGGTGGTTGGATAAAATGGGGAAGCATATTTTATCTACAAAACTAATATTTTTGGAGTACGTATTTTAGTCTCTGGAGTATGCCTTTCCCGCCATTTCTTTTTCGCGGTTGAAATGATGTGACAAATTATTTCTCTCCGCCAAATCGTATGCTAAATGGCGTAGTTAATTTAAGCTTGGGCCAAATAAACGAGCTTCCATTGCAAGAATGTGTTCAACAAGTTCGTTCTCTTGAGCTTCATTGAAAACAGGTTTAATGCTACTAAGCCCTACAACCAAATGAAAATTGTGCAAAAAAAATGCTACTTATATATTGGCACATACCTTTAATTGCAGCACTATCGACATTAGAACCATCCCGAACTTCACGAACTCTACGCTCTAGAGTGGTTTGTGGAACATGAAAAGTTTGAGCTGCCTTTGTATACCCCATTTGAGCATTTATTATCTCTTTTTTTCATGTTTCATGTTTCATGAATTGCATTTTTTATGTTTCGCTCATCCCAAGATTGACGGGTTGAAACGCGTTTATATTCCGAACAAGGTATCTATACAGTATCTAATACAGTACCTACCTAATATTATAAAGATTAATATCAGCTTCTAGATTTTAAAGTTACTAGAAACATTGCAATAATTGGTTTCGGGTAAAACGGGGTACCCCATTTTAAGAGACCATCCGTTACCCCATTTTACCCAACTAGCATGTTTCCTAGTGAATTTGACTTTTTCATACACAAGAACTAACATTGTTACAGTGTCTACACTCTATTAAAAAGCTACAATAGTACTCATTTCAAATGCGTACTTACCCCATAAATATTCCAAAATATTCAGTTGAAAACACACAGGAAATATCGATCGTACCACGTAAATTATCTGTCATAAACAAACTGTCAGCTTATAAAAATAGACTGTTGGTGGCGGTGGCTGTTATTGTGGCGCCATTTACTAATATTTAGAAGTACCTCCGATGGATATGATTTTCAAACAGATTTCTGCTAAGACATGGTTAGAATAGCAACTACCTCGTTTTACCTAACTACCCCATTTTACCAAACTCTCCCCTACTATTTGAGGAACGTTTATTCAAAACACGACATGATTATTATTTTTTAATTAAATCTGATTTTTTTATGAATTCGGGGTATTTCCGAACGTTTGTTACCAATTGCTTACTTCAGGAATCAATAGAAACAGAGAAAATCCACAGATGTCGATGAAACGGAATGTTCAATCAAAACCAGATATGTCCACATCACTAATGAAATTTTGCAAAGTGAAACAAAACAGTTTCATTCGTTTCCTTTCGATTTTGCCACATAGAAAACGGATATGAAGACAAGGACATACATCTGACACATATGGCGTATTGTGTACGATATTGCATTTTATTTTACCGGTCCACACAAAATAACCCAAAATGTTACATAATGTAAAAGTTTTTCACTCTGTATTCTCCGAAGCATTTTTTTTTAATAAATTTTAATAATAAAATTACCACAAGCTATACCTCTTATAACCCAACATATGAGTTAATTCTTTTCTAAGTCGAACAAAACGCACGCAAAACGAGATATATCCTTTTTTGTTTTTTGGTTTTCTTTTCAATGAATTGGCATTTTAATATGTCTGTGGTGCTGTCTAGTATATCTTTACATGCGACTTGCAGATAATTTGCACATTTTTAATTCAAACGTTCTGCTAGAAAATAGTTCTGGGAGTTTTTCTCAAAACTACGAGGCGCGTTCATAATGTAAGGGCCGTTTGGTCACAGAAAAAAATGTACTCATAAGAAACAAATTTTATTGTCATATTTAGTTAGGTACAATCTTACTTTACTTCTCTACATAATCGCCGTTCACTTCTAAGCATTTTTCGTACCGCTGCACCAGCTTCTTTAACCCCTCTGCATAGAAGCTTGCCGCCTGAGAGTTGAACCAGTTGACAACGGCGTTTTTGAGTCCCTCTTCGGTTTCAAAACGTTGTCCACCGAGCCACTGTTTAAAATGCAAGAAGAGGAAGTAGTCGCTAGGTGCAAGGTCGGGACTGTACGGTGGGTGGTCAAAAAGTTCCCAACGAAAATCTTGAATTTTCTCATTTGTTTTGGCAGCAGTGTGAGGACGCGCGTTATCGTGTAGTAGGATTATGCCAGATGACAGTTTCCCGCGGCGTTTGTTTTGGATCGCACGTCTCCAATTTTTTGAGCGTTTCGCAGTACACGTCAGCTGTAATTGTTGTCCCACGTTCCATGAAATCAACCAAAAGAACACCGTCTTTGTCCCAAAAAACTGTAGCCAACAATTTTCGACTTGTGTACTGAGTTTGCTTAAACTTTTTCGGTTTTGGTGAAGATGAGTGTCGCCACTGCATCGATTGCAGTTTTGTTTCTGGGTTGGCGTAGGATACCCACGTCTCGTCCCCAGTAACAATGTGAGAAAACAAATCATCTCCATCTTGTTGATAACGGGCCAAAAACTTTCGTCCACTAGACATTCTTTGCTCTTTGTGGTGGTCGGTGAGCATTTTTGGTACCCACCTTGCACACAAGTTGAGGAAATTTGTTAGCCAGGCCACTAATCGTCATTCGACGATCAGATCGCAGTATTTGGTCCACTTGTGAAACGATTTCATCGGTCTGGATACTGGGCCTGCCACTCCGCTCTTCGTCATGGACATCTGTTCGGCCATTTTTAAAATCACGGCACCATTGTCTAACCTTTCCTTCACTCATAACTGTAGGTCCGTAAACCAGGCATAACTCCCGATGAATTTCAGCAGCCGACGATCCTTTTGCACATAAGAAACGAATCACAGAACGCACTTCACAGTTGGCGGGATCAACGATTTTCGCGGCCATTGTTCTTTGCATTCACGGACAACAATACGACTTCAGAATCAAAACAAATGACGCTGTAGCCTCGCAATGAGTCAGTAGATGGCGCTGCAGTAGTGAAACTGTGCTTCGAAGCGCCAATATTTATATATAAGCAAACGGCCCTTAGTTTATGAACGCGCCTCGTACTTTACGTCGTGTTTTGAAGAAACGCTTCTCATTTATTGAAGTGTGGAAGACATTTATTTGAATTGATATTGTAATTTGATTGTCTTTAATATTTGATATTCAAAAATATAGCAGAAAATATATATAGAAACCGAATAATTAAATACAAAAAAAAAATTAAAAAATAAAATGAAAAATTAAAATATACATACAAAAAAGGAAACGGTAAACACAAACAAAGAAAAATACAATCTTATGATTTGACGTTATGAAAATATTATTAGGTCGAAAATACAAAATGATGAATGGAAAGAAGAGTGAAAAAAATTGCAAATAAAATGCAATACTTCTTTCCTTTGTAATTTTAATATTGTTCTGACTTCGCATTTGCGACATTTTTAGAAGAGAGGAAGAAAGAAAACATTTTCGGCAATAATCCAACTACTAGGGAGATATTTTGTTGAGGATATTTAATAGATAAAAAAACTCTTCCTGTGCATGTAATTGAAAAAGGCAAAATACCTGCAACTAGAAAATACATTTATTATTATAAATACATTTATAATAACAACATTTACTTTTTGCGATAAGACTTCAACTTAAACTATATTATATTGAAAACTTTATTTTCTAGAACTGGGCTTGTGTATTATTTTGAAAATATTCTTCCTTAAAAAAATCTGTCAGAAACGTTAAATATGTGTATATGATTTGTTAATTTTCTAGACGCTGAAATTCGGTACAAATTCAATTCTTAAATTTTGCAAGAAAACATTAAGAATTTTTCTTCGGTGACAGCGCAAAATATATTATATGAAGAAATAAATGATTCAATGCTAATTACTAGAATCAGTTGTATGTATATTCTGAAAAATTCCCATGTGCGAGAAATAAATGACGAAGTATAAGACTTTTCAAGTTTTCAGAACAATCTAAATTTGTGAAATTAATGTATAGTTATTTATTTTTGTTTAAACAGTCTAAACACTGTGGCAGATTTTCTGAGAAATTCACAGTATCATCTTAATTTACTCCTATGTATTTGTATGAAAGTACAGTTATTCTAAAGGTTTCCTAACATTACTGATGCAGATAACTAACTAATGTAAATAACTAAGAATATTTTATACGCTTTTGCGTTCTTCGAAAATATGTACGATCCAAAAAGCATTTCCTGTTACCCTGTTGCTTTTCCCTGTTTCGTTTCCATACTGTTGCAAACATCCCACTGATCACCACTAATTTTTAAAAATACCACGAACTTCATCCTTGGTGCCGGTCAAAAATATAAACATAGCAGGGTATGGAAAAATAATATTTAATTATTATTGAACAAACCAAATGAATAGTCAATTATTCAGTAAAAATCAGTTTCAGCTAAACATTGTATTGTTCTATCACGAAAATTTAGAGAATGTCGTATATCGGGTAGTGGGTAGTGAGTCGTCTAGTACTATGAAGAAAGAACTTAATTACACAGGTCTACAAAATAAAAAAAGTTCTGTCTGCAATCAGACCCATCATTTCCTATGTATTTTGATGCACTGAAACCAAATTTGCCAACAAAAAATTTCTACCGCATCAATTTTTCTCTTCAGCCCCATTAACTCTTATAGAGGATTTTTTGAAAACATTTCTTTAATTATTTTTTTTGACCTCTATATTGTTTTTTTTTTTGGTCGCTAATCACGAATCAAGTCAAGAATAAATTTCGACTTAATGACAGCTGTCAACAAGCTGTCAAATTTCATTAAAAAGTAAAAATTTGATATTCTGATTACGATTCTCAAGTTTTACGATTAAGTCAAAAATGAATTTTGACCTAATGACAGCGTCAGCAAGCCGTCAAAATTAAAAAAAAGATAAAGAGATTATGTTTAGTACGTTTATATACAGGGTGGACCATTTTAACCTTTAATAGGAAATAACTCGGCCGGTAAGCGGAATAATAAAAAAAGTTGTTGGGCAAGGAGGGGGACGTACGACCGTAACCTTAAATTTGACCTCGACGTTGACCTTGAGGGTTATTTGAAGGTCACAACAACTTTTTCAAATGGAAACAACTATTTTTGACCCCGGATTTGAAAATACCGGGAAATTTTACGTCCAAAATGGTACTTGTCAACAAGGTCATGGCAAGGTCGAATGAAGGTCAAATTTTCGAAAATTGTTAAATAACGAGGGCTAGCTCGGGATAGAGATTGGAAAGAGTACAATTTTTCGGTTTTTAAGGTTATTTCAAGGTCAAAGTGATTTATCAAGCGTGAAACCCTACTTTTGACCTCTGATTTGAAATGTTTAACGTCAAGGTCATTGGAATCAAGAAGTGACCTTATTCGACCCTGACAACTTTAATCAGAAAAATTTTACTGTTACAATCATGACCTTGTTGAGAAGTACCATTTTGGACGTAAAATTTCCCCGTCAAATCCGGGGTTAAAAATATTTGTTTTCATTTGTAAAAGTTGTTTTGACCTTCAAATAACCCTCAAGGTCAACGTCGAGGTCAAATTTAAAGTTACGGTCGTACGTCCTCCTCCTTGCCCAACAACCCCCTCCTTGTATACAACTTTTTTTATTTTTTTCGCTTACCGGCCGAGTTATTTCCTATCAAAGGTTAAAATGGTCCACTCTGTATATAAACATGTACTAAACATCATCTCTTTATCTTTTTTTAGAAATTTTGACAGTTTGCTGACGCTGTCATTAGGTCAAAATTCATTTTTGACTTCAGAATCGTAATCAGCAACCCAAAAAACTTGCAATAATATGCATTTAATATCAACTTTTAACTTTTTAGTGAAATTTGACAGCTGTCATTAAGTCGAAATTTATTCTTGACTTCAGATTCGTGATCAGCGACCAAAAAAACCAATGTAAAGGTCATAAAAAATAATTATCAAAGAAATGTTTTCAAAAAAATTTCCTCTATAATGGAAATTATGGATCTATAATGGAGTTTATGGGGGTTATATGGGGGTGGAGAAAAATTGATGCGGTAGAAATTTTTTTTTGCCAAATTTGGTTTCAGTGCATCAAAATATGTACATAGGAAATGATGGGTCTGACCGCAGACAGAACTTTTTTTATTTTGTAGACCTGTGTTATTTGCAGTAAAATTCGCAGAATATAAGTACTGTCTTAGATATAAGTGCCATTGTGGATTTTGCTTACTGATTAATAATCGGAATTTCCAGTTAAATCACATTTAGGAATGCCTTAAATCATGTGTTAAGTTTGGAAATTGAAATTTCTTGGTATCAAAACAGTCGGTCACCTATTTACAGTTCGTTTTGTTTCAGAGTATAAAACGCTACTAAAATTTTGGTTTAGCCCGAAACTTAACAAATCAGAAAACTAACCGAGTTTCTTTCTAATAGAGAGTCTTTTGAAATGATATTGGTACTATATCTCTATATACTGTAATCTCATTATTTTTTCTACTAAACTGCTCGTCAAAATTAGAGTAATACTTTTTAGATTAGCGCCATTTGCATTCTATTCGAGTTAGAGACTTGCGGTTTTTAATTTTCTGTAGCCTATAGGGTTGGTTTTATATATGGTTTTTATATACCCCGAAGTCGCTACGCTGTGACTTACACGGTTCGCCGTCACACCCAACAACCCCATGTCGAAATTTGAATTCGCAAGATTTTGACGGCAATTCAGAGAACTACAAGTTCGACTAAGAAGGACGCTGTGAAAACTCCATCTTGACACCCATTTCCAGACCCCCTAAGCCACCCCTTTCCATTTACGATGGGTTTTGCGTAGTTTGACCTCTATTGGGCGAATCCATTGATCTTAATGCTGCCTAATAAATCGGTGTGGGGTCCCACAACTCGTTTTCACCCTTTGACAACCCAAGCACCCCTCCAAGCCACACCTACTTTGACCCCCCAACTCACCCCCCTCTACTTCCGCCCGTGTAGAAGGCTGTGTCGGATGTCGTCTTGTCTCGAATGCATGTTATGGCATTACTTGAAGGTTCTCGAAGTTGACGAAACACAAGCGGACGGTCTATTGAGCGCCAAAAGCGATATTCTACCTCCAACCCACCCCCTGAAAAGTTGCCACCTAAAGCAGGTCTTTATGCGTGGGGTGACTCAGAAAGCTTTCCTGAGGATGCATGGCACACCCCGAGTCGTCTGTCTCCTTCAAATCCTCTTTTGCATCCCATCATCCTCATTTTTTGACCACCTCCAAAAATTTTTCGAGTGGATGAAAATTCCTGAAAGTGGACTCCTTGGGTAGACGGAACCTTCCTTTGCCCTTGTGTGTGAATCGACAATCGCCAACTTCGCAAGAGATGCTTAGTACGCCAAGTGTTCACTGTGACTTGGGCTCATGAAGCCTCAACTTGGTTAGTGCATACGAGGCAGACCACCTAAACAACACATTTGTTGGTACTTTTTGATTTTTGAGGTTAATTTTAATCTTTGGAAGAGTAAGAATAATTTTATGAGTCACTGTACATACACTACCGTCGGAAAGTTTGGAGGCAGTACGGTATTTACAAAATAAGGATATTCTAAGTTTTCAAAAACATGTTTATTGAAGTTATATTAACAGTTTTACAGAATAAACATTATGCAACATAGTTTTATAAAAGAATAGTTACAGGTATTACAGGTTGTACAGGTATACAATAAAAAGGCTACAATTTATTTTCATCTATATGGTCATCTTTAGGCTTAATCATTGCTCCGCAAATTTTCGGCATTCGCTTAGGTAATTTCTCCAAATATTCGGTATCAATTTGGTACTAAGCCTCTTGCAAATACTTCCACAGTTGAGTTAAATTCTGGGGCTGTCGCTGTTGTGTTTTAGTGTCTAATTCATCCCACATGCTCTATGGAAGAAAGATCAGGGCTCTGCGGCGGCCATATCATTATTTCCAAACCTCCAACTTTTTGTTTTTCTTCTAAAAAACTCTTTACATGTTCTAGCAACATGTTTAGGATCGTTGTCTTGTTGAAACGTGAAGGGACGACCTACAATGCGCGTTCCACATGGCACTGCGTGCTGTTCTAAAATTTCTAAATATTGTTCTTTCCTCATTATGCCAGTGATTTTTACCAAATCGCCAGGTGTTAAGCCTGCAAAACAACACCAGAACATTACATTTCCTCCACCGTGTTTGACGGTAGGTACCACGTTTGATTCAGCCACTCGGTTCGCTTGGCCGCCGACGCACAAATATTCGTCTAGAAGTTCCGAAAAGTTGAAATTTGGACCCGTCGGTCCATAAAACTTTTTCCAGTCTTCAACTGACCGGTGCTCATGTTCACGTGCCCAAGCAAATCTTTTTCGTTTATGTACTGGCTTCAGCAATGGTTTTTTTTCACAGCGATACATCCCCGTAGGCCTGAGATAGTAAACGTGACTTTACTGTGGTAATTGAAATTTTAGTTCTCTCCGTGTATTTACTTGTCGAGTAATTTATGGTGCTGTAAGACGACGATTTCGCTTAGTTGTGGTTATAATAAATCTATCCTCAGCTTCCGTTGTAACCCCGGGTCGTCCACTTCGCCTTCTGTCCGACAATTCTCCAGTCTCTTGTTTTCTAACAAGAGTGTCGTGTACACCTTTCGGGGAAATCCCAAGTCTGGTCGCAATATCTCTCTCCGAATAACCTTCATCTCTCAAAGTGCAGATAGGCGCACGTTGGTCAAGTGTGAGTTGCCTCCATTTTTATCACTCTTAGCACTTTCTCACACATGAATAATACATTCACACAATTCAAGCGTTCTCTATTTCCTACTGTTAACTATGACTATATCATTATGTAAACACGACTTTACACTTCAAAAATAACCGGATAACGAAACTGGTTGAATAGCAACCCTCTTTTTATAGATCCTACAGGTACTCTCGCAGGTAGCGAAACAGATTACACTGGGAATTATGGCACTAAATTATAAGAACTAAGTGAACATGCCACCAAATGTATTTACATACTAAGTACTAAAATGCGGATTAACAGTTTTTCGGAACGACATAACTTAACAGGTAATTTCAAAAAATCAGCATCTGCTTCCAAACTTTTCGACGGTAGTGGACATACATACATGATTATCGAATTTAGTGACCAAACTGTGTTTGGTTGAAAATGGTATGTTCTTATTGATTCGGACTATACCTACTGCGCTAGTACGGTTCTGTAACGCGACCGCTAAAGAAACTACAAAATCGCACCGCCAGATACCGCACAACCAAACAAACCCGATCTAAATCCATGCCGTTGAGTCATGCGGGCTAAAAACAGACGTCCCGAGTGAGTCTGCAACGTTCGAGTTTTCGCTTCCACACCACTTCTACGTGGATCTTTCTGGATTTTCTTCACGTCGATCCGTCCCGTACCGTCCTCCTCTTGAAAATGTAAATTTGTCAACAGGTTCGCCTATTTTATTTGTTTACTGTTTGGACTTGTATCGCGTGTATCGAAACCACCGACAACAAGTACGGTTGTTGGTTAGGGTAGGCGATATTTTTTAAGTTCTGAAATAGTTTAATTTTAAAACCTTTCCAATAGACGTGAAGTAGCCCCAAAAATCCCCCTTTTTTAATTTGGTGCGAGTTAACTAGTGCCTGAAGAGGGTTGAATTTTAAATATTTTGACCAAAGAGTTCTCTGCTTGTACGAGGTGCGGCAATTAAATAACCAGACTTTTTTATTTACAAAAAGCGTGCAAAGAAATGAAGGCTACAGATCTTCACAATAGGTTCCTTCTAATCTGTAATCTAGTAGTGTGTATCTTCGATACACACTACTTCCAATGATGCTCCTATCTATATACTATCTATTTAAAAACTGCCGACAAAACACGATAATGTCCAATTTATATGACACAAAAGTATTCGGCCACCAAAAGAAAAATAAAATAGGAAAGGTACAAACAATTTAAAACGGCACATCTAATACCTTGTCGGGTATCCTTTAGAATTAGCTAGAATAGAAAGAATAGCTTTCAGCCTATTTGGCATTGAATGCACCAGTTTACGGGTCACTTCCAAGGTCACATCCATTGTGTTGAGATATGATTTTTTAACTCTTCTTTATTGGTAATTTGTTTATTTTGCAGAGATCGTTTTAGATGTGACCATAAGTGCTCGATAGGGTTAGTACTGGGCGACTGCGGCGGTGTTTTCAATTATCGGTACATGGTATAACATCAATTCCCGCGTTTTACGGGCACATTGCTTGGGGTCATTATTTTGTTGAAAGATGTAATGATCGCCCAATCCCAATTTTTCGGCGCTGGCCTGTAAATGATGCCTCAATATATTAATATAACAATATTGGTTTAATATTGTTATATTACACCATGAGCTATTGTTATACCACACCATGAGCTATCCACCGCCGTGTTTTACGGTAGGTTTTAAGTTTTCCTTATTTAACGATGTACCAGGTTTTCTCCATACAATTTGTCGTCTGGACGAATCAAATATCTCAAATTTACATTCGTCGCTAAAGATAACCTGATCCCAGAAAGTTTCATACTGGTCAGCAAACGTGAGTCTTTTTTGTCTGTTGACCTTACTAATCCAGGGTTTCCTTCGGGCAACGGCCGTGGTAGCTCTTTTTTCTTAAGGTTCGACGCACTGTCACAGTACTAATATTCTTTCCAGTACTATCCTGAATCTCAGCACATATTGTTCTGTATTGTTCTATGGCACTAGTACTTGGATTTTCTTTTATTTGTTAGATAATTTGCCTTTCCTCTCTTTGAGTTAATATTTTGGGTCGCCGTGATAGTGCTGAATTACTGCCGTTTTATCGATTTTATACTTTTTTATTATACTCTGTACAGTACTTCGTGGTTACCTGTGTCTCTGCTAATTTTACGCTGTGCAATATCTTTTTTTGCTAAGGAGATAAGATGCTGTCTTTCTGGAACGATGATTTCGCGTACTTTTGGCATTCTATTTGCGTGACAAGGGTACACTGTCTAATAGAGGCACGCAGTCTATACCAGTTAATATGTAACCTTTCACTCATTACTTGCATTACCTACTACAGCTTTGCATAATTAACTGGCCGAATACTTTTGTGTGTCTGTTTTCATATGTCAAACGCGTTGGTCGGGTAATCCCAGCGAATGTTTTATTCTGCGTCTACGTTGTAATTATCCTTTAATCAAGGAGTAATGGAGGAACGTATTTACGCATATTATGCAGTCTCACTTCATTGTGAATTTGTGTTTTGTACATTCGTTCTTAGAAATAGAAGGGTGGCCGAATACGTTTGTGAGTATATGTACATTCAATTGGGGTGCTAATTAAACATTGCTTTGTGCAAATATGGAATTATTTTGGTCCCTAGATTTCCAGAGGGGTACATACGTGCTGAAAAGTCAATTACGTTATATATAGTCTTGCAATAGGTCACGTAGGTCTGTCTGATTGCGTCACGGGAAGATCGCAACATCCTCTCAATCTCAGGGGATCATTTTAGGGGAATCATGTGTGGTATTTATCATAGTAAGTTGGGAAAAATTCACCAAATGAATTTAAAAACCGCCTTACCGTGGGCATGAAGAATTTGGACAACGAAATGGATACTAAGAGTTGTAGTTCAACACATTTTCGTGACTTACAAGGTAACATAGGTAAATCGAAAAATCAGATTTAAATGAAACTTGGTGGGTTAATAGACTGATACAATATAAGACTAAGAATAGTTATTTTTTTAGCGATTCAATCGTTCATTTTCGGGGTATAGAGCGACCTTAATTCAAACCCTACATCTCGTTATTTTCATTAATATCTCAGAAAATATACGAGATATCAAGAAAAAGTTAACAGGGTGCTCCATTTCCTGTAACCGCTACACAGCTTTGTTATGTTAAATGTTTAGATCGACTTTATTAACCATACATGATACCTAAAGCCCACCGTTTTGGAGATATTCAACTATTTTTGAAAAATATTACTATAACAGCGCTCTAAATATTTCTAAATATCATCTAAACCAAAAAGAGTTCATCATCCATGCTCAGGAAAGCTTCAAGGGAGTGGGTTGGAGATGGAATATCACATTTGGCGCTCAAATCGGCCGTTCGCAGTGGGTCTCGTCAACTTCAAGAGCCTTCAAGTAACGCCATGACATGAATTCGAGGCAAATAGACATCCTACAGCTTTCATGCAGCTTCCTACAGGGGTGGAACTAGAGGGGGTGGGTTGGGTCGGTGTAGGCGTGGATTGGAAGGGTGCTTGGGTTATCAAAGGGTGAAAGCGAGTTGTGGCACCCAACACCAATTTATTTGGCAGCATTAGGACCAATGGATTTGCCCAACAGGAGATGGAACCAGAAACACAGAACTTATTGTGGATGTCTTAACGTGTGCCGGGATCGAGTTTTTACCCGACAGCGTCCTTCTTAGTTCATCCTGTAGGTCTTTGAAATTGCCACCAAAACCTTGTGAATTCAAATTTCGACATTAGGTTGGTTTTTGGAGTGTGGACGGCGAACCGTTTAAGCGGGTATTCTAGTCTACAAATTTGAAAAAAATCGAAATTTTTTTTGTTTCATATTTCCCAAGTTTAGACATTCAAGAATCTGCCCTTAAAAGGATTTTTCAAAATTTCAATTATTTTATGGGTGGGTGCCCGGGGGGGGGGGGGGGGGGGGGGGGGGGGGGGGGAGGAGGAAAAAAAAAAGGAGAGGAGGGGGGGGGGGGGGAGGGAAAAAAAAAAAAAAAGAAGGGGGGGGGGGTGGGGGGGGGGGGTGTTGATAGGAGAGAGTGGGGAGGGGGGGGGGGGGGGGGGGGGGGGGGGGGGGGAGAGAAAGAAAAAAAAACGAGAAAACCTAAAAAAAAAATTTAATGGGTGCCAGCCTGGGGTGGTGGGGGGGGGGGGGGGAGGGGTAGATTAATAAGAAATAAAGGGGTGTGTTTTGGGAGTTGGGGGGAGTATCTCATAAAAATCCTCCCCAAAAAAAAAAAAAAAAAAAAAAAAATTTAAAAAAAAAAAAATAAAAAAAAAAAAAAAAATAAAAAAAAAAAAAATTTTTTTTAAAAAAAAAAAAAAAATTTTAAAAAAATAAATTTTGGGGGGGGGGGGGGGGGGGGGGGGGGGGGTTGGGGATTTTTATGGGGGGGGGGGGGGGGGGGGGGGGGGGGGGGGGGGGGAGGGGGGGGGAGGGGCCCCCCGGGGGGGGGGTTCCCCCGGCCCCCCCCCCCCCCTTTGTTTTTGTTTTTTTTTTTTTTTTTTTTTTTTTTTTTTTTTTTTTTATAAAAAAAAAAAAAAAAAAAAAAAAAAAAAAAAAGAAAAAAAAATTATATATATAAAAAAAAAAAAAAAAAAACCCACCAACCACACCAACCACACCCAAAACACAAAACCACCAAAAAAAACAGGGGGGGGGGGGGGGGGGAAAAAAAGGGGAAAAAAAAAAAAGAAGAAAAAAAAAAAGAAAAAAAAAAAAAAAAAAAAAAAAAAAAAAAAGAAAAAAAAAAAAAAATAAAAAAAAAAAAAGAAAAATATTTTTTTTTAAAAAAAGAGGAGAAAAATAGGTGGGGGGGGGGGGGGGGGGGGGGGGGGGGGGAAAGAATAGATAAAAGAGGGGGGAGAGAAAAAAAAAAAAATAAAAAAAGATGGGGGTTTTAAAAAAAAAAAGAGGGGGGGGGAGAAAAAAAGAAAAAAAATTTTTTTTTTTTTAAAAAATTCCCTTTTAAAAAAAAAAATTTTTTTTTTTTTTTTAAAAATTTTTTAAAAAATTTTTGTGGGGAATTTTCCTTCCCAAAAATTTTAAAATTTTCAACAGTGGCGCATGACGCTGTTTTATTTAGTGATAATAACATTTATCGTGTTAGGGGTAATACAATATGTTAATTGGTAAATTATTAGTTTGTATAAAGATAATCCATGTATACATGTTTGAACATATAAGTAAAATATAAACTTTATACAATATCCAATTATTGTAGACTATAATTATTCTGCTATATTTCTCTTTTGATTATTTGTCGCTGAACAATTTTATTGCCAGCTTTAATTTCATAAATTGTTATTTTGCAGTGATAGCCTTCACCTATATTTTTTCCATATTTATTTTTTTTGTATATCGTAAATTTATGAATGTCAAGGATATGCGAACTAAAAATATATAATAGTGATAATCTCATTTCGAAAATAAACTATATGACAATTTTTGCTGGCAAGGAAAACAAGACAAAATATTTAAAATAAGTTATAGAAAAAATAGTCAAAACTCCGCAGTATTATGTAATATTTTATATTTAAAATATAAAGTATACGAATTCCGTTATATTTATAGAAGACAAGGTTTTAATATTATAGGTACTTATTTAATAGATACTAATGTGTGGAACTATAAAGTTACATTTTCAAAAGGTAGCCAACATATTTTAAAAGCCTTTTTTACATCTTTTTTTTTTGTCTTTCTCTCTACGATGAATAAGCTCTAGATAAATACAAATAATATTTGCCTACAAAAAATTGCCACTGATTGCCGTTTTATTTTTTCTAGAAGTTGAAAACTGAGGTTTATATAATTATATACAAGATTTTTAGTGCGAAGGCCGTCAGTCTTCGTTTTTGTTTATGGGTGTGGCATTTGATTAGCTAGAAGGTATTTAGCCTTTAAATTAACAATACTGCATTTGTAATGCAGTAACGGGCCTTTAAAATAACTGGCGTAATCTAGTTTAAAAATATCATAGCCTTTCCTATTTTACCAAGACAATGATCTCAAACATACGGCCACCAAAAGAAGACAATTGTTAACTTTATTTATAATTACCCATTTCGGCTTGACCGTCCACTAAAGTCTTCGAATGAAAATGTAACAGAGAACAATCGAGGAAATTGAAACTTAAAATCAGGAAACATAAAATTGCAAATAAAGAACACCTGAAATAAGCAATACAGGAAGAATGTAAACATATTTCCCTTAACTATACAAAAACATTAGTAACTAGTAACATTAGCTTAATCGATTTAGTTCGGTATACTATGATAGGGAGGGGTAACAATAATATTATATAGATAGACAAAAGAGCCACAACTCACTAAATTTTTCCAGCTGACGACTTTTACTGTGACATCTTTTTTAATACGTCCCTACACAATAAAGAAGCATTTGTTTCAAGTTTTAGTTTGTGTTTTAAAAAAAAACATGAATACGCTTAAATGAAAAATGAATATACAGGGCGTCCCTTAATTAATGGTAACAAAACTGCAGTATTTTTAACCAAGTGATTTTTAAATAAGATGATTTAATTTTTTATGTTCTTAATAATTTTTTTTAATATTCTTGTAGAAAATTTGTGATATCCTTAGTAGATATGCGGCATGTGTACAAACTTGTGGCATCATTAGTACATAAAAAAACAATTAACTTTTTTTCGTCTAGAGTATTTCTGTTTCTATTAAAACTATCAATTTTCTCATCAGTTCTATGCACAAAAGGTATACCTTTTAATAGTCGTTCTCATTAACTGTTTTCGAGATATTTGCGTTTAAAGTACTTTCAATTCACTTTAAACTGTGATTATGAGATGTCTAAATTTTCACAGTACGTTTTGAGTAGAGTGCTTTCAAATTTCACTTCTGCTAAACTTTTTTTGCGGGTTATCAGCGTTGTGGTTATTTTTAAAGGGTCCTCAAAAAACCTTTAATAACGATGCTGCTGAATCACAAGAAAGTTTAAGGGGGAAAGTTTAATTTATTGTAGGAGAACTATGAAAGCCAGGATTGTGGAATAGGGCTCATATTAAAAATCAAACTCTGAAGTATCCGAAAATTTTTTTTATTGTTAAAAAAAAATACCTAAATGTTTACATTAAAAATGCGGAGACATATTTTTTTTGCGGAGACATCTTTTTTTTTTTTTTTTTTTTTGCGGAGACCAAACGGTGTACCTGATTGGTGAGGTTGCATTCATCTGAAACAAACGCAACAAATTTTTTTTAGTGATTTATACCATTTTCAACAATCTGTACCGTGGGTTTTTGAAAAATTGAAAAATTCGATTTTTGGCAGGAGTTTTTAAAAAAATCGATGTTTTCTCCACTTAATTGTTAATAATAAACAAATTGAAAAATATATTGAAAAACCCACGGGACAGATGGTTGAAAATGGTATAAACAACTAAATAAATTTTGTTGCGTTTGTTTCAGATGAATGCAGCAGCACCAATCAGGTACACCGTTTGGTCTCCGCAAAAAAAAGATGTCTCCACATTTTTCAATGCATTTATTTATTTTTTAATGACAATAAAAAAAAAATCCGGATACTTGAGAGCTTGCTTTTTGATATTCCACAACAGTGGGGGTTGGTGATATTTCAGTTAGCCATATCTTGAAAACGACGCATGGGACCCATTTCACTTTTTAGGTGATGACTATATACCTCTTACAGAAAGGACTTATAGTGAAAAAACCGTCAACAAAGTTTGCGAAAAAAAATTCAAAAAACCTGGAGCACTCCCTGGGATCTCAGTAACGCTCTGTGGAATATTTGCAGTTGATTTATTTTCATGAATCTAGAAACAAATATGAGATAAAAAAATTTTTCAAAAAGCATTTTGATGTTCCATAAAATAAAAAAAAGCAACATTTTGAAAAAAATTTTTTTTTTGCAAATCAAACCTCTCCTCCTTATATTTGTTTCTAGATTATGAAAAAAATTTACTGCAAATATTCCACAGAGCGTTACTGAGATCCCAGGGAATGCTCCAGGTTTTTTGAAATTTTTTTCGCAAAGTTTGTTGACGGTTTTTTTCACTATAAATCCTTTCTGTAAGAGGTGTATAGTTATCACCTAAAAAGTGAAGTGGGTCCCATGCGTCGTTTTCAAGATATGGCTAACTGAAATATCACCAACCGCCACTGTTCCACAATATTCCAAGCCCTATTCCACAATCCTGGCTTTTAAGAACTATGAAAGTTCTCCTAAAATAAATTTCCAAAAATACTTGGCATTTTTCGGCTGTTGTAAGTGCAAAGACCCCTTAACAAAAATCAAGTTTGAGAGCGATTTCCTTGCAGTGTTTTGCTCGAAGCCTGTTATAAAAATTGTGTACGTATGTATGTTCGTACATCCCATAATCATGGTTTACACTGAGCATTTTCAACGAAAATATTTCGAAAACGGTTCCTCTGGTGGACATAAGATATACCTTTTTTGCATAGAAATGATGAGAATATTGATATTTTTAAACACTTTAAGAACATAAATAAGCACTTTAAAAACATACAAGTAAGTAAGTTGGGGTAAGTGCGACACAAAATTGGTCAAGTTAAAAAAATAATGTTCCGTAGTACATTGTAAACATTTATAATCATCAGTCTTATTTTTTTCTTATAAGCATGTATAATTGCCTGCATGTTAAATAAAAAATTTGGTTTAAAAAATCATTGTTTCCGAACAAAACCTTTTTTTAAAAAAAAGCAGTCAGTAGTCGCACTTGCCCCCATTTTATGGGGCAAGTGCGTTTTCTCGTATTAAAATGTAATGTATGTACGTTTAGTTTATTTCGGGGTAAGATCGTCTTTCATGAACAGTGCCAAAAGAAATGGTCGTTACAAGTCTAAAACATATTTATTCAATATTGTATAAAGGGCGCTTGCTTTTCTTATGGATATTTTATTAGACTTAACGTTATCAATTGCAACCATAAGTTTTCTCTTATAGTTGCGTACAATTTTTCTGAAAGAAGAAGAAGGTGTAAGTGCGTCCACTATAGGTCGCACTTACCCCTTCCTACTTTTTTGAGGGGTAAGTGCGTCCACCTTGTTAGATAATAATCAGTAGATAAAATGACGTTACTAACACAATTAATCTAAGCTCTAATGTTATTCAATTAGATATATCCTAACAGAATTATTTTATGAGCATATATGAGCATATGAGCATAGCAAATGAGCAAAATTATAAGTGTTCGTAATTTGACCTACCTAGTCGCTCGCCAAGTTCAAACAAGTAGGTTATGTTCAAATTTTGACAGACGCGCTAAAGTGTCGCACACGGTTGCCAGATCAAAACTGTTATAAAATAAGTCCCTGACGAACATATTATCATGGTGTTACATCTTATATATGTCAGTCTTTGTAAATAAATACAAATTGTCGCACTTACCCCAAAAACGCACTTACCCCAACTGACCTCATATGACCTAGCGCGCAAAAATTACATACAATCAGTTTTTATGTACGCAGAAAGCGCCCTTTACAAACTGTATAACAATGAGTGACAAATTAAAATTACTCGTCCCAAAAAACTACGATCGCCAAATTTTGTGTAAAAATTTTGGTTTCTAAAAAAAGTTATTCATGAAAATCGAAAATAAAATTAGAATTTTGACACCCTGTACGTTGGTTATATAGGATAATATTGCAATATTTTCACCCAAAAATCTGCAGCTTTGCTGTGTCCCTTTATTAATGGAACACCCTGTATGAAAATAGTAATTTCCTTGGTGACTTTTTTTTTATATTTACGATTCTATGTCAATATTATGATATAGACTAATTATATTTACGGTGGGACATAATACATAGATACTATATTTTGTGAAAATACGAAAAATATATTTTTCATACGGTTATTCATGATGTAAATTCTTATTCATTCGCGGGCGCAAGGACCTCAAGCAGCGGATTTATGCCCGGCCCCAACATCAAAGCCTTTTTATCAGAAAAACAAAAATACCATGCCAGAAAATATTCTCCTAACGTGTCCAGGGCGCGTCAAAAATGATTTTTAGGCGCACTTTTTGTTCTACGTTTCCCCGTAGTACTGGCGGTTATTGACTTTGCCACTTTTATTGCTATTCTATTTGTAGTGGGTAAATACCGCGGACTCACAATTAGACGATCGTTAAAGCAAAAAATGAATTTATGATAAATTTCGCATAGTTAAAGACCGTCTATTTATCCGTTTGTGTTTATTGTACGAAGACAAGTCTTTGAAGAGGTGCTTATAATTTGATAGCAAGAGGGCTACTATGAAGAGAGAAAAACATTATGAGGAAGGAATTATACACGGTGTCCCACCGCAGTGGAACTATACTCACATCTGAAAAACTATGAATTACAATTATTAAAATTCCACAAAGAAAACTCAATACGTTCTGTTTAACTAACCTATTTTGAGAGATCTGGGCTTCTTCTTATATCGGAAGTAGATGTCAACATGCCTATTTTAAATTATTATTACATATTATTTGGATCTTACAGGAAATTACAAAGGAGTTTCATGTTTCGCATTCTGGTGAACTTTTTGTATACCTCACTTATACGAGGTGTGTAAATTAAGTAATGAGATTGGCAACGTAGCGCCAGATCTAGCAACACTGCGGAGACGAAACTTGAAAGGGCGGTAAGTTAACACGTTCGCTACCAAGCGTTTCATATATGAGCCACAACAATTTTTGAGCTAGACCGCCGTCTCGTATATGAGCCGGCAACCGTGTGTATACAATTTCCATTTTAAATTGAAAATAGGTACTTATACGAGGTAGGATAAGGATATATCAGTTTACTAACACTTTGTATGGAACTAAATACGCGTTTCTATGCTGATCTTTACCCATATATGCCGTATCTCAGTTCACGCGTGGTTGACGAGACTTGTCAGAGTTGGGAAGTGGGCGGAATCTACACGCCATTGGTCATTGTCGCTACTCTGGTAGCCACGAGACCACCGAACATAAACGAGTCTCGTTTATGTTCGGTGACGAGACATTCGACGATATTCAACCTAGTCGATCGAGTTCAGTACGTTGGCGGTAAAACACGGGTTATAACCACGCTATCTTTGACCGACTGTATACAAAAAAACGTTGTTTTTGTGAGTATTTTGATGTGTTAAATTCTGTGGGCTACATTAACGGCGAAGTGGGTTTTTAAAGGTTATAATTATCGCGTTGTTAAAGCTGGGACTGTTATAGATCACTCTGAATTACGAAATCAGAAAGCAAAAATTCAAAAATGTCGACGAGGCGACGCGGGACGTAATTAGGCGAATAATTTATGATACGTATAAAGAAAACAAAGTCCCGACTTTGGAATTAATTCAACAAAAATTACATGATTACCCTGATTATAATTATAAATCTCTAGAAACATTACGTGGCATCTTAGTAAACTCTGGTTTTAAATTTAAAAAAAATTAATAATCGAATGACTATAATGAAATCAATACGTAGTACTTCGAATAGAATATTTGGAAAAAATTAGGCACTATCGCGAATCAAATAGGCATATAATATATCTTGATGAAACGTAGTTTAATACATATGACGTTGTTAAGTATGGCTGGGTAGATAGTTCTCCAAAATGTGCGTTAAATACTCCGTGTTCAAGGGGAAAACGGATTATAATACTTCACGCCGGAAGTGAAAACGGTTTTGAGCCAAATGCGTTATTACTGTCCGCTAAAAACATATCACAGTCCTCTGCTGACTACCATGCGGATATGACCGCGAATTTATTTGAAAAATGGTTTTCAGAACAACTGCTTCCGAATATTCCTCCCAAATCGGTCATTCTAATGGATAACGCGCCGTATCATTCGCACATTTTAAATAAAATACCGAATATTACTACCAAAAAGGAAGATATTTTAAAATTCATGGGAAATACAAATATGAACATCCCTGAAAAGATTCCGGTAAAGCGCAAGTTACTCGAATTAATAAAAGAGCAAAATTTAAAAAATGGATATGTCATCGATCACCTCGCTAGTATACACGGTCACACTGTTATAAGATTGCCACCATATTATTGCGTATTCAATCCTATTTAAATGGTTTGGGCGGCGGTAAAAGATCGTTTGCGTAAATATAATCAGTCACCAACGTTAAGTGCATCAGTAGTAGATAACGTGAGAAAGATAACTGATGAATTAGATAACACAGAATTGTGGAGAAACTGCGTTCGTAGTGTGATAAATGAAGAAGCCGAATACCCTCGCCTACCGTCGGTAAACCCGGTGATTATACAATTAAATAATTCTGAATCCGAATCTGAGTCCGAATCCGAATCTGCGTCCGAATTCGAATGATTCTATCGAACCTTTTACGTTCGATTACGTTCGGTTAGGTTCGATTTTACGCGACGATTTCTTCTGTTCGTTTATTTATTACGTTTTTACGAGTTTTATTTACGTTTTTCATGGTTGTATTTTACTATTTATTTTCGTTATTGGAATTAATGATTTATTTCACCAGAAATGTGTTTGTCTCGTCGTATTTAGTATTTTTTGGAATTGTTATTTATTTCTAAATGTTTATTTATATTTATTGATTGAGTGTATATTTTTTTGTTTTAAAATAACTTCCCGACCTAAACTAATGTAATCCTTCCCATCCCATCCTGGCAAGGATATATTCATACCTTCATATCTATACATACATACATATATGTATGTATGTAAATAAAAAAGTAATGATATAAAAGTGACGTTAATTACTTATTATTACCTATCCCTAAAAGTTATTATTCGAGCACGCCCATGGAATCATAAAGTTGCACCGCTTATTTTGTTCCCCAGGCGTATTTATCATTTTCAATTCAGAATAGAAGAAGTATAAGTAAATATCCATTTAGAGCGCAATGGTCTGACATGGCGGAATACGATCTTAACACGGTGTATAGAAATGCCCGTCTCATATATGGGATACATTAACTGTGTGTAGCTTGCGTTGCTGGAGATATATTGTCATCTACAAGTGTCGTTTTGTGTGTTTTTTTTTTATGTGACTATGTTACAAGTAAGCATTTGTAATCGTATTAAATGTTAAGATTATAAATTGTTTATGTTATGTTAACGCTGGAGACTTAAAAAAAGGAAGACCATCTTTAGGAGGAAGAATAATGTCTTGGTGTTGAAATGGAGAGACAAGAGAGAGGTGCTTATGATATCGATAATACACACTGCTGTATTCAGCATTGTGTATTACTAATACGCTACTACACACTGCTAAATCACACTACCTAAAATACGATAATACACACTGATAAATTCACTAATAAAAGAGGTGTAGAAAAAAAACCGATTGCTGTACTAGATAACAACCAGAACATGTCTGGTATTGCTAGAAGTGACCAGATGGTTTCCTATTATACAACACCTAGGAAGACAGTAAGATGGTATCTTAAGGAATTTTTTCACTTAATAGATGTATGCCTATGGAACAGTACTTATATATACAATAAAGTTATGGAAAAAAAAGTAAGCTATTTGCTATAATTCCGAGAAATGGTAGTCTTAGATCTTTTAAAAATAGAGATGTGACATTACTTCACCCACAAAAAAAAATGTCAAAAAGAAAAGAACCATTACCCTAAGAAAACTGAAAAGAGAAGCTGTCGTGTTTACTCTTTAAAAAAGAAGAGAAATCAAACTTTTTTTGTCTGCGAAGATTACCCACCAGTACACTGTTTGTTCTGATAAACAAAGACAGTTACGGTTCAGTGAACCGTAGCAACAAATTTAGTATAAATAGTGCAAGTGTGTAGGACAGAATTTAGTTTTAATCTTCTCCTGAAGATGCCAACTTAGTTGGCGAAACGCGCGTCGAGAAAAGTGTAGTAGTTCGGTGTTTCGTGGAAAACGTCCAATTTTTTGTTTCTACGCCGAAGGTTCCAGTACCCACTCCAGGTGCGAAGATTGTAATGACAAAAACGGACAGGCTATTGGACTATGTGTGGACCCCTGCTCCAAGGAATACCATGAAGGCTAGCTCCACTTTCCTTCTGAAATATTATCTTTTCATTTTTCTTTTTTTTTACATGGAAATTCTAAGTGCACATTCCTTAGTAATGTAATGCATTGCAAATATATTGTTTATTTTTTTTACTTTGTTTCGCTCTAAAAGTGCTGAAAATAAATACTTCACTCAAAATTGTTGCACTCTTTTAGGTCATATATGAGCCACTGGTCCATTTGGCAATTGTTTCCATTATAGACCAGTGTCAAATATGTGAGCCGGATCAAAATATCTCAAAGGAACCCCATACTAATATTTTATACATATACATATCGATAAAAACTTCAATTTCAGTTACATTCATCTAACAATTTATGCTTGGTCCCAACGGATACTTTTGCAAAACTTCAACACATCTGCGGAGACAGTGTTTTTTCAAGAGCCCAGGTTTTTCGGTGGTTTAAGGCATTCTCAGAAGGAAGAGAGTCGATTAAAGACCACCATTAAACCGCGCAGCCTTCATCTTCAAGAACCGATGAAAATGTCGATAGAACCCGGGATCTTGTGCGTTCAGATCATCGGTTGACGACAAGAATGATCGTGGAAGAGTTAAATTTGAATCACACCTCTGATCATTAGATTAGGGATGAGAGATATCTGCGCAAAAATGGTTCTAAAAAACCCTTTCGCAGGAACAAAAAGAAGTCAGGAGAGAAAGGTGACTTACTTTTTGGAATCGATTGAAAATGATCCCCATTTTATGGAACATGTCATTACTGGTGATGAGACTTGGGTGTTTGAGTACGACCAGGAAACCAAGCGCCAGATCATGGAATGGCACACTTCAAGCTCTCCAAGACCCAAAAAAAGCAAGAATAAGCAAGTCGAAGATCAAATGAATGCTGATTTGCTTTTTTAATAGCCAGGGAATTGTCTACAAAGAGTTCGTGCCTCCACGCCAAACAGTAAATCAACACTTTTACAGAGATGTTCTTGAAAAACTTCGAAAAAGGGTCAGCGTGTGAGATCAAGCATCAAAAACAACTGGATATTGCAACACAACAATGCGCCTTGTCACACAGCCATTTCAGTAAACGAGTTTTTAGCCAGTAAAAACATTCATGTGGCTCCTCAGCCTCCTTATTCGCCTGACTTGAGTCCTTGTGACTTTTTTCTCTCCCCGAGATTGACCATAGTCATTTTGGGACCATAGAAAACATTAAAACCACGTTTCCCATATGTAGCCAACTTTATGGTAGACATTGTATATGAAACATACTATACAGTTTGTGTAAAGCCAACATCGGCCGGTTGTGAAAAAGGACAAATGCTACACTTCTCATTCTAACGCCTAGCACAGGTGGTGTGAGGGCCGGTCTTATTCCTTCACTACCTTCGATGCGTGTGCGGTTGCTTCTTATCTGTCGTCTCACTTCTGTTTGTCCTTTTTCATAACTGGCCGATGTCGACTTTACACACACGGTATATTCTTTATACAAAGAAATATACGAGTATATATGACAGCCGGGAGAATTAAAAAAGAACTTACGCAAATACTAAAAATAATTCCTGTTTTATTGTCTCCATATCAAATATTTCGAATATTCGAGCCGTCTGTCACGATTAAAAAAAAAGTATTCCGTTGTTTCCTTAACTATAGCCAATAAGAATATACCTAGCTTAAATATCACCGAAATATATTCTTTTCGGAGCGAAAAAAAATTGAGCTCGACGAAAACAGATCTAAGGTTGAGTCGAGACCTTGGTTTAATCTAAAATCCGTTATTTATAATTAAAAAAAAGAAACAAACCTCCAAAAAATAACCCGGCGCTTCTAAATTTACAAAATCATAAGAAGGTTAAGACGACGCGCTGACGTCGTTTGATTAATTAATTTCGCATTTTTTTTCCCCGTTCGCCATTTTAAAAAAAGACCTGACGTAACGTAAAATGGAAAAAACGCAGGAAACAATGTAACACGTTTTATAGCAATTCGCTGGTAATTTATAAAAATATGTGTATCCATTAATAAATCTGTCCGGTAGTTTTCGAAGTACAGTGAATAATTGAGAAATTATGAACTTAAAAAAAAAATGCCTAAAAAAACTTGCTGAGTGATACGAAAGTACCCTTATTAATTTTTGGAGTTCAAGATTTTACGTACAATACATCATAATGATATGTTTTATTTTATTTCCAGTATTATTTTTGTCACTTTGCGCAATTTATAAAAAATCCCATAGATACTAGAGGACAATATATACATATATACCCCTTGGTTGGTAAACTTACTACTGATAGTTGTCAAATTAATTTTAATTATGAAAGTCAGGTTGTAGAGCATTTATTTAGAATTTTGATTATATAAACTACTCGTCAAAATTAGCGGAACACTTTTTAGGTTAGCCCATGTGCGTTCTATTCGAGTTAGAGACTTGCGATTTTTAATTTTCGGTAGCCTATAGAATTGGTTTGAATGTCCCGAAGGCGTTGCGTTGTGACTTAAACGGGTCGCCGTCCACACCCCAAAACGCAACCCCATATCGAAATTTGAATTCGCAAGATTTTGACGGAAATTTGAGACATACATACATGAGAAGAACGCTGTGGGGTAAAAAGTCCATCCCGGCACACATTAAGACTTCCTCGATAAGTTCTGAGTATTTGGTCGCTGTCCCATTTCTTCAACCCATTTTCAGACCCTCTAATAAATAAATTAGTAAGGGGTGCCACAACTCGTTTTGACCTTTTAATCATCCAAGCACCCCCTCCAAGCCACACCTACTCTGATCCCCCACCAACTCCCTCTGGTTTCCCCCTCTAGAAGGCTGCATGGGATGTCTATTTGCCTCAAATTTATGTCATGGCATTACTTAAAGGCTTTTGAAGTTGACGAGACGCACTGTGAAAGCCCATTGAGCGCCAAATGTGATAACCATCTCCAACCCACTCCACTGAAAATTAGTAGCGCTGAGGGGTTGTAAGCAGGTCTTGATGCGTGGGGTGGCTCTGAAAACCTTCCTGAGGATGCTTGAACCATTTTCGGTCCACCTCGAATTGTCTCCTTCAAACCCTTCAAAAATTGTCCTCTTTTTTGACTCCCTCCAAAAAATTTTTGAGTGGGTGAAAATTCCTGAAACAAGGCTCGTTGGGTACGCGGAATCTTCCTTTGCACTTGTGTGAATCGACAATTGCGAAATTCGCGAGATATGCTTATGCGGCAAGTGTTTATTGTGACTTGGGCTCATGAAGCCTCGACTGGGTTAGTAGTCCAATCAACGAGCGAAAGCCCCCATGTAAATTGGTCACTAATTGTTATCAGCAAACAAAAAATATGGTCGTATAGAGAAGAAAATTCTAAGAAAGATAGCGTTATTTGCGACTCGAGTTTTAATGGCGAACATAACCAAAAAAATTCGCAAAAGTCAAAAAAACGGTTTTTTGCAAATAAAAAAAAGCTTCAAGTCCTACACAAGAAAGTTAAATTAGAAAGTTGTAGGTCTTTTGCGCGTCGAATGAGATGTGAACGAAAAAAATCGGTTCATAAACATTTGAGAAAAATTTAAAAAAAACGTCAAAAATCGCGTTTTCGTATTTTTGCTGTATAAATTCCAATTTTATGTGAACAGACTTCTTGTTAACTACAAATATAACCCGACAAGCGGAAAATGATCCAATTTTCAAAAAATTCAAAAAAGTTTTATTTTTTCGAGTTATAACGATTTGAAAAAAAAGACGTTTTCCAAAATCAGCCTTTACAAAGGCAAAAATGATCGTACAGATACGATCTGGGCTCATTTTATTCGCGAGAACTTGTACTTTCATGCTATTAAAAAACCAAATCGCTTTTATTTAATTTTTGCATAAAAAAATGCGTTGTAAAATTGTATCATTTTTTCGAACCGGTTTTTTTCGAATAACTTTTTTAATTTTGGTTTTACATTTTTGCAAAAACTATTGCATATTTAAAAACTGCCATTCAAAACACGCATTTAAAAAAAATGTAGGTCCTAGGACCTTTTACTTTCTTTAAAAAAATATTTCAAATCATTTCGCATACATTAAGTTGACATAATTGTTTGCGAAAGAACAGCGTTGGGTGCGGCACGCGCTAGCCAACACACGGCGACAGAGTGGACGGACACTCCGCTTGGGCGCATCGAAAACTAAACACGATTTCAAATCGATCGCGCTCGCAAAATTATCTTTTCCTCAGCTTAAAAAAAATTATCTCGGCTCCCTGAGGTCGTAGGACCTTCATTTTTTTTAAATGCGTGTTTTGAATGGCAGTTTCCAAATATGCAACGGCCAAAAATGTAAAACCAAAATTAAAAAAGTTATTCGAAAAAAAAACCGGTTCGAAAAAATGATACAATTTTACAACGCATTTTTTTATGCAAAAATTAAATAAAAGCGATTTGGTTTTTAAATAGCATGAAAGTACAAGTCTTCACGAATAAAATGAGCCCACGATCGTTTCTGTACGATCATTTTTGCCTCTATAAAAGCTGATTTTTGAAAAACATCTTTTTTTTTAAATCGTTATTTCAAAAAAAATTTAACTTTTTTTGAATTTTTGAAAAAAGGGTAATTTTCCGCTTGTCTTGGGCTGTATTTCTAGTTAACAAGAAGTCTGTTCAAACAAAATTGGAATTTATACAGCAAAAATACGAAAACGCGAATTTTGACGTTTTTTTTTTAATTTTTTCTCAAATGTTTATGAACCGATTTTTTTTGTTCACATCTCATTCGACGCGCATTTTTAAGACCTACAACTTTCTAATTTAATTTTCTTGTGTAGAACTTTTTTTTTATTTGCAAAAAAACCGTTTTTTTGACTTTTGCGAATTTTTTTGGTTATGTTCGCCATTAAAACTCGAGTCGCAAAAAACGCTATCTTTCTTAGAATTTTTTTCTCTATACGACCATATTTTTTGTTTGCTGATAACAATTAGTGACCGGTTTTCTCCCCGTTGATTGGGCTATAGCGCCTGCGAGGTAGGCCACCCAAACATTCTCTAGCTCGTAAAATTAGAACTCTCTAGCTCAAGCACCCCTCGTTACGTGGCCTGGAGGGGTGTTTGAGTTGTGAAGTTTGAGTTTTTATCCGACAGCGTCCTTCTTAGTACATCCTGTATGTTTCTGAAATTGCTGTCAAAATCTTGCGAATTCAAATTTTGACATGGGGTTGGTTTTTGTGGTATACACGGCGAACCGTTTAAGTCGCGGTGTGCTTCGAGGCATTAAAACCAACTGCAACTAAAATTAAGCAATTAAAAAAAAAACGCAAGTCTCTAACGCGAATACAACGTAAATGGCGCTGATCTAAGAAGTGTTACGATAATTTTTGACGAGCAGTTTATAAAGTACTTTTGCCTCTTATTAATCCAATCTGGGGATACTGTATTTAACTGTGGTCATACTATTCCATTCACCTGAAAAGGATGGCGTTTTTACGCAACAATTTTGTCTGCACACATACGCAAAAGTAGGGTCAACGGTCAACTTTCCCGAACCGGCTGTCCCACTTGTCCCCAACTTCTTGCATCGCGACGTAGTTTGAATATTATTAATCGGCTGGCTGTCGGGCCGTGTGCCATATAACAGTCATCGGCCATTGTATTTATAGTTGTCAGCACGGAAAATCTTTCGAGAGTAGAGCATTGGCTTCTCCGGGAACGGCTGACTCACGCCTCAACACTTCAACCTCTTTATTTTATTATCAACACGCTCGAGAATAGGACCGACAATGTCAGTCGGGATGAATTTACGTTGCTTTCGCACCGAAGGCGGAAAATGTATTAAATAAAGCAGGGATTCTAGGGCGGAACGTCGTTTATTTAACAGGATGTAATCCAAAAGATTGACTTTCAGATAGTCGCTAACAGCTGCATGATTTGGTGTGGAAGAGAATAGGGCACGCCTTGAGCCGCTTGTGATGGGTGCAGTTAATTTTTCACAGTTTGAACTGACAAATGATGCCACACGGACAGCTAAACAAAAAAAAATTAGGGGAGGGACATATGCGCATCCTGTATACATATTATTTATGGTATTACTGTTTCAGTATAAACATTCCTAAACAAAAAGTTATCAGAATGTTTTTATTATTTTCACATTCTTATTTTTTTGAACAAAGCTTAGATAACACAAGGACTAGGATCGTGCAGATATTTATTCAAAATGCAATTTATTTTCAGTTGGTACTAGTGAATATGAAAATCAACATAAGCAACACCGATTTGAGGAAAAAAAATATGATCAATACGAGCATGACATATTTCAAGATATTGATCCACTTTTTACTGGTAAAAAATTATTTTAGTCTTAAGTAAACCATGGAATGAACTACCTCCCTGATCTTTTTGGAAACTATCACAAACTCCTTAGACCTTACATATGTAATGTCCAGCTGAAACAATACAATTAATCTTAAGCTTGTTAGCTTTAGTTTCATGATTACAACATGGCTACAATATCGCAAGGTCAGTGACTGCTGGTGATCTTCCAAATTGTCAAATCAAAAAGTGGGAGAAAATCTTATTTTCCTAATAGGTATTTTATCAATATGGATTTGTCTATAGCACCGTTATATTCTTACAGAAGGGTGTTCTAGTCCTCTGGAATCCCATCTAAGTGTTCACAAAACATCTGTATTTTTGACTAAGGAATTTACATTGCCACAGTTAGGTCACTGTTGTAGGGAGTGTGCGGATAAAGTAGGGTGGCAGGTAAAGTGGGGTACATGATCTCCTGAGCGTACGAGTGCTGCGTACAGATATGAAATGCGTATAGATATGAAATGGATAGTGAACTATGATCTGCAAGGCAGACAGTCAGTAAACTGTTGATCTCCCCATCCGCCTGGTCACGTTAGCAGGTAAGAGACGCTTTTGTCTATTTTACTACATTTCCGGCAAGTTTTTCACCTTTATACAAAGCGATAGCCCCTAAGAAAGTTAGACGGAAGTGTATTTTTTGTAGCAAGGATATGTTAAGAAACTTCAAACAAAGATTTTCAGCACGAAGTGATAGTTCTGACCACAACGATGAAGACACTCCGCCATGTTTTATGAAAGGCGAGCTGGATAAAGTGGGGTACTTCGCGTCGCGTAAGGTGTTACCCAAAAGAAGCCTGGAAGCAGTTCAGAACAGGAAAAACATACCACAGTTGCCGGAACAGACAAACAAATACATGATTCAAAACACATCAATAGTGGGGGAAAATTGTTGGGGAAAGTCGAAGACAAGGCGAATCAAGTAAAAAAAACACATTGGGAGAAAGAAAACATGACTCTGTTGAAGGCAAAACCAAACCGACTGAACTCAACTAAGTCACTAAAGTAATCATAAAAACAGTAGACACTTAGCCAGACCAACTACAAAAAGCCGAGACATGAAGCCAGTAATAGTGACAGCAATGAGGACACTGAAGAGTGCTTAAGTGCATGAAACTTTTCGAAGATAGCGGATGGTCTTTTTGTTGTTCTTGCAAAGGAGGAGTCCATGACAGATGCACTGGTTTTCGTCGAGACGGATTAAGATTTGGATTATTTCCTGTGTCCAATGTGCGTTCATTAGGTAAATCAAACACCCGTTATACAATTTCGTATTAAAAATACAAATGTTGATTAAATAAGATTTGTGTATCCGAGTTCTGTATTACCTCACTTTATCTTACTAGTGAGGTAAAGTGCGGTACTTTGCACGTCTTTTCTAAAATGGTTGAAACTTAAAAACTATAGATTATTTTCCAACCGAATTTTTACACATTGTAAAATACATATTATTATCTATATACATATTACTACCTATCCTTCAAAGAACAATGTTAAAAAAATGGCTTTTTTTGACCCCTCAAGACAAAAGCATGAAACTAGTATTTTTATACTAATTTTTCGGTGCTGAATACGAATCATTTATTCATTTTGCCCAAAAATTACGGGAAAACCCTCTAACCAACTTCTGTATGGGGGTGAAGCGCCAGTTTCGCCTTTCAATAAAAAGCTAAGTGTTAATTAAAGTTGATTAAAGTTGTTTTAGTACACAAATAATAAATTGCACAAACAAACCGTTTACAGAATTTTAACGACCAGAACCGGTTGGTTAGAGGGTGTCGCCTTCAGTTTTAGGACAAAATAAATACATGATGCGTACTTGCTTGAACACAAAAAATTAGTATAAAAATACTAGTTTCATGCTTCCGACTTAGACATGACGAAAACCCATTTTTTACAAATTGTTTTTTTGAAGTCTTTGTTGGAGCATTACAGTCGTAGCTAGACTGCCAGAAGCTAAAATGTACCCCATTTTATCCTACGCTCCCCTACTGCCCAATTTCGTGTGGTTGTCCTTTCATGACGATATTGTCTCATTGTTTACATGTAACGATGACTATATTTTTGCTTAGTGCTATAAGTTTTTAACTTTTTTTGCCCCAGATGGTCGCTTGCAGGTAAAAGTTTTTCCAACGTCATTGTCTGATTTTTTATTTAGTAGCCGGGGACTGAACCAACATTTAACCGCTTTCCATTAACTCGGAGACAACCTAACAGGAAAGATTTACATCCAGTGACAGTTAAATAATTACTCGCAGGTTGGGTCGAGTACTTCCAGGTACAAATTAAAATCGGGAAGCCTCCGATAACATGTAGGCGGGTCGCACTCCTGCAATAATAACCTCGAGGGACTATTACCTCGTTTGGGGCAAACCTGAAATTCAGCAATCTCAGCTTCGATTGCAACTCCGAATGTTTCGTTAACTCGTCCCCGAATGCAAGGACAGCCTTTTGGGTGTTGAAGTACATTCAGAAGGCTTTCCTCCGACGCTTTAAAGGCGATTCCGGAAAACGACTACCGTCTACAACAAAAATGTGGGAAGAACCGGTGGGTCTGAGAATGACTTCGAGGAATGCGTTTTGAAAGTGTCAAAATGTTGAAATGCAAGACGTCTCAGAAAAAACCACTGATCAAAGATTTGCCGGAAAGTAATGTCAACTAACTTTGTCCCTAGACTGTACCCCAGCCCTCGCTTTACGATGCTTGTTGTGGGATCTAACAGCTTGTTCCGACGAAAGCGTCAGTGGCATTCCACTGTGACAGCAGTGCATCACTCGTTATTTGAGAGTCGTTACGAGTGACCCGGTACAAGATTTATGAGACTGTCAACGTTCGGTTGAGGAACGGATGGCGATCAAGTTTTGTGTGAAACTGGAGAAGAGTGCTCCGGGAACCATTCCAATGTTGAAGAAGGCTTTCGGCGTCGAAGTTGTATTTCTGACAGGTCAATTTTCCGGTGGCACAAGGCCTTCGCAGAAGGTCGGGGAAGATAGTTAACGTCGAGAACCGCGCTGGACGGCCATCGTACCTCCAGTCCCCAGACTTAAATGTGAGACATGTGGGTGACTTGTTGAACACTGACCGTCGTCTAAGTGTCAACGTTAATTTCCGACGCATTAGACAATAAAACCCATTGGTTCACGAAAGTGTGGACTGAGTCTTTAGGAATGTGGAAGCGTGTGCGCGAAGCTCGTGCCATAAGTGCTAAGGGACTGTTCACAAATATTAGATTAGCACTTCAATATAACAACCCCGCTTTCCTTGATGACGTCATTACCGTGGACGAAAGTTGGGTCTTTGAATACGATCCGAGACGAAGAGGCAAAGTGCGAATGGCACACGTCGAACTCTCCTCGCACCCAAGAAGGCCAGGATGTCCACTTCAAAGACCAAGACAATGCTGATTGTCTTTTTTGATTGTCGGGAATTGGTCCATCATTAGTTCGTTCCAACAGGAGACTAACCTTAGCCGGAAAGTCTTACGTGAGGTGTGCTGTAAGCGGCTGGAAAGCAGGGTGAATCGCGTCCGCCCAGACATCTCAAAAAATCGCTGTGTTAAGCTTCACCAGCTGACAATGAGCCTTCGCTCACTTGCTTCCTGTGGCCAAGAATTACCTCGTCAAGGCAGGCTAACACCGTTGTCCAACCTTTACGGCCCAGTGGCCCGCCTAGTATTTAGGTTTCCGCGCCTCAAAACCCCAATGAAAGGACAGCATTTTGGGTCGGTGAAAAACACTCTCAGAGGCTTCGCACCGACGCTTCAAAGGCATTCCGGAAAACGACATACCGTGCGGCTTTTAATGCATGGAAGACTTTTCCAGCAATTTGAACCTTTATTTGTGGACGCAAGTAATGAATTTATATTATGAATTTTTCTTAATATTTGTACACATAGAACGCAATAAAAAACCAGTTTACTAAGTTTCCGGACAAACCCCTGTAAACTAGCACAGACGCTTGGAAAATTCTGCCAACCTGCTTTGTTGCTAAGTATGCTTCAATTAGTGGGAATACAGTTTTGTTTACCTATTTTTTATATTCATTTCTGTATTCCACTGTGACAATACAGAACTATTTTCTTGACAGCCTGATACGAAATGTTTCCAACATTTATGAAAGACTTGTCAACTGTGAGGTGAATTTTAGTGGGAGGGACTGAGTTTCTCGTTGCGGGGTTAGGTTTTTATGAATCTTCGTAGCGTTCGAATTTTAATCTTAATCTTAAGGGCAGAAGTTTCATTTCCAACAGGTCAATGAACCAAAGCACATGGCCTATTATGTGCGACGGATAGCTATATTTCAGTGTTTTTCACTTATCAATTAAGTATATGTAACGCCCCAGTCCCCAGACTTAAATTAGATTGAGTATATGGGGGAAGATTTGGATACAACGCGCGAGGCAACATAATATGACGTATTAACAATAAAACCCAGTTAAAGGCTGACCTGACTGAAGAGTGGAATAAAATGTCCTCTGAATGTTGAATCGTTTAGAATACTCTATTAGAGCTAAGGGACTGTTTACCAAATATTAGATTAGAACTTGAATATAACAATAAGCTTTAGAATGTTACCAACTTCTTATCCGCGAATACGTTTTTCTAAGTGGTGTTTTTTTTTGATACTATAACTTGATGAATTTAAACAAAAAGGGGAGTTAATATATGTCCTTGTATTTTTAATTGAAAATTATAAATACGCCTGGGGAACAAAAAAAAGCGGTGCAACTTTATGATTACATGGGCGTGCATATATCTTTTATAAATTCGAAAATTGTGAAATAATTTTTTCATTCAAATCAATATAGATTAAAATTAGCCTGCATACAAAACTTAATATTTGTAATATAATTTGCTGTAAATAATGCTCATTTAGCCAGACAATCTCAAAAAATTGTCTGTGTTAATAAACCTAGCTGAAATACACCTCACTGGCGTCTTAAACAAGTAGAATTCCTAAAGTCGTAAATCATTTTAACGACGTGGTAAAAAATTTTATGGCACAGTGGACCGAATAAGTATTTAAGGAGTATTAGATATAAAGCAATCCAATAGTATATTGGATCGGCATTCGCAGCTCATTCGTGGCATCGCGTTGCCGGCTCTTCAAAATATTCTTAAGTATAGTAATATACATAAAGTTGTTTTAATTTATAATTATTTTTTCCAGCAATTTTAAACCCTTTATTTTAATGCTAACTAATAAATTTATATCTATGTATTTTTTTTTAAATATTTCCGAACTAGCTTTCTAAGAACGTCACGAACTAACAGTTTACTGAAGTATGAAGTATACTTGTATAGTGAGCTTAGCAATTTTTAGAAAATATATCTGACAACCTTGCTTTTTTCTACCTATTTTCAATTTAGGATGGAAATACAGTAAATATGTTTACTTATTTTTTATATTCATTTCTGTATTCTATTTCAATATGTACAGAACTATTCTTCTTGACTTTTTCTGCATCCACGAATAATAATTATTTCCGTCACTGTATATTCAACACACGCGTTTCGCCAACTATGTTGGTATTATCAGTAGATGATTAAAATTCATCATTCTCATTAGGACATTTTTTATTTTAGTTTCGTAGGTTTTCCGCAATTTTCATCTTACTCTTAAGGGCCGCTCAATAAAAAAAACCTAAAGGTTAAAAAAATTACAGGCCGTCGTCATTCTAGAACGCCACGTATGTTGTTATTAATGTCGGGGGTCTTTGAACCTGTTCAATAACCGTAAAATCTGAGGCAGGTACGAGCGAGAGCATTAAATTTTGGGCCAAGTCTGGAAGCGTGACGCAAACCCAGTGACGACGGAATTGTTCGCAGCGATCAACTATTAATAACCTTCCGAGTTTTAGATTAATTAAGAAAGCACAAAACGAGATATCTAACTCAGGAAGGAACATCACATTCGAGATGAAAGATGTGACCAGCAATTAGCGGGTACAAGGAAGGTGATATCATCGTTGGCTCGATTCCAAATCCTCGCTGACTGTTCCCGAGAGACATAAACGTTTCGTGTATTTCCTTTATATAGAACGTCTAAGTAGAACAAAACAGTGAGCTTTTTTATTCTTGTTGTTGGTTTTTAAGAAACCTGCTCCTTACCATTTTTCACGGAAACTTGGCACGGAGTCTGGTCCAAAGAAAAATAAAAGGGTAAAACAGAATAAGTGAAAGATGCGTCATGCGTCTGATATTTTGTAGGAAATATCGGATGTCATGTTAGACTGTTTCATAAAAGACAGAATAAATATACCGACCAAAAATAGAATTAAAGGAACCGGGAGTAAGATGGGTCAGGGGGTAAAAAGGCAGTTATAGACGTAATTGCAAGCTTGATAAGCATGCATGATTAAATATCTTGTACAAGCATGTACAATTTCCATTCGCCATCATATTATGAGAACTGACCGCAGATTTCTGTCCTTATAAAATTATAGGATGCGATCTGCGGAAATTAAAGGCCATGTATTTGTTTAACCAAAGAGCCAAGGGTGCCTCTTTTATTCCGTCCGCAAGTTTCCGAAATATTGCTTTAATTATTTCGAAAATTTGGCTTCGTCATCTTATATTCTACAATATGATGAAGTAAAAAAAATGAACCACAAAGTTTCACCACAGCAAAAGATATTAATTTTTTCATAGGGGTTTGTACATGAACTTTCCCAATATTTTCGGACAGCCACAAATATTTAGATGAACTAATAATGACCACTCTAAATTAATGTTATAATATTTTCACAAATTACATCAATATACAGGACATGACTACAGAACAGCCAAGGCCGTGTTTTTTTAAATCACCTCTCATAAAGTGACTATTTCACAAATATTTGATTAGTCTTGACACAAATTATATAAGTAACTCTGATGAATAAATTTATTTTCAATTAATAAAATAATTTTTGATTTTCCATAGAACCTAACGAGACGGGTAAAAATTAATGTTTCTTAATTTTTTTCTCAGACATGATATATGTATGTGGTCCTTCGGTATATTCTGAATAATTTTGCTTGATAACATTTTTCGATATCTTGCAAATTTCACCCATTTTGGGTACCACCGTCAACTTTTTTTTAATTTCCCGCCAAATCGCTGATCACAAGACGTGTCAAAATAGATTTGATTACCGGGCATGTAAAAACAAACCCCCAGTAGATTTTTTTTAAAATGTTAATAATAATGATTTTACCCATATGTGGCCAACTTTATGGTGGAAATTATTTAATTTGCACAAAATAAGAAGGACAAGACTTCTTATAGATAGACAAGACGCCAGAAACGGACTTAAAATCAACCCTGAAACACATAGGCCATATCCTCAAGAGTACTTTTGTTTTCAACCAAAAGGATTGGTCATATGTGCTTGTCAAGCTAGCAGTTGCATTTGTAGTTGTAGCTTGTTGGACAAGGTACAAGATTTTTTCCCCAACAAGAATTTCAACAAGTATCACACTTGTTGAAATTGGTGACAGCCGATAGACACAGAGCTTTCTTTCAACAAACATTTTCATGTGGTGTTATATGACGTACCGAAAGAAGATACATTATCTATATCACTTTAAAATGAGAGTAATTCCGCGCCTCGTCATGCATCATCAGAAAACAAAGGTTCGGATTTAGAACGTATTAGGTCTTATCAGTGCAGTATACCTGATGGTGAAGAGAATAAAGTATGTGATTAGTGATGAGACCTAATAAGGTCTTAGTAAGTAAGGTAAGGGTAAGTTTGTGATAAGGCTTGTAAACCGGGGACATGTAGTTCTTGCACAGATGTTGAAGCTGACACTATTCATGTTTTAGAAATTTTAAAAATTTCATCATTTTTCCATTTCCGTCTGTTTTATTTTATGTTTTCTACTTTTTACTTACCAATACTAACATAGGAGGAATTAAGACAACCCGTCTTTGTATGTTTTTCTTTTCAAAAAATATATTCTTGTGATTCTCAATTTTAATTAGTTTTGTACTAAAATACTAAATACCCAATCTTGAGTCCCGCATATATTGGCATATTTAAAAATGCATGTTTTAGATATTTTTTGGATAACATCTTTACATTGTTGAGTGAAATTTATTAACATACATAAGTTTATAGATTATTTATATACAAGTGCCCTAACAAATCAGTGTGTGTCAATCAATGAAAGACTAGTAAAAATACCACTGTAGGCCCACAATGAAGAATCTTTTTCCTCACGTTTTATACATTGTTTTACTTTTATGGCACTCCAAATACAAAACTGTTTTAAACTCATGTTTAATTTAATCTGTTTTGCAATTTATATTTTGTTTTATTAGAAAACAAAAAACATGAGTGTCAAATGCTTTAGATTATTTTCAATTACTACAGACATTACAAGAATAGAAAATTAATCTTTGACCTTAAAACTTTAACATACATTAACTTTTAATTTCTGAAGAGACATTGTTATTTAGTTTTATCATATCTGGATAATAAAAATATTGGTTATAATATTGGAATCTCTAATTTGTAGGCACACTTTATAAAACAGATCATTTTAGAACCAG
Source organism: Aromia moschata (assembly GCA_029963805.1). NCBI lineage: Eukaryota > Metazoa > Arthropoda > Insecta > Coleoptera > Cerambycidae > Aromia > Aromia moschata. Next base: position 403,548 of record JAPWTK010000302.1, on the reverse strand, counting down.
AAACAATAAACCCCATTTTTTTGTTCATTATTTATTGTTTCAGAGTTCAGAGTAATTAATATATGTATAAGTAAAACTTGATAGATCTGGGACAAAACTGTAATGAATTCTTAGAGCGAATGTTCAATATATTTTTTTTCTAGGTCAGTGTGTCTGGGAACATATTTTTAAAACGCTTTTTATTTATAGTGTCCCGAGTAAAAATAAGATGAACAAAAAATGAGTAATCACAATAAAATGGTACTTCAATTTTAACCTGCTTTAATAATAAAATAATTACATTGAAAGTAGTTTACTTACTGTTTTTTCAAACTGTAAGTATAGTGTAGATTTTTTTGTGAATATACTATGTTACATAATAAATTAGTAGTCTTCTAGTGAGCATTCAATTTTAGTATTAAAAAAAATATGTGATTGTATAGTAAAAATCGTTCCAATCTGTCTAAAATATTGGTATCACTGTTACTTCCTTATTGGAGAGAAAGTATAGCATCGGTGATAAGTAGGTTTTGTTGATTGGTTTTGGCACATAGATATGGACGTTAATATATAAAATGAATAAAAGTTTCTGTTATTTCTTTTTTTTTTTTTAAAGGAAAATAGCATAGATAATAACAGCATTTTCATATATTGTAACATGTAGTCAATCCAGAGAGATTTCAAGGATAATTTTTCAAAAAAAGTATTATTAGACTTTCATTTATAGAGAATTCTGTCATTACATTTGCAAGAACCATAAAATTTTAACAGTGGGGACAGTTTAGTTGTCGAGGCCTGTCTTAAATTCGCAATAATAAACATAAAAATGCAACAAACGGAAATCCCCATACGTATGTATATCACAAGAGAGAAGAAAAAATTATCTTTCATATAAAACATGAATCTTATAAAAAAATCGTCCATATATTTGGAGTTAAGTACAGCACGCATCACACAGGAAGAAGTTTCTCAGCGCAGACAGGACATACCAGTTTTGCACTAAAACTTATTCATGCATGTTTGATTAGTGTACAAAAGAAGAGCCGGCGACAGTTTCATGCATGTAACAATATAAAACTGTATTTCAGTAGTGATCCTACTTCCTTCATCCCTGCACACTTAAGACCTCAATAAGTTCTGTGTATTTGGTCGCTGTCCCATTTCTTCAACCCATTTCCAGACTCCGTAAGCCACCCTTTGCATTTACACTGAGTTTGCATGGTTTGACCTCTGTTAGGCAAATCTATTGATCCTAATACTGCTAAATATGATGGGACACAAAAGAGGGATTTGAAGAAGACGGACGACTCGGAGTGTGTTGAAAAGGGTTCAAGCATCCTCAGGAAGGCTTTCAAAGTTACCTCACACATTAAGACCTGATTACAACCCCACAGCGTAGCAAATTTTCAGGGGGTAGGTTAGAGACGGAATATCACTTTTGTCGTCAATTTCAAGAGCCTTCAAGTAATGCCATGACATATTGCGTACAGGGGCAGAAACAGAGAGGTGGGTGTGGTTGTGGCTTGGGGGGTCCTTGGGTTGTTAAAGGGTGAATGCGAATGGTGGCATCCCACACCAATTTATTTGGCAGCATTAGGATCAACAGATTCGCCCAACAGAGGTCAAACCACGCAAAAACCAGCGTAAATGCAAAGGGGTGGCTTACGGGTTGTAGAAATGGATTGAAGAGATGGGACAGCGACCAAATACACAGAACTTATTGCGGTCATAATGAGTGCAGGGATGGAGTTTTTTACCCAACAACGTCCCCTTAGTCCATTGCCGTCACAATCTTATGAATTAAAATTTCGACATAGATTTTTGACGTGTGGATGGCGAACCATTCAAGTCATAGCCTAGCGACCTCGAGGCATTAAAACCCACCCTATAGGCTACCGAATATTAAAAATTGCAAGTCTAACTCGAATAGAATGCAAATGGCGCTAATCTAAAAAGTGTTATGATAATTTTGACAAGCAGTTGTATTAAGTAGAGGTGGGCAAATTACGTAAAATTAAATTTTACTAGTAAATTACTTTTCAAAATTACCGAAATTTTCAAAAAAAGATGAAAGATGGTGGAATGATCATCATGTTCACGAAATAAACGTGGAACTTTAACTGTTAAAAAGTTATTATTATTATTAAGTATTTCTGATAACAAGTTTTTTTTAATTTTAGCGATATTTCATATAAGAAGTTTTAGGTTATGTTATTCACATAATTGAACTTGATCCAGAAGAAAGACAGGTATGATAAAACATTTTTGAACAAAACTGTAGGTACATATATACATACGAAACTTTATACACAAATTTAATTAAGCATATCAACATCTTAAAAAAAAGAATTGTTAACAAGTTTCAGATTTTCTAATATAATTTGTAGGAAAATTATTCCAGAGCAAATATTCCTGTTTGGTGTTTAGTACTTACCCAAATTGACCTTTTTTAAATAAAATACCTAACATGTAATTTACCAGTTGCCTACGTCAGCGTAAAATACTATCACCAAATCTAATTTTCTATAATGTATTACACTCGACCCCTCTTATTTCACCTTCGCTTAATTCACATCCTCTCTTATTTCACCACGTTTCCCCCCATTTTGTCGCGAAACCGTCCCGGTTAAGTCGCTGCCTGTAAAAGTTTTAGAACTATGTTTGGAAATTGGATTCGCATGAATACAATTTTTATTGAAAAAAATGATTGTGTAATACATTAAATATGGACACCTAACCTTTAAAATAGGTTAGGTGTTTAAAAATATTTAACCTTTAAAATATTCATTCAAGTGGAAAATTGAACTTTGTCACACAGCGACTGGGTATACTTACGTTTATTTTTTTGTTCAGTTGTCTCATTTTTCGTTATAACAGGTGCTGTGGTATATCTCTAAATATTTCTTTTTGCAACTAAAACACGAAAAAGTTGAGGTTATGATCGCGACTTAAGCGAGACTAAATTTCGCTACATAAGCGAGGTGATGATGCACGGATTTGGTGAATTAAGAGGGGTTCGAGTGTATATAGTAAAATTTAAAAGTACCAAACTTCACATTTTGTAATTCAAAAACTCAAAGAAATGATAACGAAACTGCTGTGTAAATCTATTATTTTTCCCATCCAATTTATTTTTGTAGAATTTAACTTAAGCAGATACAGTACTTACCATTTTTAGGGATTACCTTATCCAAACCATGCATGGTCCGAATTTCATAATCTTCGTCCTTTAAATCCCATGCATGCTGAAACAAGAAAAGATATTACTGTCAATGATACAAAATAAGTTTTATAACCACTGTCTAAATCAGAAGTTTCCAACCTTTATTGTACCGTGATTTTTTTTTGTATCATTGTGGACCACCCTGCCAATCTAATCAATTTCCGTGGACAACCCTGCCAATCTAATTTTGAATTTTCTAAATTTATTAACTTCAGATGTGTTTTTGACAGCTGACACAGTGCTGCTCACTTTGATGATTTTTTTGTAGATAGGGTAGGGCAAGAGTTTAAAGTAAATTCTCATACAGGATAAGACAGTGTACAGCATGTGACAAAGCGTTTATATGACTAAAGCTCCATCTATGCCAAACCGTGCGTCCTGCTGCCGCGGTATTCCCCATCTGTGTTCAAGCAGTCGGCAGTGGATGTATGGCCCATTCCACATCGCCTTCCCTTTCACATAGAATTTTTTTTTATTTGGTAATATTTGTTCTACCTAGGTCAATATGGGCCAATCCGTTATAAGTAATATCTGTAATAAGTATTACATACAAAGAATCCATGTTAGGTGTAACATTTACGGAACCCCTAACTGTTTACGACAACTTGTTTAAAATGGGGTCCTTTTATGTGGATCCCCATTTATATCTCGTGCACCCCCAATTTTTTTTCTGCTGACATGGATCCCCCTGCAAGTCAATATCCATCTTTGTGTGCAAAACAAAAAAATAGCTCTGTAGATTACTCTGGTGATTACTGCACTACTACATCAATTTTGAACATTTTTTTTTATTTGGTATGGTATGAATAACAATCAGTGACAGTTGATAGCTGTCAAAAAAGTGTCTAAAAATGACTGTATGTTTTGATAACCATTTTAATAAGCAAGAAGACTAGAATTAAGGAGACTGAACTCGTTAAAACGAAATATTTTCCTTTGTTGTATTGTTAACTTTTGATTATTTATTAAAAGTATTAGTATTACTTATTTCCTGGTATATAAAGTAGGAAATATATACAAAATACATTATTTTGTGTTACACTTACTTTCATAGTTTACACCGATAATTGTTGTTAGCCCATACTTGGATAACAACAAATTAACGAAAAATATCGAGCGTCTGCCAAATGTATTCGCACCACGGACATTCAAACGGACTCTAACCTCTAACGCACACAGATTAGTACAGAACCACTGTGTATAGATTTCTATGTGTATACCGTGGCAACGTGGTACACAACTGTTTACAGCGCCTCTGGAGGCGGACATATTCGAACCCGTCGCGTTATACAGCGATAAGCCGCAGTTATGTCTCCTTAGTTCTAGTCTTCTTGTTAATAAGCTTAAATACGTTTTTACACTTATTTTGACAGCTTCAACTGTCATTAGTTGTTATTGTACATATAGACATCAAAAAAAAACGTCATCAACTCTGGCTATGAACGAGAGAGATGGAAATAGCGGTCATGTCTAAGCTTTTCGATTATGTCAAACTTTTCACAAGTCACTGTCACAATTTGTAAAACAAACAATGGCTGTCATATGATGTGACAGTCTTCACAAGTAAATAAGGTTATAAATTCGATTAAGAATAGAAATACGTCTTTTTTTTTCTTGGCCAACTTTGATACGTTTTTTGTTGGATGTCTATATTATCTATATTATCTGAATCCGCATCGAAAAGAAACTCTCGGTTCATTATAACAATATACATATATGCTATAAGCGTCAAAATGCCGAAATGTGGTATTTTCATTTCTATCTGGAAAACTAAGCCATTTTGAACTTGTTGCCCATAAAAACATTTGATCCTGTGGTCAAGATGAATAACATAACAACCCCTGCCAATTTCACAGGGGGCCACTCCCCATAAAGACTGTTTTACACATACTTATTGCACAATAAATTGTAGAATTTATTTTCCAGTAAAGTGTCCAATTTTAGTAACTATTTACACTATGCATTATTTGTAACAATTTATTGGCCGATTTCAACACTGCTAACTCTCAAATGACTAAAACCTAAGAGTTATCATAGGTCCCTAAGAGAAATCGTTTTTCTCATTATGAGGTTGGTACAATGACATAAATGTAAAAAGTTACTAAATATCCCTAAAATAGGCCAAAAAATTAGAGCAAGTTATAAATTCTAAAATTTATTGTGGGCAATTTCTGTTTTACACGTATTCCAATAAATTTAATGTCAACTTGTACAATTTATTGTGAGAAAAATTGGTGTCTGTAAAACAGTCACCACAGTAAGAAATGAGTGGGATCCTTTAGTCAATGGTTTCGTCGCTTCGTCACTACAGTTTCTCGGGAATCAATTAAAATTCTAACGATAGATCTAATCTTAAGGGGTCTTTCTGGTTACAAATTTTCAAAAAATCGAAAAGTTTTTTTACGGGATTTTACTAATTAATATCTTCAAAAACATGATACAAAAGGTTTTAGAGCGATATCTTAATTCTAAAATTATTTTTAAGCCTATACAGTGACACGCCGTGAGGGAGCATTTTTCGACGCTCGGCTGTGTTTCGATAATCTCGACTCCCCACCTGTTTTTAACATCTGCTTCGATCTGATTCACTCTATACTATGATCTCTTTCTATAACATACATCTCGCTTGTTATTACACAACGTGTTAGTCTATAAGCATATAAGGGTATACAGTTTTTCTTTAAAAATTTCCTTAACATAAATTTAAACGCGATTTTCTAGAAACCATGTTCTTTAGGGTTGCGGGCAGGATTTAAGAAAAACTACTTGAGCAATTGCTCTGATTTTTGAATATGTTATTGTATACATTTATTGCTATCGCATGAACTAGAATTGTTTTGATTGATAAAAAATTTTTTCGTGTTTCACCCGATTATCCACCCTCAAAAATTGTTTTTTTTTTTCTCGAAAAATGGCCGCCATTTTATTATTTTTTTGATGAAAAACAAATAATCTAGTTTATGTTATAGCCACTTCAACAAGGAATAATTTGCCATTTTTTTTTTGTTTTCAGATAATCCAGTCACCTAAAATTATGCCTGCAGTCGTTTTTTGATCTTTTTTTAAAAAAATTCGTTAAAAATTAAATTTTTAGAAATCTAAAAAAAAACTTTTTATAATACTTAAACGTCAATAAACATACCTACAAATTTTCAAAACGATATTTCTATTCTTTCTATGAAAAAAAATGTTTAAAAAAATTTTCTGGTTACGATTTTTTTGAAAATCGTAACCAGAAAAGCCCTTAATGATAGATGAAACAGTCATTACAATTCTTCTTCAGCAGTTTATTTCAGTGATGGAATATAAAAGAAAAACAAACACACGACACTGAGTAGAAAGTATATCGGTTGTTTGTCTAGTTTTTCAAAATGAATATCTTACATGGAATACTTACTGGATCACATTCCACATTCAGTGGTTCTGTGAAGTTTTGAGGTGGCTGAGGTAGAACTTTTACGCTATTATCACCATTTGTGTTTGCACTTTCATTAGTGAATATTACTTCTGGTTCGCTCTCCTCCTCGTCTAGATCAGCATCGTAGAAATTCTCCGGACGGTTGAATTGGCTTTTCTGCACCAGGAAGGAGAGAACAGATTTTCTTCATCCTGACTACAATCTGGAAAGTTTAATTTTACAGTTATTCTAAAAATTTATTTTGCTCCGAATAGTAATTTCTAAGGATTTCTGTCTAGCTCAAAAAGAGATGGCTGTTATTATTATTGTTATGAATATGTAAGTTTATAGTAGATGATTGTTGTACAAAATTTTTTTGATAAAAGAACAGTGTATTTTATGGGTGAAATAATTATTTTGTTCAGTGCTAACGTAATCATTCAATCATAAACATTAATTTCTTTTTATCTTATATGTATATATTTCATTTACTTTAATTTCTCTATCAAATATACATCACCTGATTTTATAATACTCTAAAATGTCTCAGTACCCAAATGGATTGTTTATCTTTTCAGAAACAATAAAAAATTGCCGATTTTGAGCACTAAAATTTACAAAAATGTTTAATACAGAGGAGAGGTGGGGCGCCTAGTACAGTAAGTTACTTAAAAAGGTAAATTTCGAAAAGTAATAAACATCAAAAATAAAATTATCCTTTTTGTGGTAATTTTCCTGGAAATTCGTCTTAGAAAATCTAACTTTTTTAGAAAATTTTTTAAGAAGCGGTAAATTTGATTAAATTTATGGGCAACGTTTCTAATATATATAAATTTAATTTTTTTTAATATATGTTTTATCATTTCTTTGTTTTATTTTAAGAACGATTTTGTTTTTTATGGATCAAATTTTTAGACTGTAGAACCATTAGGACGATTGATGATGTCACTTTAGACATGAAAACGGACTACATGTTAGCTAAACCTGTTTCCAGTCCCAACTATGAGGTAGTGATACCTCAAAGGAAAGATTGGTCTCTTCCTCGAGGTGAGGCTTGGTTTACAGAAAGGTCAAAGACTGAGGAAAGGTTAGGAGCAGGAATATACAGTGAGATAAGAAATACACTATGCTCTTTCTTAATTGGAAAAATATCGGTCCTTTAGGCGAAGGTATACGCTATCCTACAAAGTGCAAGAATAAACAACCAAAGAACTTGCACAAACAGGATAAATATAATAACCGATAGCCGGGCCTGCAGCTCTGAACAGTTGCAAGGTAAAGCATCTAGACTGGTACTGGAACCTCAAGATGCTCTCAAAAAAGGGTCAGACTACACTACATTAAAACTAGTGTGGGTTCCTGGTCACAGAGGCGTTCCTGAAAATGAATATGATGACCAACTTGCAAGGAGAGGTTTAGCACTCGTATGTTGGCTTGGAACCAGTTCTTGGAATAACAAAACCCACAGTCCAAGGATAAATAAAAAAATATGACTTGCCAATCGAACTAATAAATGAGACGAACACAGGTAAGGGCATGGATGAATGTAAACTATGCAGAGAGATGGATAAGGCGGTTGACACAAATTGATCAATCAGAAGTTGGAGGGGGCCAGTGGTGTGGCCTCCAAGATCACCAGATATTACGCCTTTGGATTTTCATGTGTGGGGATACTTAAAAGACATTGTTTATGAGACGACAATGGAAACACGAGAAGAGCTGGTGGAACGTATTGAAGAGGTGTGCCGTCAACTGAAGGGGAAATCGTCCTCAAGTCTTAGCGGCAATTAATTCAGTGGCCAAAAGAGTTCAAAAATGCATTGAGGTCGGTGGATTCCATTTTGAGAACTTATTAGTGTAATTTATTTTCTTTTTTTTGTATCTTTGATGTACACTATGTCTAGTAAGTAATAAAATGTTTAAAAAAATGTTGGCCTCTTATTTCGTATTTTCTTGGTAGTTCAATCATAAGTTTTGGCCTGCTTGCAACACTTTAAATTTAAATAAATATCTCAAAAACGAAGCTCTAAATCGAAAATTTGAAAGAGAAATTTTTTCCTAAATTAAACAGGGAATCCAAAAATCGAATCTTCTTTGCAAAATATCCAGAGGCGCCGAAGATTGGGAGGGAGAAGGGGTGCCGACCCCGAATATCTACGCCACTGGAGAATTTCTTTACATAATTTTAATCGTTACTTAGAGATGTACTACATTAGTCTGTGTGCGAAATTTGATGGAAATCGATCGAGTGGTTTAGAAGTTATGACGAGAAAACCAGTTTTTTTTCCTACAACTTTGACACCCTATATCTTTGTTAGGAAACATTTCTGAACAAAGTTTTCTTATGAAAGTCTACTTTTTTTTGATGTTCTATAACATATCAAAATTAATGATGTTTAACCTGGACCACCCTGTATATGCTAAATGAGCTGGAACACTCCTAAAACTCAGTAGAAACCAGCCAAGAATAGTTACCGGCTACCTAAGGGAAAATGCCACAGTTAAAGGTCACCTAAACAAAATGGGGATACGCAATGGAGAACTAAGCTTTAGATTGAGTGGTAATGATATCGAGACAAATCTCCATACTCTATCAAACTGTGAGGCATTAGATCATCTTTGGGATACAAAAGTGTTCCTGAGAGGAACAGCACTTATCCTGTGGACCTGTATCAACTATTGAAAGACACTAGGGTAAAGGGGTGGGTTGAGTAATATACAAGTGGTGTACAATAAGCCAAAAGGCTACAGTGCACCTGACATTAGGGATAGCTCTAAAAAAAGGAAAAAATAGTTCTTAACAGTTAAATTCTTAACAGTAAAACAATATATTTAACAAGAAACTTTCAAAGGCTTGTTCTACATGTTTTTATTTTTAGAAAAAATATAAGGAAAATTATAACTTGGAATATTTTAAATGTTTCAAATTCTTGGTGCACATATGATTTCATAAATATCAGTCAAAATTTAGTTTTTAGTTTAGTTACAACAGACTGAACATTTTGTTATATTTTTGTGGCTTTCTTTGGAATATGAAATACTTTTCTTATCGAAACAATTGAGCCTTTATGGTGTTCTGGTTATGTAATTGCCATCTCTTCCTTAGCTGGATAGTGATTATTAAGTTAACGCAAAAAAAAAAAACATTAAAACGCCTTCTATTTTGTGTACTTTCATCTAATAAAATAAATTAGTTCTAGAGAATAAAGAAATGATTCTATGAATAAAAACTAATGAATAATTGAAAACGGCTTTAAAAAGATTAATTGGTATAACCACTGAAAATGTCTCTTTAAAATTATTCCAAAAATTTTGGGAGAGGTTATCATTATTATTAACATAACTACCTCATTCATGCTAGGCCTCTTTGAAGCATCATGATCCCAGCATTCCGTCATTAATTTCTCTAAAGGCGGAGGACAATTTTTCAACAGCGGGGGCCTTTTCCCTTTATGGACAGCCCACATTATACTAAATGCTGAACCACCTTGATTATAAAATGGTTTTCTTCTAGAAGTTACCTCCCATAAAATTATGCCCCAGCTGAAGATATCACATTTCTCCGTGTATTTGGAGGATGTAAAAACCTGAAGACAAAAAAAAATATATAACTATACAGATTTTTAACTGAAGCTAAAAAGATTACTTAAAACATTTTAGACCAATTGAAAAATAAAATGATTGACATTTATCCTACTATTTTTTACTTCCAATACATTCACTCTTGGACAAGGAAGAAAAATGATTATTAGTTTTGAACTTAACCTTTTTTTTTTTTTTTTACTCTATTCACATGTATTACTATTATATAACCAAAAGGGAATTAATGAGAAGGGATATGAGGCAAATTTTCCCAACCTACAAAGTGTTCCACCTAAGACGGTTTTTTCCATAACTCTATTACTGAAAATTTGCTTTGTTATTATAATTATTGTAAAAATAGCCCAAAATGATATAGTGCATATTCGTGGTGTACATTCATGTAACTGCTACACAACTTCGTAATTTTAAATATCATCTGTACACTCTGAACACTGTATATTTGTACATTTCTTACAAAATATTTTACAAATACGCACCACATAATTTTGGGTTACTTTTATTTGAAAATTCTTAAATTTGCAATAAGAGTTAGAAGAAATTGTCTTAAGTGAAACACCCTGTATATCTGATATAATTTTGGTGAAGTTCCATCTATTTTTTTTCTTAAGGTTGTAATATGTACACATCATTATTGTTTGGAAACCATATTAGTTTGTGTATATAAAAAAGGGTTTTCAACAGTTTTTTTTTTTAAATGTGATTTCAGAATGTCGATGTATCATAAAATTTTTTAAAATAATTATTTTATGATACGAATAAAAGACAGCTCTTCCATAAGTAACCTTCTGTCACCTTGCATGTCATGTTGCATGAGCAAATTGTATTATTGTTAATAATACATTTTTCCAACTCAAATGTCTGATTTACTGAAGATGAAGATACTGAAACTATTGAAGGTATTTCAATTTAGGATCCAAAAATCAGTGTTGAAAATTTTGCTCCCTCTCTTAATTTGTATATAACCTTATCGTATTATGTGTAATAAAACACTTTATTTTTAGTACTAGAAATCACTGCAAGATGCTATTATTCTATTTCGGTAGATTTACCTTCTCTAGTTCGTGAATAAATTAATCAACAGTAAATTTTTAGTTATATAGACAAACTAAGAGTCTAATAGAGACTGAAATACAAAATTATGAATAAATACTATTAATATGTAATAGGTATTCAAAATTGAGCACTAGTTCCTAAAACCATGAGTCAGTGGGATGCTATAAGGTACTGAAGACCATTTTACTAAAACAGAAAATGCTTTTACCTGGGGGGGCCATCCAAGCTGCTGATCCCTTGTTGTTTGTCATGTATGTGTTTTTTTGTCGGCTGCCGTCCCAAAATCACATATTTTCAAATGTATACCGCCATTAATCAGCAGTAAATTAGGAGGTTTCAAGTCTCTGTGTATAAGAGGTTTTGGTTGCATTGCATGTAAATACTCCACACCCTAAAAAATATGTTAAGTAATTTATCAAAAGAATCAAATAAAGAAATATGGACAAAATATATTTTTCAGTTGAGAAGCATGTGAAAGATTGCATTCTATTTGGGCTAGAGACTTGCGGTTTAAAAATTTGGGTAGCCTATAGAGTCAATCTTAATACCATGAATTCGCTACACTATGGCTTAAGGCGTTTGCTGTCCGCAACCTAAAAACTAACCCCATGTAGACATTTGTAGAGATCACAGGAGTCTAGTGGCAATTTAGGGATCTACATAATGGGCTAAGAAGGATGCTGGTGGGTAAAAACCCTATCTTGGCACAGATTAGGACCTCTCCAACAAGTTATGAGAGTTGAATCATTGTCCCACTCTTTCAACCCCTTTCCAGCCCTGTTGCCACTCCTCTACATGCTCGTTCTGCTTACTTTAACTTCTGCTGGGCAATTCTATTGATTCGAATGCTACCAAATCAGTTTGTCTGGGGTGTCACAACTATCTTTCACTTTGTGACAGCTCAAGTATCCCTCCAAAGCTACACTTATGTCTACTTGGGCCCATAAATGCTTGATTGGCCCAGCTCCTGAAAGATAGGCCACAAAAGAGGAAACATATTGTCTTTCATTCCAAAATTGGAGGAAAACCGACGGCCTGAACAGGTGCAGGGAAGGTTATGCCTACCCAAGGATCCTCCTTTCAAGAATTGTCACCAATTCAAAAAATTCTGGAAGGGGTCAAAAAATGGTGCGATGGGATGCAGTCAAGGATTTGAAGAAGCGGCTTTCTGAGTCACTCCACACGTACAGACCTCCTTACAATCCCTCTGTGTAGAAAATTTCCACCGGGTGGGTTAAGGCTGTAATTTCATTTTTGGCGCTCAATTGGCGGTTTGTAGCAGATCCGGTCAATTTCGAGAGACTTCAAGTGATGCTAGGTCAAGAATTCGGCACCAAACCACACCAAGCAACCTCCAACTGGGGTCAAATCAGATGGGGTGATTGGTGGCCTGGGGAAGTGCTTGAGTTGTCAGAAGGTGAAATCGAGTTGTGGCATCCCAGACCAACTGTTTTTTTTGACGGACAAGGGTTTTTACCTGCCAGTGTCTTTCTCAGCCTATCCCGTATGTCCCTGAATTGCTGCAGGATTCCTGTGACATCAAATTTCAATATGGGGTTAGTTTTTGGAGTATAGACAGCAAATCCCATAAGCTCTAAGAAGGGACTTAAGGGCATTAAGATAAGCTCTATAACTACCTAAATTTTCACACCACATGTCTCTAGCCCAATTAGAATACAAATGGCGGCTATTCTAAAAAGTGTTAGACTAATTTTGACGAGCAGTTTATTTTGTTAGAAACTGGAAACTGCTGTCACTTTTAATAGGTTTCCTTTGTTAATAACATTATATTTTAGTTTTCCAGGTTTCTCCGCTTCAAAACTAAAACAATTCTAACTTTTCTTATTACCAAGGATAATAACTAATTTCTCATTATTTTTTAAACTGTATTTTAATTTGATGAAGATATTTTTTTGATATGCTTATAACACTGCATTTTCCAGTTTGAGAGTATCTGAACATTACATTGGATTTTATAGTGGTTTGTGTCTTTTTTGAGCTTCACATTTTATCTTGCATTGGAAAACTGTTATTTCCAGAATAATCTATATAGTGCTATAGCTGTCAGACTTCCGTTTGCAAATGACAAAACAGTTACAGCTGCTGTCAAGAGTTAGTAGCATCCAAGAAGTCTAGAACTAAGGAGAGACCGAACTGCGGCTTTTCGCTGTATAATGCGACGGGCTCGAATATGTCCGCCTCCAGAGGCGCTGTAAACAGTTATGTACTCTGGTTGCTTCGGTATATAAACAGATATCTATATGTATACCGTGGTTCTGTACTAATCTGTGTGCATTAGAGGTTAGAGTCCGTGTGAATGTTCGTGGTGTGAATACATTTGACAGACGCTCGATATTTTTCGTTAATTTGTTGTTGTTGAATATTATATTGAATCTACACAAGTAATGTCTTTGCAATTACAAATTTTCGCAGTGATCAATATGAAACTGTACTCAAAATATTTCATGTTACGTGCTTCAATATTAACAATACAACAAAGGAAAATATTTCGTTTCATACATACATCAGTAATTTGAAATAATGTCCGGTTATTCAGACCGCTTCTTAAATCACACAACGCAACACAGCACTTTTGAACCATATTTATTTTTGTATATATTTTTGTTAAAGCCAAACGGCATGTAAGCACCCGCTTTGACAGCTTAATGATAAACGTCATATAAAACCATAGCATGGTTTTCTATGATAAACATTCACATGTGGACCGCTGACCGCTGCTCATCACGTGACTCGAGTACATTACTGTTTACAGCGCCTCCTGGAGGCGGACAGATTTGATCCCTAGATACCGAACGAGTTCGGTCTCCTTAGTTCTAGTCTTCTTGGTAGCATCTTTGATACACTATTTTAAAAAAAGAACATGGCAACAATTGTCCATTGCTACTCTTTTAACAGCTGTTAGAAATGTATTTGTATTTTAAAATAAAAAAGAAAGGTAATTTAAAATTTACAAGAGGGTTAAAAAATACTGTAATATTGATACAAGTGCTAATTGTAACATTTATAATTGATAGTCCCTACAATTACTACTTGTCGTAGGAGTACTACTGCTTATTACGCCTATTAAAAATTAGGAGAAATATCTCTATGAAAATGGTGTGTTAAACTGAAATACCTTGGCACATTGATACGCCCACGACATTGCATGAGCTAATGTGTATTGTAAATTTGAGCGATGCAAGACATTAAACAAAGATCCACCTTCGGCATATTCCATAACAAGACAAAACTGTTGACCTTGTGTACATGCTCCATATAATTTTACAATATTCTCATGGTCAACTCTTGATAGCTGTCGAACTTCTACTAGAAATGCCTTTTTTTCTGCTTCTCGAGTTATATCCTTCACGGCGACAAGTGTATCGTTCCATAATCCTTTATATACTACACCAAAACTACCTTCTCCAACAATCTAAAAAAACTAGGAATGTAGTTTCTGAAATTGTTATATTGTACAAATAAGGGATACACGCAATACCTCAGAACATATAGAGGAATACGAAAAATGTAGCATATACAGCGTAAACACTCTTGTAACACCACATTAACAACATCATTGCTTAATTTAAATAGGAAAATATTAGGATTAATCAATAAGAGCCTGATTTGATGAAAAGAAAGCGAGTTTATCTTTCTTGTATATAAATTGACATTATACTTTAAAGAACAAATATTTTAGTTATTGTGTTAAGTAAATCAAACAATAACATTAAGAAATTAAATGATATTTATTACTGTTTCATCAGAATATAATTTTAATGTATACAAAAAGAACTTGCTCTCTTACCTCTAACTTTTGTATTCCATCATAGTCAATTTCTTTAACGTTTTGTTGGTTTTCATTGTCTAAATGGTCTGCAGTCGCCATTGAATACTATTTAATCACATATTTGTAACAAATACTTTAATTTGACCAAATACTGCTAAATATTCCCAAATATTTATAATATTATAAGAAATGTTGGTTAGAAACTCCGGAGCAAGTGTCAAGTGTCAGGTATAGGGGAAGACAAAATAAATGTATGTCCCTAGTTTTTAGGCATTTGCTCGCGATCAACTTGAATGTAGGTCGGTGATTGAAGATTAAATGACGTCATTTGATAGGTAGCTGTATGTCTACATGTACATATGATATATTTTATACTGTTTGTTGATTACACGAATTAAATACGCAAATTCACTATTAATTAGTTTGTTACCTCATTTTTTCTGTTATGAAATTAATTTGGAAACAATAGTGGGCACGAGGATTCGATTTGTAATTAATAAGAAAGATTTAAATTGGAATGGGAAAATTGGAAGTTGTACATGTTACCTCCTTTCTATTTGCGATCACTCTGTGCTTTTTGTTCGAATGCACTGAGATTTAGGGGAATGTACATGTATGACACAGTGGCACACCCAAGAAGACTAGAACAAATCTTCTAGGGTACATCTAATGCTAAGCGGCCATATTGGTGTAACCGTCAACAAAGCAAAGTGTTTTTTTTAAATTTATTTGATTTCGTATGTTAAAATTAGTGCTTGATTATAATTGTTATCTGTCTTTTTAAAGGCTAAACATTTTAACATAATAATACACTTCAGGGCTGGCGCAATAGCCGAGCAAATAAGGAAAATATCCAGGGAGTGACATTTCACAGGTAATTTGACATTTGACAATTGTGGACTTTTATTTAGTTTCAAATTGTTGTAAAAACATTGTTTATTATTAGATATTGTATATTGAACACAGAAGCCCTCTTGAGGCTATGGCCTGTGCAATGAAATGTTTTAGGGCCCATTTCAAATTTCTTTCTGGCGAGGGCCCCACATTAGTGTCACTCTGTTTATACCATTTTTTACACACAAGGCAAATGGGATGCATTCCCTCTAATCTATTCTAAATCTCGGCGTTCGAATGTCGGCCTGGCAAGAAGTTTTTTAATTTTTTCACTTTCTCGGTCAGGATATGCAGCCATCAATACACCAGTGCATTGGTTACTACTGGTTACTACATATCTAATACTCCTATATTGCTGGTTTGCCGTAAGTAGAGGTGTCACGGGGTAAGTGAGACAGCAAATGACTACTTGACCTGTTGTGCGCAAGCGTCACGAGTAATTAGCTGTGTGTGACTGGATGTTCCATTCTCGGGCATGCGCGTAGGACTCGAAGTAGTTACGAGAGAGAGACAGACGCATATATGTCTGCACCGTGGTGATTTCGCCAATCTCCAGGCCCTTCTAGCAATATAGGAGTATTAGATACAGTACACGTACACAACACTGTAATGGATGCTAAGACGCCAGTTCAACCGTCCTTGCCCTAGATTTGGTAATGTTCCGAGTTTTCTGGGCATCCTCAGGGCAGTAAAGCAAATGCGTTACCGAAAATATTGAAGTCGCTTCTAGGGTAAATGATAAATAATAATAATAACAGATATATTTTCCTTGCACAGATCCTAGAGAAGACCTCTGGGCTTATTCTTTGAAGATATTATAGGGTGTTTATTATATTATTAATATAAAAATAAAAGTAATTTAGCATACAATTATTTTATAAGAAATATAAGAGATTAAGTAAAGAAATAAAAGAATTATATGATTTTAGATTTTTTTTAATTTAAAGTTAAATCGACTTAAATAAGACTTAAAAGTTAAATCGAGTACACAATTTACTTAATGGTATTTTAATGTATGTTTGTATGTAAATAAATACATAATAACACTGTGTGTTTGCAAATTCGTCATTCAGAATATGGTGTTTATAAGTATCCTAAGCCTAATAGTAGAAGACTTGCGGATGACAATATAAAAAAATAGGACAGTATTGTTCAACACATTGTCACATTAATGCGTCAATTCGTAAGCTATTTTGTAGTCCTGGAAAAGGTTTATAATTTCCTCGTTCTCGTGTATCTCTGCTAACTGCATAGGAGTAAAGCTGAAGTTGTCCTTTGTGTCGAGAATAGCTCCTTTATTCAAAAGTAATTCTGTGATTGGGAGGTACCCTGTGAGAGCTGCGTAGTGTAAACAGTTCCTGTTGCTTAACCAAAAAAAAAAAAAAAAAAAAATTAATATTTTGTCTATGCTTAACTGTTAGTACCGTTTACATTGATGCCCTTTCTTATTAACATTAATATGACATCGGTTTGGATTTTCGACTTACAGTTCAAGACGCATTCTGAAATAAAGTAATTTTTATTAAAAACACAAAAATTGCAATGATTACGAGTAACAGTTTTAAAGTTGTACAGTTTTTTGGTACATATTTCTTGTATATTATGTACGCGTGTATTTCTTGCTCGTGCATTCGTACGCCACTGACTATCCCCGACAACGCGCAGGGACTCGTGTATGCGCAGTAGTACGCGGTCTCGTTGCGGGAGAGCAGGACAGTTAAACACAGTTTAACACGCGTTATGACAAACATTCCGAACCCTAGTCATTACAGTAAAATACTACTAATAGAAAATATGTTAGATTGGACACAAACGAATTTATTTAAAAAGTGGTATTTAGATGAATATTTGTAATCTGGTCTAATCGTGACTAGGACAGCCAAGGTGGTGTTACCTAAGAGGTATTACCCTCTAGTGTGCGTAAATGGGACTGACAATTATTAAATGTAGGGCGACTCATCCTCGGTTCATGAGCTTTTAAGGGGGGAAAAGGGTCTGAGATACAAAAAAAAAAAATGCATATTTTTGTGATTTTTTTTTCAGAGTACCTTGTTTTTTAATATTTTTAAAAATTTTTACATTGTTAAGCAATATTCTAAGAATATTCTGCTAAATTTTCATAAAAAAAATATTGAAAAATAAGCCAGTGGTAGTGGTGAGAACCGAGTCACCTCAAAAAAAAAAGTTTCCATGCGGTAGTCTTCCATCCGAATTTAAAAAACCAAAAAGATTTCTTTAGTACATAGTTTATCTTGGATTTGAACGAAGGAATTAACAAAATATTAATTTTTTAATTTTGGTAAAGGTGCAATAAAAAAACTGATTTTTGTCAAAAATTGCTCTTTTTTGTTTAATTAAAAAATAAGTTGTAATTGAAAAAAAAAGAAACGCTTCGTTCAGAACCGAGTATTTAGTATGTAAAAGAAGTGTGCAAAGTTTAGGCGAAATTGGTCTTGGAAAAGGTTTTCGAGAAATTTTGACTACCGACTTAAAAAAAAGTTTTGAGAAAAAACGCGATTAAAGTTTGATACATGAATAATGACGCCAACGATGCCAAACTAACTCGGTTTAGTCATTCAAAAAGACCCTTTTAAAATCAGGTATATTTTTAAAAATATAACAACAAACGAGTCTATGCATGCCTATAGAAATTAGAAAGAGAGAAACAGAAAAGAGCAGCTGCTACAAACCACTTGCCGAGTCGAGTTTAATGACTGTCAAGGGAGACCGAGTGCCGGAGACTCAATTGTCTATAACTCGAAAAGTTTTGCTCCTAACGACTTCAAATTTTCTGTCAATATTTCTGATAATTTGTAGTATCAGAAAAAAAAAACGATTTTCCGACCCTTTTCCCCCCTTTAACGGATTAATGTTAACACGTGCTCCGGGAAAATCACCGGTGGATGAAGGAGCTGGACTTGTTGGAATTGTTGGACACACTGAAATATGTCTAGTTCCAGAGTAGTTTAGGGCACAATAGGGCGCTACCTCTTAAGTGATACCACTGTAGCTCTCCTGATCATAATATAAACCGACACGATCGTTCTTCGTCATTCGCATAAAGAAACCAATCTTTATGGCCATTCGCCATTAGATTTATTGTTCTTCTTATTATCATATATCCTATCAGCACAGCTTCAGGGAGTTTACTCGTAATATGGCGGAGCCGTTATTAACAAAAGCCATATTTGAGCGTAAGTTGTGTCTGCCGAGATATGCTTGACTCCCTTTGAGAACATCCTCCTATTATGTGCTCTATATTTTTGTCTACATATATATGTACATTTCCTACATATGTCTTCTTAGGATATGTTTCTAGTAATTCCTGATTCTTATAAACCTGTTCTGAATAGTTGTCATGAAGTCTTCGGTTTTCGGGGTAGAGGTAGCCGTCGGTAAGCCACTTTGCTGAATTGTCCGTGTCAACGTATTCTGGCTGTAACATTCTTGGAAAATGTCTCTGTAAAGTAATGTTCCATCCACTGCGTCTGGAGCTCCTGTTCCGTTGGTGTGTCGACCGGAAGAAGTTCACATCCTAGATTCAAAGACGTGTATCCTGAGTCCTTCCTTGCTACTGCTGTACTTAGCGAGTCTCTGTAGTCTTAGTTAAGGCATAGATGTTTGATGTTCAGTAGATCCTTCCTACCTGTTTCTGTATTATGTTTCCTGACAAGTTGGACTTTTCGTTTCACTTTTCGTGTCTATCAGAGTTGTTGTGTATTTAGTTGTAACCCTAAGGTTTTCCTAGTCGGTCGTATGTGTTGTTAATACACCGAGTTTTTCATTTGAGTCATTTCTTACACCTGGTGTCATTGTGTTGTAATCCAATCAATCAATTTGGGCAGTGAATACCAACTTTTTTTAATTAGATACAGATTGCTACTTAAACATCGTTGAATTTCTTATTAAATATTGGATGTTAAAAACATATTTAAATGTACAATGGAAAAAGTAAAAAGAAATTTTCTCAAATGTGCTTAAAACACAGGGTGTCCCAAAAATATTGGGGCACAGAACGTCCGAGAACGCGACCTTTGTCACTTTTATTTCTCGAGATCTTAAAAAAAGCAATCTACAAGTTTTCTAACAATACCAGTTGTTATTCTTGATATATCTAAAAACAAGGAAAAAACAAAATACAAAATGATTAATAGTCTTTCATTTAGAATATCGTTTTCTCTTAGAGTGTTTTTATTGTAGTGCAAAATACACAACATTGTACCCCATCTGATGGAGATCAGGAGATCCATTACGTTACTTGGCCATACTAAATGGTCAAGTAAAGTCATATGGAAAGTTGCCATTATGGGAAACACTCATTTCGCTCTACTTTCTACAGATGCAATTTAATTAGTAACGTTTTAATATTTTCTGAATTCTAAATAGTTAAATATTAATGAAATAACACTTAATGAAGGGAAAACATAAATTTAACTTTTTTCATTTATCGTTGGTTTTCCAGCACAATTTTACTTGATAAAATGCACTTCACTTTTTTTACTATATTTGTATGGGGGATTTCCCCATTTCATAAAATTAACTAATCTTTCACCTTCGCTAAAGAAATATTGAATGTATAAAATAATATTACCTAATTTACTTACCTGAAAGCAAATCTAAATTGCTGGACGTCCTCTCAAAATTTACATCAGCACCGTATTCAATCAGTAATCTAATTATATCCAGGCTCGGATTCTCTATACAAGCTAGGGATAACGGGGTGTTTCCGAAAATGTCCATTACATTGACGTCTGCCCCCTTTTCGAGCAAGGTTTTAGTTAACGGATAGTCTCCAAATCTCACCGCAAAATGTAACGGGCCTTGGTCAAAATTGTTGTAAAAAGGCGACATGTTGGTAATTGTTAGCGTGAGCGTCAGCTACTTTGTTACGTTTAGGAAACGGTTCCAACCGAATTGTTACGATATATTTATGACCATTTATCGTTTATATCTATATCTTGTCAACCTAAGTATATAACTGATTTTATCTAATACATAAACAAACTAAATTTCCGGTATTACCCGTCCCATATCGCTCAACGATTAGATTTCGGACTTAATGAAATTTTAGTGCAAATAGAAGCATCACTTAAATATAATGACTAATGACTCTACGATTCATCAGTTCTGTTAGTTCTATCAGTCATGCAACAAAACGAATTTTAGTAATACAACTTATCAGTCGTGGTCTAAATATGTAATATGGCCATTGGCTATGCATTTTAAGATTAAAATGTTTCTGAATTGAGATTAAAAGCACTTACCTCGTTACGGTGGATTAACTATACCGTATACTTAATGCATAGAAAAACTGAGTTATCGAGTTTGATCAAGTTAATCAACCGACTATTTATTTTATTTATTAGGGGAAAGTGGGGCAACCGTGCGCACTTATTTCATAGTCTGTCAAATTGAATGAGTCGTCCATATAATAGGAGGTAACCCTTCAGGCATTTGAGTATTGTGAGTCATTATGAATTTTTGGAACTAATGGTGGGTTCATGCAGAAATTTTTAGTAATAAGAATAAGAATAGTAATAAGCATAAAAGTTAAACCTTCGTTTTATAACGACCCAGTTCATGCAGTAAACATAATTTTTAGTAATAATTTTAAAAATAAGGATTAAAAAAGGAAAGGGGAGAAAGGAGAAAAAAAAAAAATTTAATTATTAATAAAATTATTAAAAAAAAAAAAAAAAAAAAAAAAAAAAAAAAAAAAAAAAAAAAAAAAAAAAAAAAAAAAAAAAAAAAAAAAAAAAAAAAAAAAAAAAAAACCCCCCCCAGGGGGGGAGAAGAGGAGAAAAAAAAAAGGGGGGGGGGGGGGGCCGGGGGGGAAGGAAGGAGATACAAAAAAAAAAAAAAGGAGGGGGGGGGGGGGGGGGGTTTAAATTTAAAATAATAAAGGGGGGGGGGAAAAAAAAAAAAAAAAACCAAAAAAAAAAAAAAAAAAAAAAAATAAAAAAAATAAAAAAAAAAAAAAAAAAAAAAAAAAAACAAAAAAAAAGGGGGGAGAAAAAAAAAAAAAAGGGGGGGGGGGGGGGGGGGGGGGTAAAAAAAATTTTTTTTAAAAAAAAAAGGGGGGAAAAAAAAAAAAAAGGGGGGAAAAAAAAAAAAAAAAACCCAAAAAAAAAAAAAAAAAGGCCGTACTTCCCGGAAAAATCCAGGTTGCGGCTAGAAGACTAATCCAAAGATTAGCCTATTCATCTAGCATACTACAGCTAAGAAATGAGCACAATTTCAGGTTTTGTCTGATATAAATTATTGGGAAGCTCAAGTAAGGTTACAACAACGGGAGAAACAAACGCTCAGTTCGAATGTCATACTGAAACTAACTTTATTCCATAGATATTTTTAGATCCAAACATAGTTGGCATTACTGCCATGTTTACATAATACATGGCGTATACAGTACATACTTGATACATTCTTAACATTGTCTACCGCAGCCAAGGCCACTATGTATTGGGTGCACTGTACCTATAGTTTAAAAAACATTTTAAGAATAAACTGTATTTACAAAGAAATAAAACCAAATTATTAGTATTATTTTGATTTTCTCAAAAATCGACACATTGTAGTTTACTGTGTTAAAAAAAAATTACTCATTGTTATGATCTGGAAATGTGTCAAATAATGTAGGGTAGGCACTATACAACTCTATGATAATTAAACTATAAAAAAGTATTTTTTAAGCGCCTTTTAAATTATATACGCGTGTATTACTTGCCCGTGCATACAAACGCCACTGACCGTGCCTCGGTGTACGCGGTCTCGTTGCGGGAGGTCTGGATAGTTAAATGCAGTTTCCATGCGTTATAGCAAACTTTCCGGACCCTACTCATCACTTTTGGGGGATATATCCCACATATCCTGCCCTATTTGCTTAACTATATACGTAATCCGGCATTGCAAGTCAATAAATAAAGATAAGTAATAACTTGTTATTGCAGCTGGGTAATAACTGAGTTAGAAAAAACAGTTTTTGTTACACAACAATTTATAACAATTTAAAATTTCAATTTCGTTGTTGAATTAACTATGAAAATTGTGACTATTATTTATAGTTCCAGTTAGTGAAGTTTATAACTATTACAGATTGTGAGAACTCTCAGATCATCAACAACGTTTATTAGCCGAAATACATTTATTTCAGTGTCTTCATTTAAAGTAACTCCTTTCACATACTCTGTGTTTTCTCTTTGTCTCAATCTTAACATTAAGAATTGACAGCTCTTGACGTCACATAAAGAGCAACAACATATTTTTTGTTATGTAATCTTGTAGTGTTTGTAATTTCATCCCAGAAAATTTCAACTTTTTCTCGTTTGTCGTTTCCGAGATTAGGGTGGGGGGTAGGGGTGGAATGACACTTCACAGACTAACATTGTATACAGGGTGTCCTCTAATTAATGGTACACATCAAAACCACATATTTCTTTCATTAGTCCAAAAGTTGATAATAACCAAGATACAGGGTGTCAAAGTTGAAATTTGGGTTTCCTTTTTTTCCATAAATTCTGAATAAATAGTATAAGCGGAGTGTAAACTGGGGCACTAAGACTCTCTAAGTATAACACAAAACTCTATTAAAAATATATAAATTGTACAACAATGTACACTTATCGCAAAAATTAAAGGGAACAAAAAATATTTTCGAAATTTTTTGGCAATTTTCAACAGGCTGTATTTGAGTGAAAAATGGCCGTACAGGAAATAAAAAACATAGCTTTTAAAGTTTGAAGACTCTAGTTTTCGAATTTTTTGGTTACAAATTTTTTGGAGCACCGGTAGCCATGCAATTCTTGGATAAAGCACGAAGAAAAAATTTTCCAAATTTTTTACATTTTTTTTTCGCTCTCCGGGCATGGAAAATTTTTTTCGAGCTAGACCAATGCATAGGTCGCATAGCCTGTGTATTCAGCTTCAATTTGCTTTTTAGGGAGTCAGATACGACATTTGTCTTCAAGATATCGAATTTTGAATGCAAAAAGATCCTTTTTCACTCAACTGCCGATATCTCTGAAACTACTGGTCGCCCAGCGAGCGGACAAGGGGTTTCGTTTTCTGCAGAAAATTTCCTACAAAAATCTGTCATGGTTGATTGGAAAAACATTTTTTTCCACCTGTAACGTTAAAGTGAAAAAAGAGCAAAAAAATGCCATTTTCCCTTTTTTTGGTTAATCGCCTGTATCTTCGATAATATTGGGGGAAATGCTTAGGGTTAGAAGAAAATTTTACTGTCTAATGTACCCCAAAGGCCCCCTAAATCGGTAGATCGATCGGTTTCAGCGGTTTCCCTGGACCAATTGATTGAAATTTTGAAAAAATTAAGGGAACAAGATTTTTGTTCCTTAAACTTGACTAATCTTTTCAAAAATCAATAATTTCATTTTTTTTTTGACTACTCAATTTTGAGTTTTCTGAAGATTGATTAACAAAAAAAAATCCAAAATTTTTTTCAAAAATTTCCAAAATTTCCAAAAAAATTTTTTTTGGAAAATTTAAAAAAATAAAAAAAACAAGAGGCATTTCTGACACCTCGCTCAAGCTATGGACAATTCAAACCTTTATTTTCCTTAAAAAAAATTTTATTGAATAAAATTAAAGTTGATACCCGTAAGGCGCCCACGGTACTGTTGTGCGAAATTCTGAGCGATACATTTTTTACCCACACACACACACACACACACACACACACACACACACTTTAAAAAATGAGTGGAGTGTTAAATACTGTGGAGCTGACGAACCACGGGTCTCATTTTTCAAAGAATCATTAACACACGTGCGTAACCACAAAAGAAGCGTAAATCCGACCGTGCAACCTCAGTGGTATGCTTTGGATAACGCTAATGCCGGCGGTGAATCAGTCATCAATGAAAATTTTTGTCAGAAACTGATTTTCTTAAAAACGAAAATAAAATTTTTTTTCAATTTTTTTATATTTAAAAAAAAATTTTTGAAATTTTCGAAATTTTTGAAAAAAATTTTGGATTTTTTTGTTAATCAATTTTCAGAAAACTCAAAATTGGTGAAAAGTAAAAAAAAACGAAATTATTGATTTTTGAAAAGATTGGTAAGTTTAGGAACAAAAATCTGTTCCCTTAATTTTTTCAAAATTTCAATCAATCGGTCCAGGGAAACCGCTGAACCGATCGATTACCGATTTAGGGGGCCTTTGGGGGTACATTAGACAGTAAAATTTTCTTCTAACCTAAGCATTTCACCCAATATTATCGAATCAGTCGATTAACCAAAAAGGGAAAATGATTTTTTGCTTTTTTCACTTATAAGGTGGAAAAAAAGTTTTCCAATCAACCATGACAGATTTTTGTAGGAAATTTTTGCAGAAAACGAAACCCTGTTCGCTGGGCGACCAGGTTTAGAGAATCGGCGTTAGTGAAAAAGGATCCTTTTGCATTCAAAATTCGATATCTTGAAGACAAAGGTCGTATTGCTTAAAAAAGCAAATTGACTGAAAACAGCTAACCTAGAGGTCTAGCTCGAAAAATTTTCCATGCCCGTAGAGCGAAAAAAAAATGTAAAAATTTGGAAAATTTTTTCTTCGTGCTTTATCCAAAGTGGCTCCGGTGCTCCAAAAATTTTTAACCAAAAAATTCGAAAACTAGAGTCTTCAAGCTTTAAAAGCTATGTTTTTTTTCCTGTCGGCCATTTTTATGAAATACAGCCTGTTGAAAATTGCCAAATTTCGTTTTTTTGCGGGATAGGACTTGACTATTCGAGATCTCTAATATTAATGATCCAGGGCCTTCAGGCGTATCCCGCTCGTGAGATATGCCCTTCCAGCAAAGCGACGATATATGTATATCATAAATTCTGTAAACCAAACAAACAGCGTCTAGGCCAACGGTCGCGTACGGAATCCGACTTCCTTGTTCCGCTAACAGTCGGCCATCCTGTCGTTCTGATTGTCCTCAATCAGCTCACTACTGGATGCCAACTCCTATGAAGATAACGTGACTATTAACAAGTTGCCATTTGTAAAAAGGCCTAGTTGCAGTTGCATAGGAAGACTTGTTATTTAGTTAGTGTTAGTTAAGGATAAAGATAAAGCATAAAGCATCAAAAACAAATACATGCAGATCTGCATCTACAACATACACATGGCACCCCTGCTTCATGTGGGAACAACAAACATCCACATGGCAGCCCTGCATCATGTGACATAAAGAAACCTACACATTGACCCCTGCTTCATGTGGGAACAACAAACATCCACATGGCAGCTCTGCATGATGTGAGATAAAGAAATCTACACATTGCACCCCTGCTTCATGTGGGAACAACAACATCCACATGGCAGCCCTGCATCATGTGAGGTAAACAAACATACACATGGCACCCCTGCATCATGTGAGGTAGTACACATGGCACCCCCTGCATCGTGTGGGAACAGCAACATCCACATGACAGCCCTGCATCATGTGAGGTGAGGTAAACAGCCTTTTTCACATGAAAACAACAACGGAGAAAACCATCTGAAAACTGATTAGAATTACTGTCATCATACAGAGAAATAGTCGCATGGTAGTCTCATCGCCTTTTTTTTTTTTTTTTTTTTTTTTTTTTTTGTCCTTCAGGAGCCGTCCTTGTACTATCCGGTTATACGCAGCCTCTTGGGCTTTTTGTATTTTCTCCTGTACCGGTTTACTGCACTCAGTCTAAAATCTTTGTTCCCTGCACCTAATTTGTACAGGGTCATATCTGGCTGTGCAGTGTAATCTTCTGGTTCCATAAAGGGTTTTCCATATATTGCTTGCCGTTTGCGATCCAAAGCCTAATGACAGAGAATGTGAAGGGCTGACTCCGTTTCTTGTTGCAATTCTGCATCTTAGGTCTCGTTGTACAGGCCCATTTTATTTAGGTGTTCTCGAACAGGAAGATGTCCTGTGCGTAACCCTACTATAGTGCATAGCTGTTTCCTGTTCATTGCTAACAGTTGCTCGGCTACGGGTTTTGATGGTTCTTTAATGAATTTCTTCCCAGTATTTGTCTGGGCATTTTTCTCCAGTATTCTTTGTGTTGTTGTTTGACCCACTCATTAATATGTCCCCTGATGACGGTTTTGCCACTCCAAGGGCCGGTTCGGGGCCAATATAATCTTCCGACGATCCATTTCTGGCTAACTCGTCAGCTTTCTCATTGCCTTCGATACCCTGATGACCTGGCACCCACATCAAAGTGACCTTGTTGTGAGTTGCCAGCCTTATCAGTTCTTCTTTTGCAATCCCATACCAGTCTTGATGTCACCTTAAGCGTTGCTAAGGGCTTTTAGGAGCAGCTTGACTGTCTGAACAAATTCTGATCCGCTTATTAATATATGCCCTCTTATTATTGATCCTCAAACATTCGAGAATTGCTCAGACCTCTGCCTGAAATACAAGAGGTAAACTTTCCTAGTTGAAGACTCTCTTTTGTGTTTATTTTGCACACAATAGATGCCAGCACCAGTTCCATTATCGTCTTTGCCGTCCGTGTACCAGGTCAATTCATTGATGTTTGGTCTATTGACCGTATTTCTGTCCAACTCGTTCCGATCTTGGATAATAATCTCGAAATTATTGTTGAATTGGTATTTTACAGTCATATGATCTGTTCTCATACCAAGTATGTTACTCGTCATATGATTCATTTTTGTGTGGCCCCATCTTTCAGTATCCCTGAAGTTGGGTGAATTCTCCAGTCTGAACATTGCCATGCTGGCCTCCCCTTTATTACATATTGTAATGGAGGTAGGTCGAGCAAGGTTTCCATTGCAGCTGTTGGTGTTGTTTTGATTGCCCCTGTTATTCCTAGACATGCAAGTCTTTGTATCTTGCCTAGAGTCATAGCAGCAGTCCTCTGATTCATCTTTGGCCACCATACCAAAGAGTATATGTTATCATGGGGCGGACTACCATATTGTATAACCAGTATACCATTTTTGGTTTAAGTCCCCATGTTCTTCCGTAGGCCCGTCTGGCAATTACCAGAGTCATTACTGCCTTTTTATTTATATTTTGAATATGTTGGTTCCAAGTAAGTTTTGAGTCCAGGATTACCCCAAGATACTTTACTTCTCCCGTACTATTTATTTCTTCACCGCGCAGTCGGATCGGGCCTCTCCGTCAGTTTCCTTCTGTTGGTGAATGCTATTATATTGGACTTTCGGGGGTTTATATTTAACCCCTCTCGATCTGTCCAATCTGTTACTACGTTTAGAGCCATCTGTAGTCGTTCTCTAACTGTGTGATTGAATTTTCCTTGTGAAGTCAAACACAAGGTCATCTGCATACCCAATAGTAGTATGTCCATTTGCTTCTGGGGGTTCTTATCAGTCCGTCCATCACCAGGTTCCATAACAGAGGGGACAGAACCCCTCCCTGTGGACATCCCCTAGTGACTTGTGCGGTGATTGATCCCCCATTAAATATGTACCTACTAGTCTATTTTCTAGCATATGACTGATCCATCTACAGCATGTGTCGTTCGATTCCTGCTCTTCTCGACGCTCTAGCTATGGAGTTAATGAGTGTTGTCAAAGGCTCCTTCTACATCTAAAAATGCTGCTAGAAGTACTTCTTTGTTTTTAATTGCATATTCAGCTCTTTTTACGTCTGAGTAAGCTATTCTGTTGAGTTCCTGCTCTATAGGCATATTGGTTCTGATGCAAGGTCTGATAGCTAGTGCGTTATCCCTTATAGCTGTCTAGCAGTTTTCTAGAGTCTTTAGCACGAATGACATTAGACTAATTGGTCTCAGAGATTTGGCCGTATCCTGTCCAATTTTTCCAGGTTTAGGTATGAACGCTACTCTGATATGTCTCCAAGTCTTAGCAATATATCCCAGAGCCAGGCTGGCTCTAAGCACACTGATAGCTTGTTAGGAGATGTCTCCTCTTTACTTAGGAGTGCTGGAATATGCCGTCTGGTCCGGCGATTTATATGGCTCAAATGAGTCTACTGCCCATTTGAATTATTTACATCAATGACCCTTCTTTGCTATCTGCCAGTTTTCCCTGGTTGCCCAGTTGGGTGGTTCCAGTTCTGAATCAAAACAGTCTCTTTGAGTGTCACTGATTATTCTGCATCCCGGAAAGTGTACCTTGAAGAGTTCGTTCATGGTTTCATAACCGGTCTTGGTATATTCGCCATCCTCTTTTTGAGGGAGTTTATCGTTCGTTGAGGGATCCTTAGAAGATAATTTTCTGGAGTCTGGCACACTCATGAGTTCCTTCAATTTCCTCACAGGCCTACTCCAGCTTTCTCTTTTGGATTTTCTCAATGATTTGTTATATTCGGTTAGGGCCCTTTGTATTCGTCCCAATTTCCCGATTTTTAGCTCTATTGAATTGTTTCCTAACAGTCCTCTTAGTTTTGCTAGGTCATTGTTCCACCAGGGGCAGTTCCTGTTGGCTCTTTTGCCTATAAGAGGGCAGTTGTTTTCGAAGGCCGAGATAACCCTTCCTGATTTGGTCGGCAACTATCTCTAGGTCTATTGTGTTCTTATCCTAATGTCGGCCCCCGCAATTTGAGTCAGTTCGGCTTTATAAGCTACCCAGTCAGTCTTGCGGGGTTACGATAAGTTTCTTTTGCGAGTTTGTCACCCTCTATGTTAAAGTAAAGTGTCGGTGGGTCAGCATAACTATGTTCCTCAGACACATGCAGTTTTACGAAGTTACTTATAAAATTAGTACCTAACGGAATCTATGACCTCTTTTCTTGTCGCAGTGACAAAAGTAGGTTTATTGCCTAATTTAGTATGTCTAAGTTATTTTCCATAATAAATTCTAGTAAATACTCACCTCTGTATTGGTTTCTGTACTGCCCCATGATTGGTGGTGTGCATTCGAATCACAGCCTATGATGATCTGGTCTCCGCTCATCCTGCTGTAGCTTACCAGTTCTTCTAGTTTCCTGGCAGGTGGTGGGCTTGGGGTCATCGTAGGGAAGATAGGCCGATCCGAATATTAATTCTTTAGTCCCATCTCCCTGCCCCAGCTTGATTTTGACTGTCGTTATATCCCTAGAACAGAAATTAATTAGCGGGCAGTATGTTTAAACCATGGTTGGTTAAAATGCATGACCTCGGGTGGTCTGAGGTTCTATCATAAATTAGTTCCCCAAGTCCACCCAAGCCCATAACCTTACCCTTGTTTACCCAAGGTTCTTGAATGAGGGCCACATCAAAGTTCCCCCTCAACACTGCAAGTTCTGCCGTAGCTGCCTTACAGTGTTGGAGGTTCGCCTGAAGGACTCTTAGCGGCATCTTCTGTTTTTTGAGGTCCTGCTCCTAGGGCCTTGAAGGTGATTTTCCCCAGTCTGTAGTACGCCCGGAGTTGACCTGCCGCAGTTTCCCGTAGGACGCCTCATCAATGGAGTAGGCCAGAATTTGCCCCCCTCCTCTGTTTTCCGGCTCAGGAGAATCCAGCCGCCCACTCTTAGGTCTGGGTTTTGCTTTCCCTAAGCGTGTGCGGACTTTCTCCTCCTGTCCTGGTCCAGGGAAAAAAGCAAGGACCTTTGGCCTCTTTGGAAGTTCCTTGGCCTCGACCGCAATCAAGGCCGCGTCCTCCAAGACCCGTCAGGTTCCCGATTTCCCCCTAGCCATAGTGCCGTTGCTTATTCGCGCAGGTCATCCATAGGACTCCTCCGCTGAAAGAGTCGTCGAACTGCAACTGTGTCTAACCAGAGGGCCTCATCAATTGCGTCGACAATTTATTTTGAACCAGGTCCTGGTCAAATTCAGGAGCGTCTGTCTAACGCCACTTGTTCCTTTCGGCTTCGCTAAGGACCCAGTGTGGCTTCTTCTCGGCCTTTTGCTTGCGTGGTGGGGAGTAGCGATCCTTTCCTTCCCCAGGTTTCCTTTTTGGGGGGGGGGTTTTTGGTGGGGGGGGTTGGGAGGGGAGCGTTTTGGGGGGAGGCAGGGGGGAGGGAGCGCGGGCGGGGGGGGCGGGGGGGGCTATCGCCTTACCTCATAGCAAAACGTAAATAGTTAACAAGGTACCTGTTCAGCTAGCACAATCCAGGATTTCAATTTATCTACTGCTGTTATCATAACATTGGACCTAGCTTTACCAGTAGTAACTTTGGTAATGGCTTATCGGTCATTAGGTAATACAGCCATCACCCATTACCTGAGATCCAATGGAGGCGCTTTTGCCCGCTTCTTATCATATCAATTCACATTTGGTTCCATTTGGCCGTCTTGAGCTTGGCTAGTACATTCCAGAGCCTGCTCCCTAACTGAATCAAACTCTGTGCGATCTACCTGTAACTTAAGTTCAGACAACAAGAAAGCATCTGCACTACGTGGCTCGTAACCAAACAATATTTCTGAAGGCGATGTTCCCAACACCTTGTGAATAGTGGTATTTAGACCTCTTGGAACTGTTTTAACATGCGTGTCCCATATCTCACCTTCAACGTTACCCGTCAAAACAGTCAACGCATTTAGTATCGTCCGGTTCGCATTGTCCATTTGCCCTAGGTGTAGCATCAGCATTTTGGACATGCTTGATCCCCATGGCCTGACAAAATTGTTGGAAAGTACGGGATGTAAAAGCTGTAACTCGGTCAGAAATTATGCGTGTAGGAACACCAAAGATGTCAAAGACAGTTCGAAGACACTTTAACACATACTTTGTTTTGGTGTTTCGTACAGGCTCAAGTATGTAAATTTAGTAAATGCATCTACCATGACCAATAACTGCGTATTTCTTGTTTTTGATTTAATAAAAGGCCCCAAATAATAAATGTGCAACGTATGATAGGGAATTGCTATTTTCTCAATTGGATGTAATTGACCAGTCCTTTTACGTGAATGTGCTTCAGAGTAAAGGCAATTTAAACCAGAAGCGATGTACGTGGTAACTAACTGGCGCATTTTCGGGAATCAGGAATTTTCCTGAATTTTGCTTAAAGTTCTTTCCAAACCAAAATGACCTTGGTGATCATGACACAACTTACATATTTGCCATCTGTTTGATTTGGGCATAAACCAGTTGATTGTTTTGCCAACTTTTCTATAAACGTGGTTCCCTCTCTTACTTCGTAATTATCAAAATATACTTTGTTACTCGGGTCTGTATCTTTAGTTAACAAAATGTCTTTAATTTGACCTAGTTCCTCATCCTGAATTTGACAGCTAGTAGCCACTTCCCTTCTGTAATCTTAATGGTTAAAACTAGTTGTGGAACTTTACTCAAGCAATCAATGTGTCTATATTCGATTTCAAAGTCGTAATCATGCAGCTGAAGCCACCATCTAGCAACACGAGGAATTATATCTCTTTTCGTGGCGGCATTGCGGATTGCAGTGCAATCAGCTACTAAGTTTTTTTCTACTAAATATACGCAAAAATATATAAAAGACTCGACAACTGCGAGATTCTTTATTTCATACCAACTTTCTAAAGAACAAGTAAAGATTCTGTTACATCTTTAGAGAGATGTAACATTCACGGAATACCATCTCTAAATGCGTCCTTATGAACTTCCGTCTCTAAATTTAGGTCAAACATTTTTAAAATAAGTCGAGTAGTTAATTGCTGTTTAATATTTTGGATCGCATTTTCTCGATTTTCAGTCTACTTCCAGTTGAAACTTTTTTTTTTTTTGAGTAACGTGGTGAGTGGTTTTACAATTAGTACAAACCCCTGTATATATTTTCTAAAGAAACCTGCAAGCCCTAAGAACTGTCTACCAATGCTATAAACACTCAACTCTTTGTTTAAAATATTTTTACAGGAATTATTACATCATCTATATAAACTATTACTAAATCAGTCAGAACTCGGTTCATAAGTTTTTGAAAAATTACTGGAGTATTGGCCAAACCAAAAGGCATCCACAAAAATGAATAATGCCCGTCATAGTCGATAAGGCGCATGACCAACAGGCTTCGCAGAATTGAACTCAATTTCCATTTCAATTGATTTTGTGTGTCCAATTTCCTGTAAATTAAAATAAAATCGTGATCTAAAATGTTGCAATAAGTCCAACAGTTTTCTACATAGCTTTTCTGTAATGGATCCACACTTTTCTACTACTTTATTTACCATAAATTTATTAAAAAAAAAGTCTCAGGTTTAATGCTAGTTGGCAATTTTATAATAAAGTGTTCTTTTGTTTTTATTATTAATAACTATGCATCCTCAGTAAAATTGTGTCCGACCAATACATCAACAAACATGTACTTATCTTCAAAAAGAAACAAATCGATCACAAGACTGACTTCATCGATGCGTACAAGACCTTGACTCTGAATGTCGCACCCATAAACCATGCAATTCCACGTATTTATTTATTTGGGTTAGTTTTAAGTCCAACTTACGAGCGACTGAGTGCTTTATCAGCGTATATATATATTCACTACCAAAGTCTACGAAACACTTGACATTCTTGACAGTTTTATTATTTAGCCTGGCTGGGTTGAAATAAATGCCCTTTTTACAAGTCCCGATATAGTTTATTTTTCCTGGAGGATCGGCTCTCTTCTTGAATCGTTTAGTTCGGCAGTTGCTTTCTACATGACCAAATTTATTACAATACGTACATTTATTTTTAGAAAAAGCATTTCGTTTGTGACCTATTTGATTACAAATATATTTTATTACAGTACAAGAGTTCGTTTCATCGTTTTGAAGATATGGTATGGTAATCCGTTTTTTTTTTCATCAAAATGTCGTTTTCTACCCTCGGTACGTGAAGTTACCGCGTGCCTATCGTGTTGAAGACTATTTGGAATTTGTTTTATATATGCCGCAAAATCAACAAATGTTGTACAATGTGCCGCTCGAAGAGATAGTCGAGTCTGATTCAATCAGACTGTAATTACATCGATAATCTGTTCGTCTGTTAAAGGCAACCCTAGTTTATTTAATTTTGTTACTTTGGTAAAACAATATTCTTGCAAATTATGCCCGGGATCAGCTTTAAAAGACGCCGCCTCGTGAAATAATTTACCAAAATTCATTTTTACGGAAAAGTAGATTTATACAAACATTCCTACTGACTCCATGAACATTGCGTCGTTTGCAAGCCATCGTACAATACTTTAGCCATCTCTTTCAATTTCCTCAAAGCTACAATAGTCAAATCATCCCAATTATACATACACGAGCACGGTCATTAACTTTATTTAGCCAGTTGTGAATATTTTGATTATCATCGGCCAGATCGACTGCTGACAAGCCTATCGTCTTTAAAAATAGACAAATGTCGTTGATTTGTAACTTTGTTCGCAATAAATGAGCCTGTACTTACACCTCCTTTAAGTAATTAAGCTGCTGCTGCATGTGTTCCATCGTCATGAGTGGTGTATAGGATCTATCTGATATCTCCTGTGAAGTAGCACCTACAAGAACCCTGGAGGTACTCGGCACTGGTGCTGAATTCATTTTCTTGGCGCAAAAACTCACAAACACCCTTTAATTAGGTCCTTTATCCCACTTCTGAGATATAAGCGGAGTGTAAACTGCGGCACTAAGACTCTCTAAGTATAACACAAAACTCTATTAAAAATATCTAAATTGTACAACAATGTAATAGGACTTGACTATTCGAGATCTCTAATATTAATGATCCAGGGCCTTCAGGCGTATCCCGCACGTGAGATATGCCCTTCCAGCAAAGCGACGATATGTATATCATAAATTCTGAAAACCAAACAAACAGCGTCTAGGCCAACGGTCGCGTACGGAATCCGACTTCCTCGTTCCGCTAACAATGGGAATAATGGCACGAAATTAGAGATTCGGAGTTTTTTTTTTGTGGCGAGAAAGTCAAATTCGTTCATACATTTGACGTCACTAATAGAGGGCGCCACCTATAGCATATCGAGCTAGTTTCAAAGGACACAACTATTTTGCGGTTCACTGTATCGCTTTGACTATTAAAGACATCGATTCTTCTACATTTTTTACTTAAAAAAAGGTCCACTTTGTTGGAATCTCTAGGATTAACCGTTTTCGAGATATTTGCATCTCATTTCATCTGTGCGCTTATTAAAAACATTGAAAATTTCATATTATTGTATTAGTCAGAAAATTAAGTACTATAATGTCTAATACGAATTTAATGTGAATAATTAAGACACGTTACAAGAAATAAGAAAGTAAGTTCTCTTTATTTTAATATTATTAAAGCCATCATATAGATCATTTTGTCAAAAAAAGAGTCAAGAGTTCGACTGTAAATACATGTTTACTTGCCAAATAAGTATTATTACATATTTTATTTCAATCATAACAATGACGGAAGTATTAATAAACAAACAGGTCTACTTTCGGCAATAAATGTTCAAAGTAAATGTCCGTTTACCTCAATACACTTGTGTACTCGTTTATTGAACGACCGTCTAATTTTAAAAAATATCTGTTCGTTTCGAAGTGATACCGCACCGTTGTTAATTTTCTGCCATAACTCTTCTCGGGTATTGATTTCGTGTTCATACACCAGCGATTTCGTATAACCCCATACACAGAAATCAAATGGATTAAAATCAGGGCTTCGAGCTGGCCAAGGCATCTGGCTTCCGCGACCTATCCAGCGATCAGGAAAAGTGGTATTTAGATATTGTCTTACAAGTCTAGAAAAGTGCCGGAGCTCCATCCTGTATGGATAGCATATTTTGTCTTAACTGTAGGGGAAGGTCATCTAAATAATTGGGTAACTGAGTTTGCAGAAAATCGAGATATAACTCGCCGTTCAAATTAGTTGGTAGTTCGAATGGACCCAATAAATTATTATTAAAAACACCACACCAAACGTTAATCTTAAACTCGTGTTGGATATGCCGTTCGCATACGCGGGTTTTCTAAATCCCACGCATGTTTATTTCTAAAGTTGAAAACGCATCTACGCGTAAATGTTGCTTCATCTGTAAACAGTACTTTGTTTAAAAACATCGGGTCAACAATTTGTTGAAGTCGACAAAAATGGGCAAAATCCAGTCGGGCTGGAAAATCACCTTGTATCAGATTTTGCACAGGCGTAATCACAATCTGTCGTAAAGATTTTTGAAAATCTTAAAATCTAGCTGTCTCCGATTTGGATACATTTCTAAGTATCTTCGATGGGCTCTACGTCCGTTAAAATTTTCCTTTGAATATACGCATACCATATCCCGCATTTCCTCGTTCGAAAACAAATTTTGTCTCGGCATTTTGCACTTAACTTAAAATAAACACTTTTCAAAAGCTGTGTGGCGTCCTCCACTTACAATATCAACTTCGACTTACTCGTATCTATGAAAGCCGAATTTATACATTATGGGGTTTCCTAGGAAATATTATTGATTAATATATTATGATACTCTGAACATGTTAAACTGAAATTGTCCTATGTAAAAACCATAAAAAGGCATCAATAAACACGCATATATTCCGCCTTGTCCTTTTGATTGTTCTCCAATAAGGAGAACCAATAAGCTGTTTAAAGCAGAGAATAACGTGAAAGTTTGACTTTGACAGTAAACAAATTTGTTTCGCTTTTATTCTAACTTTGTTTCAAGCAAGACCTACTTTAAAATACTATTTCAGATTTCTGAATCAAGATTAAGTACACGTAGGAAATTTCAAATGCCGCAAAACAGTTGTGTCCTTTGAAACAAGCTCGATGTGCTATATGTGACGCCCTCTATTAGTGACGTCAAATGTATGAACGAATTTGACTTTCTCGTCTCAAAAAACCCCCGAATCTCTAATTTCGTGCCATTATTCCTATTTATTCAGAATTTATTGAAAAAAAAAGGAAAACCAAATTTCAACTTTGACAACCTGTATCTTGGTTATTATCAACTTTTGGACTAATGTATGTTTGGTTAATTACTAATATTTTGACATGAGAAATATGTGGTTTTGATGTATACCATTAATTAGAGACACCCTGTATTATTTATACAGATATTCATTCTGATTGTTGCTGTTGATCACAAAAGTGCCTTTTTTTAGATTTTTTTGAGAAAGGAAAAAGCATTTCCACCTTGAGTAAATAAAACTTGGGAGTAAACATATATTTTGCATGATTTATTAATATTATTACAACACTTAATAAATATATTGCATATATTATACTGACTGATTTCAAACATTATAGTTACCTCAGAAAATATACACCGATTACCTATTTAACACAGATATATTTAGTTTTAAAACAACAATTTTAGATAGATACTCAGATCAAATGCACGATATAATGATATGATGCCTTCGAACCCTTTTTACAAAATTAGACGATGGTAGACTGGTACGTTGGGTTCCCGCTGGTTACTAAGCAGTTGAGAAAGAGTATAAAAGTCATTCTTGTTTGGTCCGTTCAAATATCTTAATTCTCGAGTTGGGTCACTGCTGCGTTTCTTAGAGACCTGAAAAAGTATGAAAACTAAAGAAAAGAAAAAATACTACACTAGATAAATCTCATGATAAATCTCACATACATTTCTGTGAATATTTTAATACATAATATTTTATTTGAAAGTATTATGTTCCTACCATCTGAGACTAAAATTTGACATGTATAAAAGAAAGAAACTGCACGACGCAGGCAGAAATATACCAGTTTTATGGCGACCATACCATTTTTTATGTAACATTGGAAAGGTTTTCATAAATAAGTACGAGTAGAGTTCTCCTTCCCTTCTTTCCAGGATTTATTGATTTTTATTTTTCGGGATATTAGTAACTTTTTGAGCACATTTGTGGGAAAAAATGTCAATTTTAAAAAAGATGTTATGTATTTTTGAATTATAGGGTATTACAACAGTCGACCTCAAACTTAGAGTAGACAAAAAAATTTCACAAAGACACCACAAAGGGCCGTTTCAAAAAGAGACCCGACCCGAGCCCGAATTACACAGCGTAAACTCTATAAGAACAAAGTGACAAGTTAAGGCACGGCAAATGGGACGTTACGATGAGCGGTGTGGTTCAGCCTGCTCGCCACCTGATCGTAGAATCGTTTTTTCTTTCGAAACTTTATAATATTATAAGTAAAAATAAATGTGATAATTGCATTCCGTTAGTTGGAATTATGAGTGTTGCTCCACTTGCCCCTCATAATTGAGGGGTAAGTTACACTACGGCAAATAATGGGTTTGCTTTGGTGATTTTTTTTGTCTACTATAAGTTCGTGGTCGACTATACCTAAAACGTTGTTTTGAAATCATTTATTTTGTTTTTATAGGTTACCAAACTTTATTTTTGTCTGCAGACAAAGAATGAAATAGGTAAATAAATTAATATTTGTTAGAAGTGTAATTTATTTGTAATCAAAATAAAAATATTTGTAAAACGCCACTCTAGCGACGGAAAAAAAATGCCTATTTTTGATAATTTATTGTGGGAATATGGGAAGCGGGATGGCATTTCTTTTTAGACAGTTCAGTTAGCATGTGTTGAAGTATAAAAAAAATATTATCATTTTGTTACAAAATGGCGGCGATAGAGCCAATATTTGAGATGGTGTTTTTTTGAAAAGCCTTGGCGGGAGAAAGGATT
Organism: Aromia moschata; assembly: GCA_029963805.1. Lineage (NCBI taxonomy): Eukaryota > Metazoa > Arthropoda > Insecta > Coleoptera > Cerambycidae > Aromia > Aromia moschata. The sequence goes on along the minus strand of JAPWTK010000302.1, from coordinate 365,115 downwards.
TCTCGCGACCTATGAGACATGGAACAAAATACCACATTTTCTTAATCTACTTACTATTGCCTTCAAAATTACGTAGATATTTTTTAATCAATTTTTTGTAAAAACGGTGAACTTTTGAAAAAGAAAATTCGATTTTTGACCAAAAAATATGTCTTAAATTGTTTCTAAAAAAAGTTCACATCGATTGGTTACATCGAAAAACGGCTATGTACTTCTATAGAGAATGTAATTGAGAAGCTATTGTCAAAATTTCAAAAAGATCCTTGCAATAGTATTCGAGTAATCTTTTCTCCCAGTTTGAAAAAAAATGATTTCGAGAAAAACGCTTTTAAAGTTTTACGAACACTTAAATTCTTGAAATTCCTCATTTTACCCAATCTTTTCTGGACATGATCGATACACTCCTTCTTACTCACAGTACAATCTTTATAAGTCTGTGCTATCTATGATACCTTTAAAAGTTTTTGAATCGCCGTCCTTACCGCCCCCTGGACGTCCTATCGTGTTCAACGCACGCTCCGAGGCGCTGCGGTAAAATCAAGAATTAAGCTTTTTTTTGCACCAAGTCAATATCATTTTTGAGACCCTAAAGTATTGTTTAAGTCAAGAAAAAAATTCGATTTTTTCAAAATTCTAGAGTGGCCTTACCCCTTCAATGACTAATATTTATGTATTCATTATTCATAGCTTGGTTTTACTTTAGTTATCTGTTTATTTGTCAGCTTTTCATATTCTAGATTTTGAATATTAAATCAAGCACAATGGAAAAGAAAATTTGGGAAAGAAAATGTTGCAATATTTATTGGAAAATAGAATACACGTACCTAATGGCGGCTGGTGAAATTTGATATTCTTGTATTTTCATAGAAAAACATTAAATCCAAATCAGATTTCTGCTTCCTTAAAAAAATATTGCCACCAGCCGCTACTGGACACACGATAGTTTGATTTATTTCCAGCTTTGATGAACACATTAAATTGCAATAATTCGATCAATATTATTAATATTACAATAATTACAACAACGAAGTTAATCACTGTCGTTATCAGATGACAAAATATTTATTCTGTCATTATATTACCTTCATTTGTATTAGTATGATGTCACATGAAATGACGCTTATTTCCTTTTCAACTACATTTAAGCTGCTAAAATTAGTGGATTATATTTATTCATAAATAGTATTCGAATCAGCTGTATTGCCAGTAATATCTGAAACATTGTTACAATACAACAATACAATGATATAAAAAACTCATATAGCCAGTTTTATTCTTCCGTATTGTCTACGGTAGGTTATCGCTTTTAAATAAACGATATTTTCTTCTATTCTCTCAACGTTAATAACCAATAGATTTTTTTCTATGGAGTCTTGTAGTGTGTTACTCAGATTTATACTGCTTCCATTATAATTACGAACTGAAAAACATGATTTGTAAATAAGTAGATGACGTTGAAACACACTATGCTAATTTAGCGGATAAACTTGTTTGCAGTGTTCTATAATCCGCTTAGTTTTTAAATGGGCAAAATTTGAAAATACTGAAAAAATATTGTCAACATTCATGTTGAAAATACTGGTATCTAACCAAGAGGTTTCTGGAAATAGTGGTTTATACTACACTAGCGACTCGCCCCGGCTTCGCCCGGTTTACGACATCACATTAGAAACCTCTAAAATTATCAGTGTTTCTCTACTATATTATGCATGTATTATACATATAAACATTCCTCTTGAATCACTCTATCTATTAAAAAAACCGCATCAAAATCCGTTGCGAAGTTTTAAAGATCTAAGCATACATAGGTAGTAGAAAGATAGGGACATACAGCGGGAAGCGACTTTGTTTTATACTATGTTTTGATAAGAACGGTTTCGAAATGGACTGCTTCTTGGATATGAAAGAATGTTCACACAATTTTTTTAAAAGTTTTAACGAACAGTTTTATTTAAATACACCTAAGTTTTCTTTTTGAATATTATGTAACGTGTATGATCAGCAAAATGTAATGTTTTTAAAACGAGGGTATACAACTTACACATTTTGTTCTTTTTATCAATTAAAATATAGCTGGCTTTTGGGAATTTTCACCAAGGTGAAGTACGAATTTTGAAATTACGAGTATGAATTTTGATGAAAGGAGGTGGGCTGATAAAGGCCATTTTTTCGCCCATCAGCCATTTGATGTGACATATATATTTATTAATTGTATACTTCATTACAAATAAGAAACATAATTATTTTAAATGAAGACTGTAATTAATGGTATGGTATATATAGATTCCAGTTTCTATAAAGGCTTGAGTTCGAGCTGCTTTTGGTACAGTCACGAGGCAATTTTTACTTCTACATATTATACAACAAGTATACGAGTGTCACAATTGATAAATGTATATTAGGTCTCTTATTTGTGTTATGTTATGTTTTTCAATAAACGTTCAAAACGACAGCTACAGAACACAATTTTGATATCTTCACTACGTAAATACTTTTCGAGCGCGACAAAACATATCTGTCTGTACTCTATTTCCATTTTAAATTGAAAATAGCTAGAAAAAAGCAAGGTTGTCAGATATATTTTTCTAAAATTGCTAAGCTCACTATACAAGTACTTCATACTTCAGTAAACTGTTAGTTCGTGACGTTCTTAGAAAGCTAGTTTGGAAATATTAAAAAAAAATACATAGATATAAATTTATTACTTAGCATTAAAATAAAGCGTTTAAAATTGCTGGAAAAAATAATTATAAATTAAAACAACTTTATGTATATTACTATACTTAAGAAAAATTTGAAGAGCTGGCAAAGCTTGAGCTGCCGGCAGCCGCGAATGCACCAGCAAATGCCGACCATATGTACTATAGGATTGCTTTATATGTAATACATCCAAATACTCATTCGGTCCACTGTGCCATAAAATTTTTAAGACGTCGTTAAAATGATTTACGACTTTAGAAATTCCACGTGTTTAAGGCGCCAGTGACGTGTATTTCAGCTAGGTTTATTAACACAGACAATTTTTTGAGATTGTCTGGCTAAATGAGCATTATTTACAGCAACTTATATTACAAATATTAAGAGTTTTGTATGCAGGCTAATTTTAATCTCCTATATTGATTTGAATGAAAAAAATTATTTCACAATTTTTGAATTTATAAAAGATATATAGCACGCCCATGGAATCATAAAGTTGCACCGCTTTTTTTTGTTCCCCAGGCGTATTTATCATATTCAATTAAAATTAGAAGGACTATACACGTTCCGATCGCAGCGCAACTCACACTCTCGCGCGGAATGTACTACGTACTACGTATTAGATAGACGCGCACACTGAACCCAAATAAAATAGTACTTATATTCAAGCCTATAATGAGTAGAATCATTGTGAGTCAAAGTTAATATGGTTCATGGAACGCTTCATAAAAAAATAATTTGAAGATTGAAAAACGACAAAAATTTACAAAAATAGCTAAATACTCGCTTATTTAGCAATAATTTTAATAACTTACTATATAATTTATGGCGTAAACTGTATATAATTAAAAAATACACATCTTTAAGTATACAAACACATTCAATAATAGTCGGAAACTGAAACTTTATTTTTCGAGTGTGTGATGGGTGGAAAATGGCCCTTATCAGCCCACCTCCTTTCTAGATTTTAAAAACGAGTTAAAGAAATAACCTCTGGCAGGGCGTTATTATTACGAACGAAATTGTACGAGCTAAGCAAGGGCGTAGCCAGTAATTTTCTTTGGGGGAGGGGGGAGGGGGGGTCCAATGCAAATGAAACAAAAAGCCAAAAAAAAAGGTCATTGCAGGCAACGGCAAGCGCAATCCCCCCGACTATTTTGCTTTTTACTTGACCATTTGGGGGGGGGGGGGGGGGGCGATCGCCCCCATCGCCCCCCCTGGCTACGCCTTTGGAGCTAAGCGAATGAACGTCTTGCTCTTAGGCTTTCGAATATATACATATTTATATACTTATTTACATCCTCACCATGAACCGTTTGTTTCTATTTTCTCCGAATCCTCCCCACCGTCCCTTTTTCTCGAAGAGTTGAGGGGTATTCTGATCCATCATGTACTTGGGGCCGACCTCTTTGTCGTAGGCAGATGCGTGCGGGTAGACGGGGTTATCCAACCAGTTCTCTTCTTCTGCGTCTTGCGAATCGTCCTGGTTGACGTCCAGATCGAAGTTCGGTTCGAATCTATTCCACGGTTGGCGGTAGTTGTCACTCTCTTGCTGCCGTTGGCGATTGTTTTCGTAGAGGGATAGGAGGGCCAGGATTTCTTCGGGGGTGAGGTCTACTTCCCTTTTGTTTCTTCCGTCGATTCTGGAACAGAGAGAAAACATTATTGTTGAAATAACCGAGACTAAGTGTACAACAGAATATACCACCTTGTTTATTCTGCTTGATTTTCGAATATGCAACGGTTATCAAGAAAAAAAAAATTAAGCTAGTTTTATTGTCCAATTTAAATTTTGACTAAAATCAGTAAAAATGCATAGAAGGCATGAATCACTTTTTCTCACATGTGTTTTTTTTTAATTGCACTTTACAAATCATTTGACGTATGTTCAACATTAGTATGTTAGTTGTGTGTAGTTCAATTTATTTTTCTGTGCTGTTTCTGTGCAGATTTTTTTAAGAAACTGTAACTTACTAACTTACATTGGTCAAATGTTAAATATAATACTTTGTAAAGTGCAATTAAGGAAACATTAGCATTAGCATTAGCAAGTGACTAACATGCCTAATATGCGTTTTTACGAATTCACAGTTTAATTTTTTCCTTGAAAACCGTTGCATATTCGAAAAATTGGAGATAAAAAAAGTTTTCAAAAGCACCTTACTATACCGTGCATATTTTTATGTTAAAAATTGATCCACAAAAAAATTAATAGGGGTTGCTTGTTTCAACTCCATGTGGGAGCAGTTTGCTTTTGTTCGCCTTATATGTGCGAACAACTTTGCAGGGAGGGCCTTGATCGAAAAAAATTATATAAAATACCCCCTTTAAAATCGGCTCTAGAACACACCCTTTAAAAGTTTTAATATTAATATGGAACACCTGTATAATTGTATTTCTTTTCCTTTCTATGTACTCGTAACTATATCTTTATTTCGAGTGAACCAATATTTCAAGAACCTCGTCTCTTTATACTAAGCTTTCTTCCCAGACTTATTAAGTATTTAGTAAATATAGCAGGTCCTTGTAACAGTTTTTCGAAGTTATCGCTCGATCATACCGTCGAGCAGTGGCGGTTGGTGATATTTTAGTTAGCCATATCTTGAAAACGACGCATGGGACCCACTTCACTTTTTAGGTGATGACTATACACCTCTTACAGAAAGGATTTTTTCTTTCTTTTAGGAAGTTTACGAAAAATTTTTCAAAAAAAACTGCAGAACACCCTGGGATTTCAGTAAAGCTCTGTGTAATATTTGCAGTATATATTTTTTCATAATCTAGAAACAAATATAAGGTTTTTCGATTTGTTACAAAATATTTTTTTTTTCAAAAAGTTATGGTCATTTCAATTTTGCAAGAATTCGAATCGAAGAAGCTCTTCTTATATTTGTTTCTAGTTTATGAAAAAAAAAATACTGCAAATATTCCACAGAGCGTTCCTGAGATCCCAGGGTGTTCTGCAGTTTTTTTGAAATTTTTTTCGCAAACTTTGCTGACGGTTTTTTCACTACAAATCCTTTCTGTAAGAGGTGTATAGTCATCACCTAAAAAGTGAAGTGGGTTCCATGAGTCGTTTTTAAGATATGGCTAACTGAAATATCACCAACCGCCACTGCCGTCGAGGCACTTGGATTATTACAGAATCAATGAGGAATTACACTTAATTACTTAGTTTATTTTTATTTGACAATGAGAGAAGTTAGTGAACTTCTCGTTAAACAATGTGAGAAACTTCTCTCATTGTCAAATAAAAGTAAACTAAATGTGAAGTGTAGGATTAGCCAATCGCGAATGAGGTGGTGTTAAGATTCTTAGTTTGTCGTAATTTTTATTGAAATTAACATATCATTCTGTTTAAAAAAGTGCGTTATTACAAATCTACTGTAAAGATAATACATTCCTAAATAACTGGAGATTGTTAAAAATGGATATTTACCAGGCTGCCGAAAAGTCAAAATACGGTGCATTGGTGGTCGGTCGATGACTGAAATTGAAGGCATTTTTGACGAAGCATGAAACTGTTGGTGGCTGTTGCAGCATCAACATATGGAATCGCTATTAACTATTTTAAAATTGTGAAAATTGTTTACACTATTAGTAAAGTTGCAAAATCATGATAGTACATTTTATTACACACAACACAGCTTGAAATTTAAATTAGTATTTTTTAAATAATGACTCAGTTGTTTTAATAGGTGTAACGGCATCGACCATTAATCGGTGGATAATATCGATTTTTTACCAATTATTATAAAAACGTGCCTTATATTTATACTATGTATGCACCAAAGTCACTAAAGTGTTAGATTTTTTCTGTTAAACACCATGAGACGTACAGAAGTACAGTGAAGGATGTTTCTAGTGGCCTGGTTCGGCAAAAAGTGGTTTGGTGATTTTGCAAAGATGATAAGTCAACATCAGCAACGTTATTGGGCGAAGGCACTGTATATTAATAGACAGTAAATCGCTGATTAGCGCTGATCTGCTTCAAGAGATGCGAGTTTCAAAGATTACTTCGCTGCATTAAGATCAATCTAGAGGATTCTATGCGCCAATTAGTAGCTGAACTTAGTTGTCTTAATCGTACCATCGACACACATCTTCACGGATTCCACAACAGTTGACCGATAGCTATCTACAATAGTTTCAAGTCAGTCAACTGTTGACCAACTAGAAAAAGCGTGGCCGTATGTGCTGTACGAGAACAAGTGAGGCCCAATTCCGGGGTTGGAACCTATTTTAAATAAAATACGTCAGATTAGTCTATAGTTTTTTAAATGATACATATATTTTAACTTAACAAAAATTTATAATTTTCCCGCTATTCAGTAGCAACGCGATCAAGGGCACATAAACTGTAAGGCTACTCTTGAATTACGGAAGTATACTGTACTGGCTTCTATTATACTACATATATACAGAATGCTGTTTAAAGTGGACTACTTCTTGGAATAAATCAAATAATGGTTTTACAAGTTTTTTTCACAATAAAAAGGTTTTTATTTGAACGGTGAATGAGTACACTAGTATAATTATATTTTTATCTTTTAGTTTATACTTGGTTTACAATTGCATTTTTTAAACGATTGTACAACTGACATTTTTTTTTTTACTTTCACTAAGTAAAGATTTCACCATAGCGACGAAATGAACTTTTAGTTTTAACAAAAGTGATTTTAATTAACGAACTTTTTATCTTTGAAAACGAGCGAACGAAATAACTCCTGGAAGGGCTTTATTAATACGAATTTGTATTGCCTGAGGTAACGAACAAAAAATTATATTATTTTTTTTTGTTACTAAGCTCTTACGTTACCTAGACTGTAGTCTGGCCGACTATGATCAGATGACCACTAGCCAATCACATTTGCTATATTTGACAGATTGTACGATATCAAAAATAAACGCTGAGGTAAGATAACAATTAAAATTACCACAAATTTTTCAGATTTTAAAATTTCGAAAAACATCACAACAATAAAAAGACTTTGTGTGGTGACGGTAAAAAAATGCAGGGCTTGCAAATATTTTGCAAGCCGTTTTTTCAAATGATCTTCTGGTAGGATGCATATTTTCTACTACATTTTCAATTATAACTTTCTACATAGATCTAGTAATCACAGCATAAAGTAAATACACTCTAAGATATGATGTAAGTCCCTTGCCCCGTTATAAAAATACTTAAAATTCCACCAGTTGCAAGTGTTATCAGTTAAACTCCCTGTAACTACAATTTTCTTAATGCATTAGCATCGAAGTGAAACACACATTACGATCCAGAGTATATTATTCTCGATAAATATAAATGCAAATTCATTTAAATTAATTTTGTTCAAAGCCGAATACCGTTTATAGTGAACCACTTACAAAGATTGCCGCGTAGGAGTGCGTGCAGTAGATCCCCTTTTAATTCGTTAAGTGTGTCCAGTTTCAATACACACATAAATGTATATCCACTGCTGCAAATTTAAAATACATTACATTTGCAATGAAACCTCAAATTAAACGAAAGACAAAGAGAATAAAAAAGGTAATCATTAGAGTTCGGAAATCCCGGCTTACCGCATGTAAAACTGCATTTACCTATCCAGCGTTTCCGCATGAGATCGGCGTACTACCGCCCAGACGGGAGTCCCGGAACTTCTGGAAGGATCGGTCAGTGGCGTGGGTATGCAGGAGTAAGAAATATACGCTCACTAGATGCAGGAAGCCCATACTCAGCATCCTCAAAAAGTTAACGTCTGGGCGGGAATGATAAAAAATAGACTTATTTGACCAATTTTCATTGACGGGAATTTAATCGGACAAAAATATCAAACGATCTTGTAAACGCAAGAGGTACCTACTCTTATCGAACTTCTTCCAGGAGTAGAACATGGTGAATTTGCACCAGACATCTGGTTCCAACAGGATGGTGCACCGTCACATAATGCATTAGGGGTCAGACAATACCTAAATGAGGTATTCCCAAATCGATGGGTTGGTCGACGGGGTCACGTAGAGTGGCCAGCACGATTTCCTGATTTGAACCCGCTGGACTACTTCCTATGGGGACACCTCAAAAGCCGGGTTTATGTGGACAGACCAGGTTATATCGAAGATCTGAGGGCACGCATTCGTACCGAGATGAGGATGATCTCACCGGAACCGATAGGCAATGTGCAAAGGGCATTTGTTGAACGCCTGGCACATTGCCAAACGGTAAACGGGGAACATTTTGAGCACCTACTTGGGTAAAATAAAAGGAATGTCAGTGTGCATGCACTAACCTTTCAATCTTTCTATGTCTAACCGGGATCGATTTTCTTGATTTATCTCAAAAACTTTTCCGAGGAATCCCATACAAGTTGAAATTACTCAGAATAAGTAAGTAAGCTTTTTAAAAAAGTTAAAAAAATACCCCTTATAATCTAAAAAATTGAGTTGTGACCTGTGGCGCCGCCATGCGGCACTTTCCGGCATAACTAAGTTCACTAAAATGTTCCTTGGAAAAAAACCTCAATGGACGTGTCCGAGCGTTTTTTCCAAAAATTATCAGGTTTTGAAATAATTCACAGGTTGCACACTTTATTTCCACACTGTATAATGGTATGCGTACCGCACCGCTTGCAGCCCCCACTACTGACGCTTAAACTCCAGTGAACTGCGTTTGACTTTTTATTTACGACCACGCGAATAACTAATTTCGTTATTTGTTGGTTGAAGTATTAGTTTGGCTAAGAGGAATCAAATCCACAGATTAAATAAAATGCAGCGATTTTTAATGGGTTCGACAAATTCAATTACTATGCTCCCATGTAAATCTGTACTGTAATTCCAGATTTAGTCATGAAAAATGCGGAAAAACTGGATATGGAAGTAGCAGTTCTCTAGGCGGCGGTGCTTCAATTTTCAATTTTAAAGTCTAGATCACTCAGAGACGGCTCGTGGACATGTGAAACGATATGTGAAACGGACGGGTACTAAGTGGCGAATTCTACATTTTTTTTCATATAAAATTATTCAACATGCCCGATTTTACACCCATAAATAAACACGGTATACAAATAAGTTTTTTTTTAATATATACTTCCACACAACCACTTACATTTCGAATACCACCCAACACAAAACCTTCGAAGAAACACTTTATTAGTTTTTTGGTTGGTTGGATTAGGTCCAGGAATAAATAACAAACTATTCGATTTTTTGGCAAAAATCGAATAGTTTGTTTTTGGTTATAGTTTGTTGTTTATTTTTTGGCAAAAATCGAATAGTTTGTTATTTATTCCTGGACCTAATCCAACTAACCAAAAAATAAGAAATAGGCAGAAACTGGTAAAAAAGATGTACAAATGGATTTAAAGTGCTTGAATAACACTACCAAGGGGAATTTCGAATATTTTTTTCTAATTTGATGGGCGATGACACGAAATTTTAGAATTACACAGTACTCCATAAAGCTATTCACAAAGTTGAAGAAAACATTAAAGGAAAAATATGCTTCTTAAATATTTTCTATTACACCAATCATATGAAAATTTTTAATATAATTTCAAAAGTCTTTTTCTTTCGAAAGAGAGAAGCAAGGCGTACTCCGCCGTTACCAAATTTAAAAACACTGATTAAATCATATGTGCCGCATTTTCAAAATAAAAATCGCTGCCACTGGAATCACTACTTCCACGTCCACATTTACTTGTAATTAGACTAAATAGCCAAAATCATCAGGTTATATTCTTAAAACTGAGATATTTGGATCTTTATAAGCCATATGACCTTTATAACCTATATAGCATCAATGGCCTAAACGAATTTAATGACCTTTATAATCTTGACGACCTTCATCACACGTATGATCTGTTTTGATTATGGAAATTGAAGGAAAAATGAGAGTAGATATGTATGAGAGTAGAATGCGATATTATGATATTCTACCTCAAAAACTTATAAAATTACACGTCATAGGAATATCTACCTTAATTATTTTTAAGACATAACAAAACAGCTGCCTCCTCTCCTTTAACAACAAAAGCACCATCAACCAAATGAACATAAATTTAATGTTTGGTTTGGTTACACATATGTTTGCAAAGAGTTTTAATATTTTCGTTATACGAGTATTCTATTTTAATTTCCTCTGTTCACTGTGTCATTAATTATCTCACCTAATTTGAATACAACTATATGTAATAAATGTTCTCTCAGTATTCGCAGTGTCCCATGACCTCAATGATCCCAGTGACCCCACTGATACCATATCTCAATGTTCCCATAATCCAAATTATTGCATGACTCCAATAGTCCTCTGACTCCAATGATAGCGTGACCCTAACGATTTCATGATCTCAATGATCTCATGATTCCATTGACGCCAATGGTCCCACGACCCCAATTAATCCTCTAACCTTATGAACCCATGTCCTCATAGTCCCATGTCTCTTATGATCCCAAGACCCCAATGATCTCATTGATTCCAATGATCCCATAACCTTAACAACTTCATGACCCCATCTCCAGATACCATTGATGCCAGTGGCACCAATGACATCATTGAACTCAAGGATCCCATGACCCCTATGATGCCAAAAGCCAAATAATTCCAAGACCCTAATAACTCTAATGATCCCATTGTTCCCAATGATCCCATTGGCACCATATATCTCACGGACCCCAATGATTCATTGATCCCATTGATTTCATGGAACACAATTCTTCAATGATCTTAATCATTACATTAACTTTCATGGATCCTATAACCTCAACGAACACATGAACTCAATTGATTTCAGTGACCCAATAAACTCCACTACGTGGATGTGGAAGCAAAGTCAGAGTAAAGACATATCAATGTGGTATTCGAATTCTTATATTTCAAAATCCTATAAAACGACACGTCGCATGAGTATTTTTATTTCAGATTAAGATAGAACCCTACTTACCCCCCTCCCCCCAACAGTATCTACAACCAAATGAAAATAAAATTAATTTATGATTTGGCTTGACCGTTAGTAAAATCTCTGAGCACTTTTGCATTTCACTAACTGGCTTTCCTTCTTCTCTTCAAATTCAATTTTTAATATCCAAGTCTTGCGTCTATTTATGCGTCTCTTTTCACCAAATTTATGCAGGAATACAGTACATTACATGTTTTCTTTCTTCAGGAAATATATGAAATGTCAAACCCTTTTAATCCAGGATGAACAACGAGGTACACAACAATACCAATGCAGTAGCGGAGTTATAAGGTTATAAAAGGAGTATTTTAATTTTTAATGGCATAATATACAAATAGAAATCAAATGGTACGTCTACACTTGTGCTTTTTTTCGCGTGCGTCATCATCTTGCATCTATATACGCATGCCTCAGATGTAAGTGAGGAATGCCAAATGAGGAACGTAGTTCCAAGGCTAGTAGATTTTCGTGCGTTATACCTTGCGTTTAATTATGTATTCTACAGAAGAAACGCTACTTTTTTATTGATTTATAAGTTATTGTTTATTGATTTTATTGATTTACAAGCTCCAGAAACTCGTAAAGTTCATTTTGGACATGCGTGTAAAATTTCACACGGGACACAATTATCCTTATCCAGTTCTTATATAATTTCAAAATTTCATTTCAAATACTCTTTCACCCATACACGCCATCGCTTATTCGGCCTTTCTTTTGATTTTTTTGATTATTAGAAAAGCCGCACTAACACTCACGAGCAAAGTGGCATCCGATACATCCATTTCTGCGCAGATACTTTAAAACTGTAACAGCCCACTAACTTTAAGGTTAATTTTGAACTTAAATTATGCACGCCTTGACGTTGACTGGCGAATTGATGTGAACAGTTAGCTGCATGCGTTTCATGCATTCAACAAAAGGCATGCATTAGAGGCAAGATGAAACGCAAGATGGAATGCAAGTTGAAGCGCAAGTTGAACACGAAAACGCACAAGTGTAGACGTTCCTAAACGGGTTCAATAAACAATGCCACAGTAATTAGTTTGTTGAGCGACCACCAGCTTATTTTAAAACCCCTGTAGCCTCGCTCAACGAAGGCAACGTTTTTTTAAAGGCGTTTAGCGTACTACGTTTTATAACAGTTTTTCAATATTTTCGTACTAATTATGATATGTACATTATACCACATACATACATATAAGTTGTTTCTATGTATAAAACAGACATAATACACAATTTTAAATATCGAAATATACTACCTAAATTCATCAAGATTTTTATTCGATTATAAATGATTTTAAATTGTACAACCAATTGAAAATTTTCGGTGCGTCACTTGCTTCCTATGGCGAGCAGCCATTGACGTCACGTGATATTTTGCAGGATTAACAACTCCGCAATATGCGGTTAGGGTAGTATTCAGCAGTGGGCACAGCTCAGCACAGAGTATTATTAATGAATAATGAATGAACCGTGACTCTGTTGTTATTGTGAGTGCACGCAGCGGACGAATGAATTAAAATGCAGAGCTTTGTGTGCTCCCGAACGAGACAATAGTTCATGACGTCGATACCCCTTCAGGGCATGAGACACTTATTATCACTCGATTCATTTCAAACCTGCGTAGGTGGCGCAAAAGGTCAGGTCACAATGTATACTTTGTATATTTTCAAAAGGCATGACAGCTTGATATTTTAAAAGCCCCTACAGTACATTTTTATACAGGGTGGAACAGACAAATGGAATAAATTCAGTAGCTCCATTATTATGCATTTTTTTAAAAATCCTTAGACATGTCAATTTCTAATAATTCTAAAATGACATCTGGCGACGTAAAAATATCATCCCTAAATTCAACCCCCTTCAGGTGACAGCTACAACCCCTACATTTTCAAAATGGAAGTAGGGGCTTGTGATAGTTCATTTGAAAGGTCTTTTCATTCTCTATTCGAAACTGCTATGGTTTTAAATTTGATTGCAGAAATTAACAAGAAAAAGATTACGTTACATTAAAATAAAACTTTTATAAGTATTATTATACTATAAGATAAAAACTTACTAATAAATACGTACAATTTTTTGCTTGACAATCGAACGACAACAACGAGCAAGCAGCAAAAAAACAAACCTGAAATTTAAGAAGTTGGCCATTATCAGCTTTAGTGAAATTACCTATAAACGTGCTTGTCATTGTAACAGTAGTTAACAGTTATCAGTGTTAAACTGTTTGCTTTAATTTTCGTGTTGCAATTCAGAGAGATGGTTTACCTAACAGAAATGCCTAAGATAACGATTCTGCAGATGATTGGTTACGGAGACAGAACACGAACGCAGGCCGAAGTTGTTCGCCTATTTCAAGAAAAATAGAGTAAAATAGAGAAGCAGTTTCGGGAACGTGGAGATGGACGGCACCTAAATAAAAATCCTCCCAATAAACTGAGTAATTGGATGTAATGTTTATGCTTGAAGAAAATCCACATACGTCGAGTCGTCAAACAGCTTCAGCATTACATATTAGCCATTCCTCGATTCTTCGCGTATTGACAGAAAATCAGATGCACCCATATAAACTGGTACCAGTTAATGAGCTCGCGGAAGATGATTTTGATGCAAATGATAGATGACAATACCTTACAAATAGAAAATGTTTTATTTTCGTATGAATATACATTTCACGGCCATGTTAATCGCCAAAACTGTCATTAGCTGGTCGAGAGAAAATCCTCACTGGATGAGGGAACTACACACGCAAAACCCTGAGAAAGTTAATGTTTGGAGAAAATATCATTGGTCTCTTCTTCATTGACGGCAATTTGAATGGAGAAACTTATTTAGCGCTGCTCCAAAATAATGTTGTACCGACGATGGCAAACTTGTATCCAGCTGAAGGAAACCCACAAATTCCAGGTAATGCAATATGGTTCCAGTAGGATGGTGCACCAGCACATTAAGAAGATGGTGTACCAGCACGATCAATGTCCGGCAATATCTCCACACAAGCTTTCCAAATCGCTGGATAGGGAGACGTGGTTCTGTAGAATGGCCTGCATGATCACCTGATCTCACGCCGTTAGACTTCTTCCTATGGGGATATGTAAAAAGTATGGTCTACAAAATGAAACCCGACGATTTAGCTGACTTAAGAAGAAGAATAACACTTAGCAATTAGGTCGATTACCCCGCAGACATTAACTAACGTTTACTAAGACATTTCTATATACGTCTAGGATGGTGCCAATATGCTGGAGCAATGTAAAGTATTTGTATTTTTGGACCCGTTCAGTATGCTTCTAACAGTAATGAAAAAAATTGGTTCATCTTGCTGGCAAATGAGCTGATTTCTAAAGTGGTTTTAACGCATTTGGAAAAGCCATTTTGTGTTCGATTTTTTTCTTAGAATCACTAAGACATAAGGGAAGCCTAAATACGCCTTCAGGATCGCTCAAGGAATGAACCTTGAATGACCACCGGGACTTGAATATATAGAATGTTCCGATTTATAGGTGTACATGTCCTTGGTAACGAAGAAACAAATGAAAACCAAATATTTTTTCTGATTACTCTACGGAGGGGTGTATAATCTATAGTCTATAACTTTTTTTATAAGTCACAATATATTATATTAGCAACTTACAAGTATAATATTACAGGGATGCTCGACATATTTCAAAATGCCTTTGTACTAGTTGTGGTTTTAACATGTTATTTATTAATATTATTATTAAAATTTAAAATTTATGTTTTGAGACCATGATGATAGGATGGGCAAAAACTGTCAGAATAATTTCAAATAAACGAGAAAATAGGAGGTGATATTTTATGCTGGAATACTTTTGCAATAACCCAAAATCAGAGAGCCTTAAATATTAAAAAAAAGCAATTCGCCAAATTTTCAAGAAAAACAACGTACCGTACAAGAGAAAATTTCTTCATAGTATGTATCTCTTGAAAAATTGTCAATTGTGTAAATTGTTGTCAAATTGCGATTGACAAGAGAGGGAGTAGGTATGGAATAGTTACATTGGTGGAATGTAAAAGGGGCCTAAACTCGCCGATACACATTCAACCTCAACCTTCATAATCAGTTGGGCCACGAAGTCCGAAGATCTGTCAAGAAACTTACAGATATCCATACGTATATATGTCGGTGATGAGGGGGGTAGCTTTGGGTGGGTCTGGTATGTGAATGGGATATATGGGGGAGTCTAAATGCACCTTCAGGGTCCTCGGGAGTTGAATTCTGGAAGAGCTGCCGAAACATTTTATTACGAAACTTATGATGTCATTTTTGAGTTGCAATAATGACAATTTAATTAATAATCTAAACAAATCTAATCAAACAGTTAATTTTCCGCAATCAAATTTTGGGGTATATAATAGGGAAATAATTTTTTGGTACTTTTTACATATGAATTACCTTTTGGTAATTATATATTTTATATAAGTTAATAAATACATACTCAAAATCAATCATCTTGACAGGTTATCCTTTAAAGCTAGTCTGTTTCTGACTTCTAGGTGGTAAATCCATTAACTTGAGAAGCCAGTTTGGTATATTTTCAGTGCGATGAGGTCAAACTTTGATTTATTCGTTGAATACTTACTTAGTCAAAAGTTATACCTTGTAGTAGTGAAATATACAAATTATTATTATTTGTGCGAGACTGTTGTGTTTTATAAAGTTTGATGTATTGACGTTTTTATTCCTAAGGCAAGCAGAATCTTAGCTTTCGGTAAATAAACTACTAAACGGTATAGACAAGTGTACGTACGAGGTGTGTAAGTTAAGTAATGAGACTGACAAAGTAGCGCCCGATCTAGCTCGGGTGTTTCTAGTGCGTTTTAAAAATGAGCTGATAACATTAATTTTGAGCAACGGTGTGCTATCAGGTTTAGCTTCAGACTTGGACACAGCGCAGCGGATACTTTTGCAAAACTTCAACGCCTACGGTTTTTAGAGCCCCGGTCTTTCGGTGGTTTAAGGCATTCTCAGAAGGAAGAGAGTCGATTGAAGATGAACCACGCAGCGGGAGGTCTCCATCTTCAAGAACCGATGAAAATGTCGTTAGAATACGGGATCTTGTGCGTTCAGATCGTCGGTTGACGACAAGAATGATCAGGGAAGAGTTAAATTTGAATCACACCACTGTTCATCAGATTTTGACTAACGAATTGGGGATGAGGAAAATCTGCGCCAAAATGGTTCCAAAAAACCTTTCGCATGCACAAAAGGACATGAGGAGAGAAAGGTGTCCTGACTTTTGGAATCGATTGAAAACGATCTCCATTTTATGGAACGTGTCATTATTGGTGATGAGACTTGGGTGTTTGAGTACGACCCGGAAACCCAGCGCCAAAGCATGAAATGTCACACTTCAAGCTCTCCAAGACCCAAAAAAGCAAGAATGAGCAAGTCGAAGATCAAATGCATGCTGATTTGCTTTTTTGATAGCCAGGGAATTGTCCACAAAGAGTTTGTGCCTCTAGGCCAAACAGTAAATCAACACTTTTACAGAGAGGTCACACGGCCATTTCAGTAAATGAGTTTTTAGCCAGTAAAATCATTCCTGTGACTCTTCAATCTCCTTATTTGCCTGACTTGAGTTTTTGTGACTTTCTTCTCTTCCCGAGATTGAAAAATCACTTCAAGGAAGTCATTTTGGGACCACAGAAAACATTCAAACGGCTGTAACCGACCAGCTGAAGGCTATTCCAGTATATGAGTTCCAGCACTGCTATGAGGAATGGAAGAACCGTTTCCAGCGTTGTGTTCCCAAGGAAGTTATTTTGAAGGAGACAATACTGAATTGTAATTCTATTCCAATTCTAAAATAATTGAAAAAAAACTCTCTCATTACTTAATTTACACACCTTGTATATACAGGACAGGAGGATATATTGGAAAAATATATACATTGCTGACATGTAAACAAAGCTTAAGTCACGTGTAATTTGGTGGAATGGTTAAGTTTTTGCCTTTGAAATGAATCCGATGATATGAGGCATGGCATCGAGTCGTTTCTTCACTGGCCTGGTCGCTGGGCCGGGTCGCTTTGGGATATATGTACATATAGAGACATCCAAAAAAAAAACGTCATCAACTCTGGCTATGAACGAGAGAGATGGAAATAGCAGTCATGTCTAAGCTTTTCGGTTATGTCAAACTTTTGACAAGTGACTGTCACAATTTGTAAAATAGACAATGGCTGTCATATGATGTGACAGTCTTGACAAGTAAATAAGGTTATAAATTCGATTAAAAATAGAAATACCTCTTTTTTTCTCGACCAACTTTGATGACGTTTTTTTGGATGTCTCTATATAACAGTAGCGGGCGGCGGTACCGGGATCAACATTACATTTGGACCATAAGTAGTTGCAGCAGTTGCAGCTCTTTTTTTACAAATTTTATATTCTGCAGTTTCTTTTCTCATTTTCGGGAGGAATGCCCGACTTCCCCGGGGGGGGGGGGGGACATCCCCGGGGAATTATGGGGGGGGGGAAAAAATTCGGGTCCAGTAAAAACCTTCTGCCTCATAACTATATTTCAATACATATTTTGTCACCATTGCTTTAGCACTAATTTCGTGCGGGGGCCATCCTTTTTCCGTCTATAGTTGGTTGTAAACATGTTAATTTCGGAGAGATTAATGAGAAAGTTTTTCTTATTTACTTTTTTATAATACTATTAGTTTATACATTTTCATTATTTATGCATTACATTATTTATGCATACAAATTATACATTAATTTTAATACAACATTAACAACGAAAGAGAATACAAGCTTGACTGAGTTTACAAAAAGGCGAATGCTAAACCATTCCCTCTTATCTCCTGCATGATATTTCTTCTTGGCGTTTTGCAGAACTTGAAGCGTAAAAAATGTATCCTCGATTTCCAGTCCATTTGTCTCTCTGACTCCTACGCCTATAGAGTGCCGATGACGTCTCGGATAGACTCAGAATTTTAATGCCTTTTATGACATCAATAATCTTACGTCGGGAATATCACGACATCAATAATAGATGTGTTGTCTCCAGACATATTATTTTTTTTCAACAGTTCGGAAGATATGGAAATGTTTAAAAGTACTTCAAAGTCAAAAGTAAATTATGAAATGAGCATTTAAATAAATTTGACCTCAAGTTGGCTGTGGAAAAAAATGTATGCCTTCTTCCAATATTGCCGACATATAAACCAATTTTTGACAGATTAAGCTATGTGCAATTTGGTGTAATGGTTAAGTTTTTGCATTTGAAATGAATCCGATGGTATGAGGTCAAATGCCGCTGACTTCGTTTTTTTTTCTTATTTGTTGCATTTGATATGGGTGAATTGAACGACGAATTGAGATAAAAATAGTCATTTTAATTGAAAAAAAACATTGAAAAATAAACGTTTTATTTCAAAAAAGTGTTGAAAACGTCCTCCACGTTGTTCTAAGCATTTCTGACTGAATTTTTCGAACAGAACCAAAAATATTTATTAGGAGATGAGCGTTAATCTCTTTAATTTTTTCCAAAATGCTTTCTTGAGGTCAAGACTGAAAATTAAAGTTATTAACAGGAATTTGGAAAGTAGTGGTACTGCTACAAAAATAAATAAAATGGCGCTCTTTGAGGAAATTAATTTTCGGGAAATAAATTCAGGCTCATCAAGCGATTATGGAAAATATTCTATACCATTATCACTCGAGGTGTGTGCTCTAGCACCATCTTGTTGGAAGTAAACTGTGGCAATTTTGTCATTAGATAATGGATTTACAAAAGGTAAAAATACTGACATGAACTCATGCTTTGTTGAAGAAAAAAATTTGGTTCAGGTTGTTGTCACCAAGATTATATCCGGTTGATTCAAAAGTATTGAGCCTTGCTGATATGTTCAAATATGATTAGTTATTTTATAAACGAGAAAAATTTAATTTAGAATGTAAGCATCATCCGATTCTATAACTTGTCGCCAACGAGTAGGCAGATTGCGAATACCACGTTCCCAGAACATCCACGGTTGTGAAGTGAAAGTTATTTATGATTATTTGTAGATGGTGACGATCATCAAGTGATTTATTTATTGAATGTTTGCTGAGGGTACAGTATAAATGATAGTCAGTGGGATGAACATAGTGGATGGGGTAGAACTTCAAAACATAACTGTCTGTTTTGCTACATGGGGACGCGCATTATCGTGCAGCAGTATGTAACTTTGTCCAGACGCGGCCGCAGAAGATCGTGCTGGGATGACAAATTGCGGAGTTGAGCACAATAGACAACGGCGGTGACGGTGGTATTATCCTCCTAGAGTTACCGGTGATACATGCCCAAGGCCCCAACAAACTGACAACATCGCCTTTCTCGGGTGGACGTCAGGTTTAGGTTTTTTAAATGGTTTAGAAGATAAAATTATTAAAGGAATACATTCGGCTTACTAGTATTTGTATGAATAAAAATTGTTTTCAGTATAATGGTTGTCACCTTTCATTGCAAATATTTTTATGAGTAAATTTGAGACAAGAAATAAAAGATAAATTCGAGTATTTCCTTAGAGTTTGGTTCAGGTATGTGGACGACATCTTCGCGGTATTTGATACAAAAGCAATTGGTTTAGATAATTTTGTTGCCAAATTAAATAACCGTTTCCCTACCATTAAATTTACATATGAAGTGGAACACAATGAACAGCTACCATTTTTAGATGTATTAGTTATTAGAAATAGTGAAAATAAGTTAGAGTTTGATGTATATAGGAAAGAAACCGCGATTCTTAGATACGTATATTCCCAACGATTCACACCACCCTTTTCAACATAAAATGGCAAGTTTTAATTTTCTAATTCACCGTTTGTTAAATTTCCCCCTCAGTAAAGAGAGGTTTGAACATGAGAAACAATTAATTAAGAATATACCTTAGAATAAGGGATACTCAGTCCATTTAATAGATAAGTTAATAAAAAAGCATAAATTTAAAGAGAACCCTGTACAATTCCACGACCTTTCGTAGAGATACTGACAATTTGAAATTTGCTTCGTTACCATATGAACCTAAATTCACCCGCGGACGAGATACAATTTTTAAAAATAATGATATAAATTTGGTTTATAATTCTAAAAATAAACTACATACGCTTTTGGGTAACCATAAAGACAAAATCGACAATAACGAAAAGTCAGGAATATACGAAATAAGTTGTAAAGATTGTGATCAAAAGTATATTGGGCAAACAAAAAAGATCTATATTGACTAGATTTAAAGAACACATGGCTCATTTGAAATATGGCAGAACAGAAAAATCTTGTGTTGCTCAATACGCTTTTGACAACAACCAAAGGATAGACATAAATAATTTAAAATTAATTAGAAATGTAACAAACAGTAGACAGTTGGATGCTTTTGAAAGTTTAGAAATCATTAAGTGTAACAATAGTATGAATAAGGACAATGGTCCGATACCCACCAGTCCACTGTTTGCTCTGATAAACAAAGACAGTAACGGTTCAGTGAACCGTGGCAACAAATTTGGTATAAATAGTGCAAGTGTGTAGGCTAGAATTTAGTTTAAATCTTCTCCTGAAGATGCCAACTTGTTTGGCGAAACGCGCGTCGAGAAAAAGTGTAGTAGTTCGGTGTTTCGTGGAAAACGTCCAGTTTTTTGTTTCTACGCCGAAGGTTCCAGTACCCACTCAGGATTTAGGTTTTTTGTTGAAGATTGCGCTTACGGCTGTGATTTACATAAAGCACGCCAGTCAAAACGACGACTGCTGGAGAGAAGTTTTGTGCAAATATTATTCTCGTGCTGGCCTCGGCTTCGCTTAATAAACATGATATCCACTTGCTCAACTTTTAGACTTTGCCTAGCGTTTCGAGTCCACGTGCTACCATGGCCATGGCTATAGCCGAGCTCTCGCGCCACATCTCTGGTAGTTCCATACGGGTTCGCTTCGACAATCGTACGCTAGCGCCCGATATCCAGCTGAGGTAACCTATAAGACCGTGGTTTATTGTCGGTGCTGTAGTCACGAGATCGGAAGCGTGCGAACAATCTTTTGCATGTTGCTAAATTCCAAGTACCTTGAGGAAATGGTTCGATACTAATGAAACAACCGGAAATAAAACCAGTGATAAAACTATGTTCTATAAGGGTAATTGACTTCTCGAAGTTCCTGACAAATTAAACGGTAACAAAACAGGTGTAAGTCGGCGTGTCTGTACCGACAACACCCTTAAACTGACAGAACATGCCAGAAGTTTTGGGAGAACCTTATATGACAACGCACATTTTAAATTTTAGAATTTACCTAAACAGTTAAATAATGTGGCGATAGAAAATAATTTTAAAAGTATTCATATACATATACTTGTATGTTCGTACATAACGATATGCACATCAAAAAAATATTCCTGAGACTCCAAATAACAGTCTTAGAGATAATACGCTTGTTATCCTTCAACTTCCCGTTCGTTTCTGCAGTAGAACCAAAGAAGACAAAGCCTAGTTCGAAGTAAAATTTTGTTGAAAATAACTTTTAAACTTGGCTGTCATAAATTTACTTTGTTTAGCTTTTCCACACGTTCCGATTCGTTAAAAAAAATCTTTAGAGATAACTCCGCTCTCTCCAACATAACAACTATACGTTCCCCACGTATAATTATTGACAGCAAATTATAAAACGCATTAGAGTTTTCCGAGACGGCTCATCTATAGATATTATCTGTTCCCGAAGTTACGGTCATTTTTCTCGATACATCCGGTATTCTTTAGTACAATTTATTACTGCAGGAATCGAAATCCGGCATTAAATAAGCAAGTATCAAAGAACTCAGACAATGAAAAGTAAGGTAAAAAAAACATCCTGTCGGACCTCATGAATAAAATTTCTATCGGTCCTGCGAAACTCAAGGCGTAAAAAATGTACCCTAGATTTCCTCTTTATTTGTTATATAGGTCCTAATCCGTTGCCAAGGCAGCCTTAGAAGGCTGGAGACTTTTATTTACAGATTGACAGCTGTATATTCATATATATTTTTGTGAGATGAATGTGACCAACTTTCTGGTTTATGTGGATACTTTCTACACACATATACTAGTATATATGGCGTCTACATATGAGTATATAGGGCGTTTCTAAAAGAAACAAATTGAAATAAGCCAAAGTTATTGTGCTCATAAGTTAAAGAAGTAAAAGTATCTATGACTTTGTATTATGATACAAACAGTCAAATTAAGAAAACTACAGTCATCTAACTACATTTCCAAAATATGTCTGAACTGTTGAAAAAACATGTTTTCTCTTCCATAAGCATTCAATTAATCATCCACTGTGTTGAAAACTATGCCGTCAATTACCTATTTCAAATGTCACAACTTTTCACACTCAAATTCATTAAATTATATATTTATAACAGGCGAGGAGCCAGCGACACTGAAAGCCCCGTCACACAAAATCGAAAAATTTTTATGTTCGATATTGTTATATTCGATAGAAAATGTTGTACATACCGCTTTATTTGGTCGGAATACCTATTGCAAGTCTGTGGAGGGGATAAAATTTCTCCATTATCATTTTACAAACAAACTTTTTTTTTTATTATTATTTTGTTTTTTTCGTTTTGTAGTTTCTTTTGATGTGATCTTTAAAAAAGTATTGGAATACGTGCCCAAAAACTGTTGGAAGTATTCGGCATACCAGTTTTATTGCGTGGTCTCGATTCACATCCATTACAAAAAGTAGTACGTTAAATAAATTTGTTTTGGAATAAATAATGCTTCTTGTGAAACTAATCTTGTTTTACAATTATTATTATCTCGTGTATTACATCAATTGTATTCCTGTTTCTTGTAAAATTACTTTTGTTTCATGTTTTTTTATACATACTACAGTTCAGTATAAAATACTGCCGTAGAGGTGAGTTTCAAGAACTACAACGGTTTCCATATTCCCATTCATAATTGCCATCAAGTGATGTGTGGATGGCAATTAAATGAAAACGATAAAGTTGAACCATTGTGGTATAAAGGCCCATCAGCACCTTTATTAGCAAGAAGAAAGTGAAGAATCAGAGGATGAAATGCGTTATAATATTGATGATATTGACTTTGATGATTATTAATAAATATACTGTGCTTGGGCATAATCTCTTGTTAATTGTATCAACTTTATTTTATTGCTTGAATCTCAAGGATACTTATGATATGCTTAAAGACTCCTTCGGGGATGTTTGCATGTCGTATTCGCAGGCAAAGAAGTGGCACAAGTCGTTGAGGGACGGTCGAGAAGATGTCAACGACGAAGCCCGTTCCTGGACGCCCATCAACATCGCCAACGGACGAACACGTCACACAAGTGCGCGAATTCCTGAACACAGACCGACGAAAGAGTGTTCGTATGCTATCTGAGCAGTTGAACTTGCCGAAAACCATTGTCCATGAGATTGTATCGGAAGATTTGGCCATGCGGAAGATTTGTGCAAAACTTGTGCCCAAAGTTTGACCAACGCTCAAAAAAGAGCATCGCGTAGAAGTGTGTAAAGAGCTGAAAGAACTGTGTGGGATGATCCCAGTTTCCTGGACAACATTATCACTGGAGATGAGTCATGGGTCTTTGAGTATGATCCGGAGTCAAAGCAGAGAGCAAATAAGCAAGTCCCGTGTGAAGTCGATGGTCATTGTTTTCTTCGATGCTAAACGGATTGTACACCACGAGTTTTTTCCCTGGCCAGACCGCCAGTGCCAAGTTTTACAAGGTTCTTCAAAGGCTGAATTTCAAGTGCTTCAAAGGCTGAATTACAGGGTCGCCCGCGTCCAAAAAGAGATCGAAACTACATGGAAACTGCACCATGACAATGCGCCTTCTCACACCGCCTTTGTTGTCACCTCCTACCTGACTCGGATCTGTGTTGAAGCAACACCCCAGCCACCCTACAGTCCCGACCTACCCCGGATTTTTTGTTTCCTCGGCTCAAAGGGAGCTTAAAGGACATCATCTGGGCACCCTGGAGAACGTCCAAGCCACTATGACGGCCCTACTAAACAGTATTCCGGCCGAGCAGTTCCAGGGAGCTTATACAGCATTGAAATCACGCTGGAAAAAGTGTATTGATCGGAAGGGTCCTACTTCGAAGAATATTAAGCTGTTGTACTTGTCGGATCAATAAACTTTTGTAAAAAAATCAGGCTCATTACTTTCCGGACAAACCCTGTATTTAGCCTCATATAATTTTAAATCAGAAAGGAGTAAGACATTTTACTCTAATAAAACAAATTTATTTAACATACTACTTTTTGTAATAGATGTGAATCAAGACCATGCAATAAGGCTGGTATGCCGGATACTTCCGGTATTTTTTGAGCCGGCATACTAAGATAATTTTAAAAGATCACATGGAAACTAACAAAATAATAATAATAAAAAGTTTAC
Source organism: Aromia moschata (assembly GCA_029963805.1). Taxonomy (NCBI): domain Eukaryota; kingdom Metazoa; phylum Arthropoda; class Insecta; order Coleoptera; family Cerambycidae; genus Aromia; species Aromia moschata. The sequence goes on along the minus strand of JAPWTK010000302.1, from coordinate 340,065 downwards.
ACGTAATAATGGAGAAATTGTATCCCCTTTCACGCACTTCAAATGGTCCAGCCAAATAAAGTGGTTTGCGTAATTTTTCTCTAAAAGGGTAGTATGAAATTTTCTATGGAATATACTACAAATACTCAATATCCGCGATGACTATGATTATAACAGTTATTTTTTTTTAACATTCTTTCGGCTTTTTACATTTACGCATACCAATTATTTTGTTCGTATAATATTTAACTGTTAATTCACATACAGGATCTAGAAAATCCATGTAAACGAAACATTGTGGAAGTCAATTAATATTTAATTTGCTTTGAAATTGGCTTTCAGAAATGTGTTGAAACTATTTCTACATATGTCTTGTTTTTATATAACGTGTTAAAGAAACTGGCGCGAAAATAAATCGTACTAAATATCATGTGCAACAAAAAAGTGAAAAGTTATGAAAGTAAAAAAAAATAAATTATTTATTACTATCAAATAACAAATAACTAAATTTTAACTGAAGGGCCATAGAAAATATTTTATTATTTGTGACATACGGGGAGTCCCATAATTATGTTAAAGCTTTTAAAATGTATGTTGTACAGGTGATTTTAAAGTTGGTCTTCATACAATTTTTTTAAATTAGCCTTCCCTGCTACGTTATTCGCACAAACAAGGCGAGCCAAGAAATTCGTGTTTAATTTATTATCTCAATAACGGAATAACATAAGAATTTGAGATTTGGTGTGTATGTGTCTTTTACTAATAAAAGGGCACCTTGGAGTAAAATGTTTATTTTTCCTCTGCACCCACATGGGGTTGACAAGCAACAAGCAACCCTTATTCATTTTGTGCCCGGGGAAAATGCTTTCTAGAAATACTTTTGGAAAAAAAAATATTTCACAAATATTTTTGCAAGCCGTTTTCAAGAACTTTTGGGGCGCAGACCAGAGATTTTTTTAGAAAAACTTTTTTCTCAAGTTTCATTTAAACATTTTTCTATTATATTTTTCTAAGGTCTAGTAACCACCTCCTAAAATATGATGTGGGTCCCATCCCTCCTTTTTTCTCTCCTTCTGGGGCAGTCCTTTTCGCCGGATTGCACTGCAGCCTCTTGGGTTTATTGTGAGCAACCTCCCATCCTTCTCACACCACCCATTCCAGTAACCGGGTCCCGTGTACAAGCTTGTATAGCTTCCCTGCCGGCCGTGTGCTGTAATCTTCTGGACAAAGTTTAGGGTGTCCATATATGGCCTGTCGTTTGCGATATAATGTCTCGCAATCACACAGTATGTGGTGTGCTGTTTCCGTTTCCCTGTTGCAGAGTCTGTGTAGGTGTCCCCTGAGGGAGCGCAATGTCCTGTTAGGAGGCCTACAACAGCTCTCTATCTGAATCCTATTCAGTTTTAATAGTTCTTCAGTTCTTTTCCTCACATGTTCCTTTAATAAACATTTTCCGTGTCTTTGCCTGGATATAGAGTTCCAGTATACATTTTGTCGATTTCTGACCCATTCTCCTATTTGACCCCTTACTATACTCTTTGGTACTCTCAGGGCCGGTTCTGGGCCAGTAAATGGAGTGAACGATTTTCGTTGCCGTCGATTCCTGTATGTCCTGGTACACATATCAAAGTTACTTTGTTGTGGTCTGCCAGTCGTGTCAGTTCTCTTTGACATTCCCATACCAGCCTTGACGTCGCCTTTGGGTTTGTAATTGCCTTTAGGGCAGCCTGGCTTTACCCGATGAGTATATCGATCCCCTTATTTGTGTAAGACCTCGTTATATTTTCTTTAGCACAGTGCATTATTGCATATACCTTCGCCTGAAATACGGAAGTATATTTTTCCAAGTGGAATGCTGTACTGTAGTTTTTCCGTTTCGTTGTAAATGCCAGCACCAGTTCCCTGCTGAGTCTTTGACCCGTCTGTGTACCAGGTTACTCTCTCAGTTCTGTTCCTGTTGTTGTTTACTTTCCATTTATCTCGGTCAATTATTTCCATCTCGAAGTTTTTGTTGTGTGAATTCAAGAGTCATGTGGTCTTTCCTCATCTCTAAGATGTTTCCACCGACTAGACTTTTGATTCTGTTGTGCCCCAGGTCTGCGTAGATACTACTTGGTAATTCCCCATGCCTCCTTACCTGAATACGACAATTGTAAGTTCCACCAACTGCCACTGCTCGTTTCTTTATTCATATAAATAAATTTGTTTAAATAATTTCAAACATTTGTCTCTTCTCATGAAACTATTATAAATACTTATCTTCTATTATGGCACTAAATACACTAAAGTATCACTAGTCAAAATGGTTTTAATTTATCTTCCTGCAGTTGTAAACGACTTTTCTTTCTAATTAGATTAACTATCATGTAGCTTTCCCTTCTTCAATGCACGGATGGATGTGGGCTTGTTGACATAGACCTTTAACTTCAAATAACTCCATAGAAAGAAATCCAATGGTGTTAAATCACATGCTCTAGAGGATCAATTCTGATCACAGAAACGAGAGAGTACATGATCAGGAAATGTCTTATGCAGTAATTGGATTGTTGTCACGGGTTGTATGGCATGTCGCACAGTCTTGTTGAAACCATACATATGTCGTCCACATAAATATCATCCAATTTAGGCAGAAAGAACTCATTTATCATGTTGCGATATCGAGCGCCAGTAATAGTAACTGCTTGACTAGCCTCATTATCGAAGAAGTATGGTCAAATGATGCATCCAGCCCAAAATCCATACCAAACAGTGACACGTTGTGGATGCATTTGTTTTTCGACAATCACATGTGGGTTCTCTGAACCCCAAACGCGGAAATTTTGACGATTAACGAAGCCATCAAGGTGAAAATGACATTCATCGCTTAGGATGATTTTGCTTGAAAAATCAGCAAACACTTGTTGTTGTTCAATAATCTATTCAACGAACTCTCTTCGCTGTGCATGGTCATTAGACTGCAGTTCTTGTGTCAACTGAACTTTACTGTAAGCAGATTTTTATGAGTAATTCTTGTCCACGACGCCGAATCGACGTCCCTGGACTTTCACCAACACTCTCATGCACTGCTTCGATATTATCATTTGAACGGCTTGTTATTGGATGTTTAGCGTCCACAAGTAATCCAGTCTCCCTGAATTTTTTAATTACTCTCTTCACAGATGACGAAGTTAAATCAATATTCCAACCACATTTTGTATGAAATTTGCCAACTGTAGCAGCCAAACTTTTATTATTTTTGAAATATTGTTCAACAATGAAAACGCGTTGTTCTTTCGTGTAGTGCTCTATTTTTACTAGCCTTAAACTGTCAGCTGTCAAACTGTTTTCTTTTTTGGTTACCAACACTTTAACTTAATACTTTAACACTTTAACTTAACTCTTAACGCATAAATGGCGGCAAATTCAAATCTTGCATGAATTATGGAATTATATATACCTATTATTATATACCCCTAGTTGTGCTAAAAGTAATTCATTCTAATTTTTAATAATAATTTTAATTTAATAAAAAGGGCATTTTTTTATTATGGTCATGTATATGGATGATAAGCTCATCATAACATAGTATAAAACAAAGTCGCTTCCCGCTTTCTGTCTGTCCCTATGTATGCTTAGATCTTTAAAACTACGCAACGGATTTTGATGCGTTTTTTTAAATAGATAGAGTGATTCAAGAGGAAGGTTTATATGTATAATATAGTAGAGAAACACTGATAATTTTAGAGGTTTCTAAAGTGATGTCGTAAACCGTGCGAAGCCGCGGGTCGCTAGTCATAGATAAACAAGTCAGAAAAAATAATGTGGTCCATTAAAATTAGAATCCATATTTATATCTTCATGTGTTTTCGTATTTCTAAAAGCGAGATAAGGCATGGATGAATATATAGTGTGGAACAGCCAAATGGAATAAATTCAGTATCTCCATTATTAAACTCCATTAGTATGCATTTTTTTTAGAAAATTCTAAAATTCACGTCAATTCTAAAGACACGTCAATTTCTAATTCTAAAATGACATCTTACGACGTAAAAATGCCATCCCTAAATTCAACCCTCTTCAGGTGACAGCTACAATGCCTAATTCTACTTCATTTGAAAGGTCTTTTCATTCTCTGTTCAAAACTGCTCTGGTTTTAAATTTTATTGCAGAAATTAACAAGAAAAAAAGTTTCTCCAACGTTAAATTCGTTACTTTAAAATAAAAACAAATCATTATTAATGCAGCAGGTGTTCAAAATGCATGCCTCCAGCATCTTAGCAGCATCCTAGACGTAAACAGAAATGTCTTCTAACGTTAGTTAACATATGCGGGGTAATCGACCTAATTGCAAGTGTTATTCTTCTTCTTAAGTCAGATCGATCGTCGGGTTTGGTTTTGTAGACCATACTTTTTTACATATCCCCATAGGAAGAAGTCTAACGGCGTGAGATCAGGTGATCGTGCAGGCTATTCTACAGAATCACGTCTCCCTATCCAGCGATTTGGAAAGATTGTGTGTAGATACTGCCGGACATTGACTTCGTAATGTGCTGGTGCACCATCCTGCTGGAACCATATTGCATTACCTGGACGTTGTGGGTTTCCGTCAGCTGGATACAAGTTTGACATCGTCGATACAACATTATGTTGGAGCAGCGGTAAATAAGTTTCTCCATTCAAATTGCCGTCAATGAAGAATGGACCATGATATTTTCTTCAATTACTGCTGCCAAAACATTAACTTTCTCAGGGTTTTGCATGTGTAGTTCCTTCATCCAGTCAGGATTTTCTCTCGACCAATAACGACAGTTTTGGCGATTAATATGGCCGTGAAGTGTAAATGTAGATTCATCCAAAAATAAAACATTTTCCATTTGTAAAGTATTGTAATCTATCATTTGCATAATTTGTCCACAAAAGATAATTCGTCTATCAAAATCGTCTTCTGCGAGCTCATTAGTTGGTACCAGTTTATATGGGTGCATCTGATTTTCTGTCAATACGCGGAGAATCGAGGAACGGCTAATATTTAATGCTGAAGCTGTTTGATTACTCGACGTATGTGGATTTTTTTCAAGCATAAACATTACATCCAATTTCTGATCATCACTGAGTTTATTGGGAGGATTTTTCTTTAGCTGCCGTACATGTCCACGTTTCCGAAACTGCTTTTCTATTTTACTTACGGTACCTTGAGATATCGGCGGCAACTCCGGATATTTTTTTTTTAAATAGTCCAATAACTTCGGCCTGCGTTCTTATTCTGTCTCCGTAACCAATCATCTGCAGAATCGTTATCTTATGCATTTCTGTTAGATAAACCATCTCTTTGAATTGCAACACGAAAACTAAAGCAAAAAGTTTAACACTGATAACTGTTAACTACTGTTACAATGACAAGCACGTTTCTAGGTAATTTCACTAAAACTGATAATGGCCAACTTCTTAAATTTCAGGTTTGTTTTTTTGCTTTTTTGTCGTTCGATTGTCAAGCAAAAAAATTATGCGTATTTATTATTACGTTTGTATCTTATAGTGGGGAATGTCTGCGCAATTACAGACATTTATTTTTTGTTATTATTAACATTTAAAAACCTAAAATTGACAAATAGTGTTACTTATAAAAGTTTTATTTTAATGTAACGAATTTCCTACGCTGGAGAAACTTATCTTTTTTTCTTGTTAATTTCTGAAATAAAATTTAAAACCGTAGCAGTTTTGAATAGATAATGAAAAGACCTTTCAAATGAAGTATCACAAGCCCCAACTTTCAATTTGAAAATTTAGGGGTTGCAGCTGTCATATGAAAGGGGTTGAATTTAGAGATGACATTTTACGTCGCAAGATGTCATTTTAGAATTAGAAATTGACGTGTCTCAGGATTTTCTAAAAAAATGCCTAATAATGGATCTACTGAATTTATTCCATTTGGCTGTTCCACACTGCATAACCATTAATCGTGTATATTCATTTTCTGGACAACGTATTTTTAATTACGACGCTGCACAGAGAAGCGGAAGCAAAATATTTTCTTTTTTACCAATCGCATTTCTAACTCGATATTCGTCAGAATGCCATGGCCATTATAAGCAGCGGGAGAAAAGCTTTCACGGCTCCCGCGGTGCACACGGAAAGCGTAATATTGATTTAAGGCGCGTTTCCAGCAGGGAGACAAATAGAGCAACAAGTGAAGCTAATTGTAACTCGTCCGACTGCCAAAGGGCGCGTTACCAAGCCCCGTGAATCGAAATGACGATTTTCGTCGCAAATTTCCTTGCTAACCAAGTCAAATAATAATTCGAATTAAACACAAATAAGAGAGCACGGATTTTATGACGCACTTGAGAACACCAACTACCCTCTTGTTTTCATGGATATGAATTTCTAAGACTTTCAAAAAAATTCACTTTCACTGTGAAATGTGTGAAATAAGTGAAAATTCCTATTAATAGGCGAATAATAGGTCAAAGCTGTTACAGCCATTATTTATTTTATAATTGTGACAGTTACTTGTCAAAAGTTTGTCATAACTAAAAAGTTTCGACATGACCGCTATTTCTATCTCTCTCGTTCATAGCCAGACATGATGACGTTTTTTTTTGAATGTATAAATTGATTTCAAAGTTCAATAAGTTTTATTTATCAATGTTTTTTTTTAGTTAAATCTCATTTGTTTGTTATGAAAACAAAGTTGTTTAGTACTTTGTGAATAATTGACATTAAAACCACTTTCCAGTATTTAAAAATGCTGTTGCTTCAAAGGAATTAAAAGATAATCTGTCGTTTAACCATATTAGGAAAACCGATAATAAGTCCGATTATTGTCATGCAGACATTGCGTATATGAAAAGTGCGGTGTATCTTTACAGAAAAAAGTAAATCCAGAATAAAAAGTGTCCGACTTGCAGAGGAATAATTACACAGGAACACAAAAAAAAGTCGAGTGCTAGAATGCAGATCTATGTATTCCCATACATTTTGACCCGCTGAACACGAATCCGATGTTTGTTTTGGTTTTCCGATTGGCTCTTGCATTTTTTCTAACCTCAAAAAAAACTCATGAACTTGCCCGACAAATCTCAAACGAGTAAATAAAAAGCTTAAATGAGCTGACCACCATTTCCATACGTATTTTGGGGTGCTGAGGAAGAAATCTTAGGTCAAAATATCAGTTAGAAATTCTGACATAACCTCAAAAACCACCTTAAAAAATGCTCTAAAAACCCGAAACAAGTAAATAAAAAGGATAACTTAGATGAAGAACTTTATATAAAAAACTTTAAGAAGAGAAATGTTAAGTTCTTAAGGCAAGAACTATTAGGGTTTAGAGTTATTTGTGTTAAGTTACTGTCTTAAGAAATATTTTATCATTTTTTTTTAATATTTGAGAACATCGGATTTACTAAAAACAAAACAATAATTTTACACAAAGAATTTTAACCCAAGGACTCTAGATCTAACAAAACTTAAGGCAAGAATTCTAAATGTAACATATTATAAGACAGGAACTTTACACAAAGATCTCTAAACCAAGAACTCTAAACCTTGATAGTTATTGCCTTAGGTATTTAACAGTTCTTGTCTTAATTTATGATAGGTTTAAGTTTTTGGTTTAAAGTTCTTGTTTCAGGTTATGTTAGGTTTAAAATGTTTGGTTTAAGCTTTTAATTTTTGTTTTGGATTTTGTTGTTTTTATTTTGAGGTTAAAAATCCTTACTGATCGACTAATTCTGACCTCACACTCAGTTTCACTGCTCCAAATGACGTACAGATACAGTGATCATTGCTTATTTAACTATTTTATTTAGTTGTTTGGTATTTTTCGGGCATTTTTAAGGTGTTTTTGAGGTTATGTCAAAACTCAGATTCGGTCTCAGCGCCCCAAAATGCTTATGGAAATGGTGGTCAGCCCATTTAAGCTTTTTATTTACTTGTTTGGAGATTTTTCGGGCATTCTTAGGGTGTTTTTTGAGGTAGGAAAAATACTAGAGCCAATCTGACAAAACGGACATCGTATTCGTATTCAGCAAGTGTAAATGGACGGGAATACATATTTTTACATATACTTTCTAGCAGTCAACTTTTATTTTATTTGTGCCTATGTTATTAATAACAGAAAAGTGATTGAAAGAAAAAAAAAAGAAAAAAATACACTGCGAAAGTACTGTTAGATCTGCAAATAGATGCAAGTTGATATAATTCTAGGATTCTATTATATTATTTAAATTACTTAGAAGAAAGGGTATTTATAGTTAAACAGGTTCACAACGAGCCAGTTACAAAGAAAATTATCAAAAATAGAACAAATACTAGCTGAATATGTCCAGACCGTGAATAATTTTATAGAGCAACTAAAACATCATATGGTTGGATAAAATAAATTTCAGTTTGTTCTGTGAACAATGTCAGCATCGTGCAAAAGCTGGTACTTGGGTAATACAACATTTACCTAAGTAGAGGTCCCAATCATAGATAAAAGAAGAGATGGATGGAACTCTCTAATACAATTAAATGAAACCGTAAAGCGCCATCTCTTGAATTGGTCTCAAACTAATTTTAACTAATATGGCGGATGGCGCTATATTCAAATTCAAATAAAATATAGTTTGCGGACTCTCCTAAGAGTTCCATTATGGACAAAACGTATGTATATAAGAATAGCATAATCATAAAGTTTTTTTATCCTTATCTAGAATATACTAAATATGATTATGCTATTCTTGTCATATAATATATACGTTTCGTCCATAAGGGGAACACTTACAAAAAGTCCACTGTATTTGAAACCGTTCCTCAAGAAATTATGTTTAAAAAATACATTTTAAAGATATGCTGTGATGAAAAAGGAGGATATATGAGATATTGAAACCATTAAATATCAAAATCAATTGTTTTAGATGTAAGATTCCTTTATTCACAACCACATTTATATGCATTCACAATCACATTTATACACAAGACACAATCACATTTAAGTATAAATTATTTCCAACTAGCCATTTATATAAACTAAAAAAAGGCATAACTTTCTTTACATGAAGTTTCATTTATAACACACATCCGGTACCAGTTCTAGTTCTCCCTCTTTTAATATAATATTAACTCAACTAATTTCAGTCTCAAATAAGAATAAAAATACCCAATAAACAAATAAAACACAAAATAAATTAACACATGGAAACAAATTAAACACAAAACTACAGAACTTATAACGTAAAACAATACACAGAATATGCGACCACCGGTAACAATAGGTTTGTTTTGGTTTTCTTAGAATCAGTTCAATCGATACGCCCAGATCAATATTGACGTTAAGAACATAACGCAAAGTATAAATGTTAAACATTTGGGCGCATGGACTGAACTAGTTCTTCCGGACTACCAATCTTTTTTAAGAGTACCAACTATACATAACTAACCAAGCTGGTTGCGCCATCTATAGAGTTGGTCTCATACTAAATATCACATTTCAGGTAGGCTCATAAGAGTGAACAGCCCCTGGTCCCAATGTTTACCTTAGTGCAACGTCGACGGTGGGCGTTGTGGCAATGAAACTCCGAAGAAGTTCTTTTACAAAGCAAATAGCAAACGCATAGGTTGAGACTATTGCAGAGATAGCAAGATATGGACAGGGGCTGTTCACTCTTATGAGCCTACCTGAAATGTGATATTTAGTATGAGACCAATTCCATAGATGGCGCAACCAGCTTGGTTAGTTATGTATAGTTGGTACTGTTAAAAAAAGAGATTGGTAGTCCTAAAGAACTAGTTCAGTCCATGCGCCCAAATGTTTAATATTTATAATTTGCGTTATGTTTTTACGTCAATATTTATCTGGGCGTATCGATTGAATTGGTTCTAAGTAAAACCAAAACAAACAACAAACCTAAGTTTTGTAGTTTTGTGTTTAATTTGTTTCCATGTGTTAATTTATTTTGTGTTTTATTTGTTTATTGGGTATTATATATTCTTATTTGAGACAGAAATTAGTTGAGTTAATATTACATTAAAAGAAGGAGAACTAGAACTGGTACCAGATGTGTGTTATAAATGAAACTTCATGTAAAGAAAGTTATGCCTTTACTTTTTTTAGTTTATATAAATGGCTAGTTGGAAATAATTTATACTTAAATGTGATTGTGTCTTGTGTATAAATGTGATTGTGAATGCGTATAAATGTGGTTGTGAATAAAGGAATCTTACATCTAAAACAATTGATTTTGGTATTTAATGGTTTCAATATCTCAAATATCCTCCTTTTTCATCACAGCATGTCTCTTAATATTTATTTTTTAGACATTATTTCTTGAGGAACGTTTTCAAATACAGTTTGTGGACTTTTTTTTAAGTGTTCCCTTATGGACGAAACGTATATATATATATATATATATGACAAGAATAGCAAAATCATATTTAGTTTATGCTAGATAAGGATAAAAAACTTTATGTAACCAAGTATGATAATGCTATTCTTATATACATACGTTTTGTCCATAATGGAACTCTTAAGAGTCCGCAAACTGTATTTTATTTTTGAATATTTTTTTGAATATAGCGCCATCCGCCATATTAGTTAAAATTAGTTTGAGACCAATTCAAGAGATGGCGCTTCACGGTTTCCATTTAATTCTATGAGAGAGTTCCATCTATCTCTTCTTTTATCTATGGATATGGATAGCCAGTTGGCTGACTTGGTGATTGTTATTGGGCGCATTCAGGGACGGTCAGCGGCTGAGTAGCTAACTTAGCTACTTCCCTGAATGGACGTGGCTGACACTTTTTTGATCTCAGCGGCTGACCAATTTACTAAGCCTAAAATATTATAGCTGAGATGCTGACTTGACAATAATTCTATCATGATTCTCTCTGTCGTTTTATCTGTGCTGTGAGCAACTGAATTTTAACCTACTTTTAAACAAAAATTGTAGAAAAGAAAATATTGTTTGTTTTTAAACAAAAGTTATGGAAAAAAAAACGAACCTTTGTCCTTAAAGTGTCTTTAAGCACAGAACACGGCAGGGAATTATGAATCCATGATTCATGAAAGTTATCTATGCCACAGAACGTGTCACGTTTTCTAGATCTTTGCGAAACTCATACAAACGATTCAGGGAGTTTTAAGCCGCTGACTGTCAGAAAAGGCTAACTACTAACACATAGCGGTCAGCGGCTGAGCGTCCCTGAATGCGCCCATTGATAATGTGCCCTGCTATTCTCAATCTTGTTTAATCGTTTATGTTGATTAATTGAAAAGTAACAACATTACTATGGCTCCATACTCTCTTAAGTTCACTCTAATAAATATACTATGAGTTCGCTTATGATAAATTGCACTGAACGAGGTCAAAATATTTTTTATACATAATACGTATTCAGCATCAGGGTGACCACGAAGTATTCAAGTTTTGTTAAAGCATCCGTCCATGATTGATGAACTTTTAATAAAGGGTTCTCAAAACTTTTCTCTAACTGACTAATGGCTTATTAACAAATAAATCACAATTCTATTTCCAGGATATTTTTTTTTCAAGATAATAAATAGATGCCTTACTTCTACCAGATAATAAATTGGTACATCATTATTTTTGTCGGTGATTTATATACTAGTGGCTTTTAGTATCCCTACAAATATTAGCTGGAATTAGGGGAAGTACAAGGCTTCGATTTCACAACAACGCAAAAGATTTAATTGGTTTATACAGTCATGCTCAAATGTATTAGACACCCTCATAAAATCGTAAGCTTCCATAGATACCTGGAATTTAGGGAAAGACGGTGTACTAAAAACTGAGATAAGAGCCTCACTATGCACTTATCTTATAATCAATGACTAAGGGTATTGTTCAGGGTTGTGGATATAAAATCAATGCAGGTGTAAAAATACGAATGTATGACGGATCTTTGTTTACTATCAGAAGGCTTTTCATAGCGGTTTGTTAGTTATTAAATAGTGGTTGTAAAAATGCCAAAAGTGCGCAAATTAACAGAAGTAGAACGAGGGCAAATTATGATTCTTAATTCAGAGGGGTGCTATTGCTAGCTGCTATTGTCAAACGTTTGAAATGTTCACAATTTGCTGTGAGACTACAGTTAAGCGTTTCAGACATTGGTTCTTATGCGAATAGGCCATAAAGTGGCAGTAAAAGAATTACAACTGCGAGGGAAGATCGTATTTTAACAAGAATAACTCTACAGGAACAGACAAAAAGTGCACAAAATATTGCCTACGAGTTAAGGGAAAAGCAATGTGGCTGTATCTGCACAAACAGTAAGAAGACGTCTTAAGGAGTTAACGTCTTAAGATTGTTAACAGACCGACTCTTACCTTAACCACTGTTAACAGTGAGTCACAAGCAGGAACAGTTAAATTGAGCAAAAAAAAAATATGAAAAGTGGGCAATCGAATAATGGGCTAAAGTGATATGGTCCGATATAGGGGTAACTCAAAAATCATCACTAATTTATGTAGATACAAATAAAATATCATATTATATGTAACAGTTTTTATAAACCTGGAGTAAACTGCAAATCCGTAAAATCAATGTTTTTTTATAGCTCGTTAGACACCCGGGGGTGCAATTGTTTCTTCACACAGTTTGTATGAGCATCTTTTCTTGAGATAAGAACTTTAGAAAATGTTTGGTGTCTAATACATTTGAGCATGACTGTATTTTTGTAGCTTATTTACTCGTTGCTAAGAAGGCAAGAGGGTTCTGCAAATAATGCTGCATCGAAGGGACACAAATCCATTTCTAATTATCTCTCTCTTAAGCGTCTACATATAGGAAAAAAAGAAACAATACAAATTCTTGTGGGGGAAGGAGAGCGACGCTCTGGTAATTGCTTTCCATTCCGCTCCATTAATTTTGATTTTTTTCCTCTTCATTAAAGTCAACTCCTGATAATTGCTCTAGACATCTATTACAACGCTTATACATAAATTAAAACCGAAGACGAAACACATTAACAAAGATGAATTACCATCTAGATATACCCTGAGACGATTTGCATACTTAACATGAATTCATTAATTCGGTCTTTTAGAAAGCGGGGTCAAAAACTTTCTTATCGATTTCCAGAACCATTTCAAAGAATTTATTTGGAGTGTAAATTTAGAATTTTATGTATATTCTACCTTATAGATTTATAAGTTTGATAAAATGGTGCAATTAGTGTTTGTTATATAATCCTGTTGATCATTTATACCATATAAACTGCTCGTCAAAATTATCGTAACACTTTTTAGATTAGAGCTGTTTGCGTTCTATTCGAGTTATAAACTTACGGTTTTTAATTTTCGGTAGCCTATAGGGTTAATTTGAATGCCCCGAAGGCGCTACATTGTGACATTGTGAAATTCGTGAGATTTTTAAGGCAATTTCAGAAACATACAGGACTAATTGTAAGAAGGATGTTGTCCAGTAAAAACTCCATCACGGCACACATTAAACCTTCTCGTTAAGCTCTGTGTATTTGGTCGCTGTTCCATTTCTTCAATCCAGTTCTAGACCCCCTAAGCCACCCCTTTACATTTACGCTGGGTTTTACCTCTGTTGGGCGAATCCATTGATCTTAATGCTGCCTAATAAATTGTGGTGGGGTGCCACAACTCACTTTCACCATTTAACAACCCAAGCATCCCTCTAAGCCACACCTACTTCGACACACCACCCACCCCCTCTGGTTCCATCTTGTCTGGTTCTGTAGAAGGCTGCGTGGGATGTCTATTTGCTTCGAATTCATGTCATGGCATTACTTGAAGGCTCTTTTTTTTTTTTTGGCTTTAGGTCCTATACCATGCAGCCAGTCACAAGAGGGAATTTAATTAACCAATTTAAAACCTAACCTAATAAAACCTAACCTAACATAATTCTATAAAACCACCTACAAAACCCAAAAATTTATAAAAACGATAAGGAAAGACGGGGACACACTCTTCACATCCTGGGGTCGATCAGGACGATTTTATACATTAGACACTACAGGGGAGACCTCGGTAAATAGGGGAGAACAACACAAGTAAAAACATAGGGATTCGAGATTAAGATTAACCTAGAGCTTAATTTCAGTTTCCGTTATAAAGTTCATGATACAGCTATACACTTTCCTTGAGTCAGTTGTTAAAAGGTGCAGTAAGTTGAAGGGAGCAGCGATATTACAGTTTAGTACATTTTCTACCAGCTTAGAGGACGCATCTTTGTATTTTTCACAGCCAAAGAAGATGTGATCGAGATCTCCTAAAACATCACAGTGTTCACAATTTTCTGAACTGAAGATTCCAATTTTGAATAAATGGGCTGGATAGCAAGCATGGCCAAGTTTTAAACGTATCAAGGTTGTAATATACCTTCTCGGAAAAGCGTGCCAAAATTTCTTTGGGATGTCACTGTGTATTAATGTGTACCTTGTAGGATTAGTGAAACAAAATTGTTTCCATAAATAATTCCATTTTTTGCTCGACCTTTTTTTCAACATGTTGGATGCATCATTTACACATACTTGTTCATTTTGGGGGGATCCTGATATACAACTTTCCTTAGCCAGTAGATCAACCTGTTCATTGTATTTAAGACCAATATGGGCCTTCACCCAAACAAAGTTAACTTCTCTTCCAGATAATTTAATTTGATATATTAACTGTTTTATTCTATAAATAACGGGGTTGATTTTGTAGCCAAAAGACTGAGTGTTTTTAATACTCTTGAGAACGGAGAGTGAATCCGATAAAATAATTGATACACAGGAAGTAGACGTCTCAACATATTTAAGTGCTTGATAAATTGCTATTGCTTGAGTTAGAGTTGAGCTTAAGTTTGAACTCTATTTCTTGCGACGGAACAATATAAGCTCCACCGGTGCCAGATCTAGATTTTGAGGCATCTGTATAGATAACATCTGGTTTATCGAATTGATGAAGCACGTATCTTAACACATTTAAGCTAATGCAAGGGTTTTCTGTATAGTTTGGTATAACAATGGTTACGTCAGTGTATAGGCAAAAATAATTGATTTCAGATATGATTGGAGAATCAATAGTTTGCAGCATCTCACTATTATCCCTGAAGACTGAACAAAGGGGAGGGGAGGTTTTCTTGATCCAATATTTGTTGCTTAAATCAAAACTATTCAAGTGTGCTATGTTAGTTAGTAAAGTTGTAGAGAAGAATACGTGTTTCATGAGGAATTTGCCACTTATAAATTCCCTTCTTATCGAAAGAGGAGGTTCTAAAGCTTCTACATGTAGGGCATCAATAGGAGAGGACTTCATTGCTCCGAGACAAATTCTAAGTGCTTTGTGCTGTATGTTGTCCAAACGTTTTAATGTAGACATACTTGCAGATCCATACATAACACATCCATTGAAGGCTCTTGAAGTTGATGGGACCCGCTGTGAACAGCCGATTGAGCGCCAAATGTGGTATTCTATTTCCAACCCATCTCCCTGAAAATTTTTCTGCGCTGAGGGGTTGTCAGCAGGTCTTGATGCATAGGGTGACTCTGAAAACCTTCTTGAGGATGCTTGAACTCTTTTCGGCCCACCTGGAAGCCACATCTACTTCGACACCCCACCCACCCCCTCTGGTTCTGTAGAAGGCTGCGTGGGATGTATATTTGCTTCGAATCCATGTCATGGCATTACTTGAAGGCTCTTGAAGTTGATAGGACCCGCTGTGAACAGCTGATTGAGCGCCAAATGTGGTATTCTATTTCCAACCCATCCCCTGAAAATGGTTCCGCGCTGAGGGGTTGTCAGCAGGTCTTGATGCATAGGGTCACTCTGAAAACCTTCTTGAGGATGCTTGAACTCTTTTCGGACCACCTGGAATCGTTTGTCTACTTGTTCAAATCCTCTTTTGCGACCCATCATCCTCTTTTTTTGACTCACTCAATCCACTCCACTCAAAAAATGTGTGGGTGAAAATTCCTGAAAGAAGACTCGTTGGGCAGGCGGAACCTTCCTTTACTCTTGTATGAATCGACAATTGCGAAATTCACGCGGCAAGTGTTCACTGTGATTTGGGCTCATGAAGCCTCGACTGGGTTACCGCCTGCTAGGCGTTAGGCCACCCAAACATGCTCTCGGTCGTAAAATTAATGGAAAAGGTGCTATTTGGGTGCAGGTCCTTCTTAATCAATCTTGTAGGTCTCTGAAATTCCCGTCAACATCTTGCGAATCCAAATATTGATATGGGGTTGATTTTTGGACTGTGGACGGCCAACCGTTTAAGTCTCAGCTTAGCAACATCGGGACATTAAAACCAACCCTATAGACTACCGAAAATTAAAAACCGCAAGTCTCTAACTCGAATAGAGCGCAAATGGCGCTAATGTAAATAGTGTTACGCTAATATGACGAGCAGTTTTCTGTGGTTAGGCTAGTCTCAGTTCCGAGGTGTACGCGTAAGCATAAGAACGTTATTACAAAACGTTGCGTCACGTTGGACGTTTGTGACATTTTCATTACCAATTGTTTTTATATCTAACCGTTTCGTAAGTTATTTCTTAATCCTAAAATCTTCCGAAACCTGAGAGAGGACCAACCCATTTTCTCTTTGTAGGGTAGTTCATTTTTACTCTTTCTTAATTATGCAGTAAGAGGCAAAATACCTCTTAATATCATTCAAAAAAGGAATAAAACTCTTAATTTCATTATTACGCCAGTAAATAGAGCTCGAAAAGGGGTGAGTTTTATTCCTCTGAACACCGCGCAAAATGTTCGGCAGCGCGCTCACAGCCGAGCGAGGTATAGGTGGGGAAGCGGCGGCAGCGACCAGCAAAGGGTATCCCCACATAAGTATGGTGAAATGCCCCCCCTTTTTTTTTATTTTCTTCGCATGATGAAAGTGTTTCTTAGGGCTAATTATGAAAGGTAAACCGAATTTTAGGTCCAAAAAATTTTCCTCTCAGCTAGGTATGGAAAAAACCCTGTTTTTACGTTTTTTTTTCTCTCGAGAAAACCTGAAAAAATTCATGAGTATAGAAAATATGATTAATTTTATGTAAAAAATTTTTCAAGCTCATTCAAGATCATTATGACCTCTAAAAAAAATTATTCAAACTTTAAAAATCCCATATCTTTTAACCAAAAAAAGCTTCAGGCTCAGATTTTTAATATGTTATATTTTTAACTGTTTTTTACTACCTCAAATTTTTTTCAGATTTTTTTGAGTAGTGGGTCATGCCCAAAAGTGCGAAAAATCAATTTTTTTGTCCGTGAAACGACTTAAAACGGCTTAAAATCATCATTTTATAGTGTCCTGATTTTTTTCTTGCACTAAAAGGACTAAAATGACTTCAAACAATTAAAAAATATAAAACCTACTAGTTTCGATAAGTGGAATTTTTTTTTTATTATTATTTTTTTGTGAACATATTTTCATTCACTTTCATCATGCGAAGAAAATAAAAAAAAGGGGGCATTTCACCATACTTATGGGGGGATACCCTTTCGCGCGGTGTTCAGAGGTGTTTTACACCAATTTAATGGCATTTAAATGAAACAAAGTAAATGGATGAATTGTAGTTTACACTCTGTAGTTTCCGGATCCGTCGAGAAAATGTTATTTAATCTATCGCTCGACGTGTTATGGAATATTCAAAATACGATATAAAAAACTTTATTCGACTATTGTGCAAAAACTATTCATCGAACATAATCCAGTTTTTGCACATTCATTCTTCGTGATTTTACCTACAATTTCCCACAAGATTGACTCTTCTAATGCAAAAATACTCGAATTACGAATTTATTAAGAAAAGGTAATTTTTTGCGTTTTTTCCGAGTTTTCTCAGCGAAAAATGTACCGATTGACTTGATTTTTTTTTCATTTTAAAGGTTTTTGAATTCTCTACAACTTTCCTATGCGATGTGATTGCTTCAATAGCTTTTCTTCTATAAGCAAAAAACTGAAAAAACTCCATTTTTTTTCACTAATTTGTTATTAAAAAAGAAGTACAACTATTTCCTAGTCCAATTGATATACGTTTTCATCTAAGGACTGAACTTAAAAGTATCCCGTAGTCGGATTTCAGGTATCAATCGTGTCATGTCAAAAAGCTCTATTGACTGGCCTATATGGGGGGAAAACATTGTGACACTAAAAAAATGTTTTTTTTTTTTGCATTTTCAAAACGATTATATGTAGTTTTTAGAAGGTTTTCAGACAGTCAAGAAAAAGGGGAGGATAAGTCCTAACTGAAGGATGAAATAAGCCTGTTGTTATACCTATCGGGCAAATCCCACTCAGCTGATGGGTTAATGATTATGTGGTGGGCCCATTCGCATCTGTTGTCAGTTTTATATACCTGTATATTTGGTAAGACTGCACATGTTTTCACAAATTGTTTATATTTTCCATATATTTTATTCTAGTTTACCAATGTTTCATTCTGAATTTATTTATTTAAATGAGTTGGTTAGATACTCAAACAAGTATTAAATATGTACTCGTAGTAAATAATAAATAATTCTCATTGTACCCACATTCATTTGATGGTAAAGAAGAGAACAATGAATTTTGCTTGGTTTCAGAAGCACCACAGTAAAGTATAATATACTTGATAATAGAAGGCTTTATAATTTTATTTTGCTCTCACAACAATGTTCGCAACCAACTTAATCCCTCTACGTGGATTAGGAAGTTAAGCAGTGAATTAATTAGATGATAAAATAATTTCTAAAAGTCAGGACATCAAAAGTATAGCCTTTGTTGGTATTTATTCTCTGAGTTTATGTTCTTACTTCTGATACATGTACAATAGGGTGGTCCTTATTTTGGAAAAGCCCCGTTTTTTTTGAGTGCTCCCACTAAATCGGAAGTAGAGGCCTAGAAAATAATTATGAAACAATAAAAAAGTCGAAAAAAATAAATAATAACCCGTGCCCCACGCAGGTTGAATTTTAAATGGGATTTTACATGGGTTTTCCGGTTTTGTAGGTTAAACCAAGCGTTGAGCACTTGATTTCCATCGTTTCAAGGTGAAACTTGGTATCCACAGGTTATCGATATCGCTGAATCCAAATATCATGTCAAAAACCGTTTTGACTAATGATAGCTGTCAAAAAAGCGGTCAATAAAAATTCATTTTTTGATTATATAAAATTTTAGGAATTTTTGTATATTTTAACACAAATCAAGTAAAGTTTAGTAAAAAAAATTGGTAACGTGTTTTTTCGCTAAATGACAAGTTTCAATTAAGCTGTCAATGGAATTTAATCGAGTTTTTATTTTTTTTCGATTTCTCAATTCGGAAAATAGTCTTAATTAAGTGTTTCAATACAGCAAATCCAAATATGATGTCAAAAACGAGTTTTGACTCTTGACAGCTCTCAAAAAGCTGTCAATAGAAATTCTTTTTTGACAAATAACATTTTTTGGGGTTTTTTATATTTAAATACAAATATAGTATAGTTTCGTCGTCAAAAAATAATGTCATTTTTGATGAATGACAACGGTCAATTTTTTTTAATACTTCAATACTGTCAATTACATCTCAAGTAAAATTTCAATTAAACTAAATGTTTTTTTCGATTTCTGTAAGGAGAGATATTATTAATTTCGAAATAAATGTCGGTGATTTGACATAAATGACAGGTGTCAATGATATTGATCCTGTCGATACCTTATTTCGAAATTAATAATATCTCTCCTTACAGAAATCGAAAAAAAACATTTAGAGTTTAATTGAAATTTACTTGAGATGTAATTGACAGTATTAAAGTATTAAAAAAATTTGACAGTTCATTCAGCAAAAATGACATATATTTTTTTACGACGAAACTATACTATATTTGTATTTAAATATAAAAAACCCCAAAAAATGTTATTTGTCAAAAAATGAATTTCTATTGACAGCTTTTTTGACAGCTGTCAAGAGTCCAAACTCGTTTTTGACATCATATTAGGATTTAGCTGTATTGAAACACTTAATTAAGACTATTTTCCGAATTGAGAAATTGAAAAAAAAAACTAAAAAATTCGATTATATTTCATTGACAGCTTAATTGACAGTTGACATTTAGCGAAAAACAAGTTACCAATTTTTTTACGACGAAACTTTACTTGATTTGTGTTAAAATATAAAAAAACTTAAAATTTTAAATAATCAAAAAATGAATTTTTATTGACCGCTTTTTTGACAGCTGCCATTAGTCAAAACCGGTTTTTGACATGATATTTGGATTCAGCGATATCGAAAACCTGGGGATACCAAGTTTCACCTTGAAACGAATGAAATCAAGTGCTCAATGCTTGGTTTAACCTAAAAAAACGGAAAACCCATGTTAAATCCCATTTAAAAATTCAAACTGCGTGGGGCACGGGTTATTATTTATTTTTTTTGACTTTTTTATTTTTTCATAATTATTTTTTAGGCGTCTACTTACGATTTAGTGGGAGCACTCAAAAAAATCGGGACTTTTCCAAAATAAGGACCACCCTAATGTACAATGTACATGTTTAATTATATATCCTACTAGCTTTTTGTGAATGAACAGTTATAAATCACATTGTTAAGCAATCCATCTTTTGGATTATAATAGCCGAGTACTTTTGCTTGAGAAGTACTAATATTCGAAGTTAATATCTACTTAAAAAATACTTTCGTCACAATTTTAATTGCATTTGTAGACATTTTTAATAGTGGTGGTAAAATGTCTTAATGCAATTAAAAAAAATGGTAAATGTCTTTGTAACTAACTTAATATGATTAAGTTAATATATGATTAAACTCGAAATTACTTACTTTAACTTCTTGACTTCTCTTCTCTTTCTTTTTTTATCATCTGCTCCGTAATACCTGCAAATAACAGAAAGTAAAATTAGCCTTTATAAAATGACAAAAAACTTTTCTAATACTATCTGATTCAATACCCTTAGATTACTACGAGGGGTATTTTTGTACCTCAACTTTTTTCATCTTTGTTTTTAATCATTTGGTTTTAGTTTAGCTAGAAATAACCATAAATACAATTCTAGTCGAAAATATAGGGTTCTTAAAAGTTTGGAAACGGAGTTTTTACGTAAAAACAGCCGAAGCTTGGACATCTAATTTTGATATATTATGATTAAATGTACTTTTGATACCTTACTTAAATTGTTAGAACGCAAATGGCGCTAATCTAAAAGTGTTACGCTAATTCTGATGAGCAGTTTTTTGTGGTTAGGTTAGTCTCGGTTCCGAGCTGTACGCGTAAGCATAAGAACGTTATCACCAATTTTGCGTCACGTTGGACGTTTGTGACATTTTTATTACCAATTATTTTTATATCTAACCGTTTCTTAAGTCGTTCCTTAATCCTAAAATCTTCCAAATTCGAAATTATTGTATTAAAGAAAAGGACCCATACCCAAGCAGGTGCTTTTCACGTTCCTTAGGTATAAATATGTAGGATGTAGTTCATTTTTACTCTTTACTAATTATGCTTTACTTCAATTGTTAGATATCTCGATTGAATGGAAACATATGAACATATTTAAGACTATATACGATGACGTTTTCTCGACCGATACATTTTCAATTAACCACTTAAAAGAATCAACAAAATTGATGCTTAATTCAACCATGGGTTGACTCATGCATGACCGTTTGGCCCCATGACACGAACATGTTTTTGCACGTAAAATTCCATAACCTCTCCGAATCCGTGGTCAAACATGTTTGATCCCGTTTAAAATTATCTAGTTGACCTTCAAATGTCACGGTCTTTTTGAACTTCTTGATATGTAGAGGTCATTTTCTCGATTTTAGGTCACCACAAAAAAATCGTCTGTCCTGGTACTTTTTGCACAGTCTATATTATATCTGAGTAAAAATTGAGTAAAAATTCTGATGTAAAAAGATATTATGCCTTGAATGATTGTGGACGTATACAAGTTGTACGACGAATAATATTGTTTGGCTCTACTTGTATGAGAAAGGAAGCTTTATTATATAAAAACGTACCTGTATGCCTACGTATGTACAATAATAATTTGATACAGATCAGTGGTAAGTAATTCCTAAACTGATTTAAATACAAAAAATCAATATCATATATCCATATGAGGCCGTTATTTGCAAAACTCCCTCTTTGTGTCAATAATTCAAAAAACAAAGAACATTCTAAACTAAAAAACATTCAATTCACTGCATGTAAACAGAGCATCGCGTTAGTCACGTAGGCAGAAGAACAACGTGCTTATTGGCTGACGAGCAAACAAGCAGTTTTGCAAATAAGCTATCAAATCAAAGAAAAAGTTTTGCAAATAACCGATAAGTTTGTACCAACTTTTATATAAGAAAGAGGCAGTTATGAAAGGTATTAACGATAATAATACATTCCTTATTAAAAAACTTAGCTGAACAAGTTAATTTTGATTATTTTGTCGATAAGAGACTTTTGCAAATAACATGAGATATCATTCTATTCTTAAATAAAACGGCTAGTTTCGAGAATATGGCGAAGGAGCCAGTCAAAGAGGTAATCGTTTTTTAACAAATGAAGCGTTGAAATATCAAAGGAGCTATGTGCCAAAAAATAAAAAAAACGGAGTAATTTAAAAAGAAAGTGTATATTGTTATTTTTTAACGATTACAAAATAAAAAAATTAAAACTAAACATATGTACGGCCGCTACATTGGTTTTCAAGGTTAACTAAAAATAATAACAACATACAAAACTAACAACATAAAAAAATCTAGAAAAAAAATGAGAAAGGGGCCAAGTGCCTCACTCTATATTGAGGAGTTTTTTTTATAGAAAAGTTGATGTTCTGCTTTTTCCAAGTATGGTATCATTGATAATAAGTGTTTTTCTTATTATCTGTTATTTTGTTTTCATTTGGCAAGGCAAGTAATTCAATGTTATTTAAATCAGGGGGCGTTTTACCTTTTTTTTAATATATTTGTTTTCTTTCCACGGTGCCACCTCACTAATACTTTCTTTGGAAAAAAGGACGCCAGGGTTATTTTTGTCTACCTTCAGATGGACAACTTTACTTATGTTTACATTTTTCAAGTTGATAATGGTCTGCTGAAGATTGAGTATTGAAAAATCGTTCACACATGTCAACTACCTCAAACCGACCTGTGTGAGTACTATAAAGTGACCAGATTTTGATCTTTCCAAAGATGGACATATTCAGCTGGTTCACATTGACGAAGCTAGAGTTAATATTTCGCGCCGTGAGGCGCGAGCTAAATAGCGCCGCAGACGAAAATTTTTAAAACTTTCAAGGTCACGCGTTTTCCTGACACTTCAGAATTTCAATGAAAAATACATTTACATAAAAATATAAACTTTCACAAGGATACTTTTGGAATTTGATGCCTTTTTGAAATACTAATATTTAATCACGATCGATACGATACGTCGATACGTCTTCAGATTAACCTAGAAGACGTAATTATGGACATTTTAATAAACAAATTTCAATGACGGATAGTTTGACGGACTGCTCTTGAAGACGGACAAGCTTTCTGAATGACGGACTGTCCGTCCTAATAACGGACGTCTGGTCACTTTAGAGTACTGGAAAGAATAGTATTTTTTAAGTCTTCAGGCACCATTGCCTTTACTTTCCTTTGCGTTTTTCTATTAATGAAAAATCACGGTCGCACTGTAAAAAACCGCTCCAAGCTTGGACTGTCTTTTTGCCGGGATGACATTGTTTTTACGAGATTGATAGGCTTTGCCCGAAACTTTTAACTTTCTTTGAGCTACCGCTACCGTTCCAGTACCGCCGATGTTTTTCCATTTTGAAGATTATATTTAATGAACCCTTACAACAAAGCGTAAACAATAAACAGACCTGAGAGACGCAACTACTTGATACACGAATGCTGTGATCTGATTTCATCATAGAGTGACACTTAGCACCATAATACATTAAAACCAAGGCACTTGACGATAGAGCCACCTGTCGACGTAAAGCTAAAGCGTAAAATATTTTTTTTGCCCATGGCTCCTTTCTTACATTATGCCTAAGGGCACTAAGTCCCTTTCTATAGTAATATATCAAATCAGCAAAATTTGGCACTTGGTACCTTTGATATTTCAACGCTTCAAATGTTTTTGAAAATCGGTGGCATTATCGCAACAATACTGTGCAATAACGTAAATTTAAGAAGCAAAACAGTGTGTGTACATAACTGAATAATTTGTAATCACAACCTATAATTACTCCGAACCCGGTCTTTTAACACCTTATACGAATAACATTTTTTAGATACAAATCCGTCTTTACACAG
Organism: Aromia moschata; assembly: GCA_029963805.1. Taxonomy (NCBI): domain Eukaryota; kingdom Metazoa; phylum Arthropoda; class Insecta; order Coleoptera; family Cerambycidae; genus Aromia; species Aromia moschata. The sequence goes on along the minus strand of JAPWTK010000302.1, from coordinate 315,876 downwards.
CTTCATATTGTGTAATTCTCTATTACGTTTATAAGGACATATCTATTTTTCGGTTTTTTAATTTTTTTTTGTGAAAGTTTATAGGCTGAACATTTTCATTAAAATCATGCTCTAATTTTTATTAATGGCAATAACATTATGGCGTTATTATAGGAAAATGAATTATCGTTTAACGCTGTTCATAAAATATTACAAAATGTGTTGTGTTTATTTTATCTTGATCACCAAGGTTACAGAAAATTCTAACCTGCTATATTCAAGGCGTCGCGATGCCTGGCATCGCACAGAAACGCATTGTGCGCGATGAATTGTGTTGAATCGAACTGTGAGTCGGTTTCACAATTTGGCTCTGAATATTTTTACACTTTCAAGGATGTGATATGATTTTTAGAACGTTCAAATTTCGCGTTTGTGATAACTATTCATTGGACCACAAATCGGACATCAAATAATTCTGATACGAGTAGGTACGGGGTTTCAATACTGACGAATTTGGGTATGAACAATTTCAAAATTCAAAATTGTGGTTTCAATGTGGCTGAAAAATTATGGAAAATTGAAAAAAAATATAATTACAAAAATACAAATAAGGGTTTTTGAGATCATGATTACGAATTTAGCGTTAGCGTCTTAAGAAATTGAGAAATACTAGGTAAACAGTTTTCTCATGTCAACCTAATCTATAAATAATGATCCATTAGAAAAAAAGCTGTATATGAACGAGGGACATGGAAATAGTGGTTATGTCGAAGCTCTAAGTTAAACTTTTTTGTTGTCAATGTTTTGACATAATGTGACAGCCTTGATCATTAAATAAGATTATAGAACTGAAGATTAAGAATAAAATCCGCCTTTTATTGCTCATCCAAATTTGATGACGTTTTCTTGAATGGCTCGTTATAACGGAACGATGAGAAAAGAAAACAATTCTAAAAGATTAGCTTTGGTCGAATGCTCAAAAGCTGAAAATTATTTTTATCGCAGAATAAACAGAGACTCATCATATACTAGTTAGGAACGCTTTATTTAAAAATTCGTTATACATTAATATCTACACTAGTTATATCTACATAACCTTAATAATGAATACTTTTTGCAGGTTACGAAATACTTTTTCCGTTTAAAAAAAAAGGGTAGTAAGTATTAATTAATAGGTACTTTTCAAGAATATTGTCAATACTAATTTTGTACTGTGATAAAAGTGAAAAGTAAAGGTGGAGATTAAATTATTTCTTTGAAATCATTCTTCAACTTTTTGGTAGGGTAAAGTGGTGCAAGTGCGACCCCTTTTTCGTATAGTTGACTTTTTAGTTCATAACTGCGCGAATGTTATTCACATGATCCAATTATTTTTGGGCTGTATGAACTACTTGGTTCTTAAGCTCAATTTATTGAAAGAAAGAAAATCTTTCGTGCTTCAGGGTAAGGGGGCACATCGTCCATGCCTTACAGGGCACATGAAACGCACTTGCCGCCGTGCATTCGGCCCTGACTATGGGGCAAGCGCCTTGAATAAACGCAATTTTCTACTCGCGAGGGTAAATTTCTTTTACAATATTTCTTCATTGGTGCCAACATAACATTGTGCGGTTTCCTTCGAATATTGGCGGGAGTATAGTTTTTAGAGACTTTTATCAGAAGCGAACGCACTTGCCCCGGATACGCATTTGCCCCACTTCACCCTACACAAGGTTTTCAAACTTAAGTCACAAAGTCGGTTAAATAGGCAAACTAGTAGTAGTTTTTCCGCTGATTACAATGATGAAAATGGAACAAAAATCGAACATCGCGTTCACGAGTTATGTCAAAAAGTTCAATTTTTTTCAAATTGGACAGTCAGTATACAATATTCTCAATTTTTGTATCCTAAAATTTTTAACATTTTGTCCTAAAGTCAAAGATGACAAGGTTATTGATGATTTTTCAAGTTTGTCGAGGTGGCTGTGTTAGTTGTTGTAACTTTACCTTACCGTAAAGTATAAAGTAAGAGGAATATCCATGATGTGAAATAGTATCGTTTATTTTAAATTATTCTCAATCTCATATTCTCTTAATCAAAATTAAATAAATCATTATGTATAAACTAAAAAAACAACAAAATTAAATTAAATTGGCTACTCAAAAATATCACCCTCTTGCTCCAGGTATTTTTGAGCCCGCTTGTAAATGCTCCTAGTAGCCTTGGCAATGATTCTACCATCAATAGTATTTATAGTATCAATTATGTGTTGCTGGAGATCCTCAAGATTATCATACCGTCTTTCATACACCGTATTCTTCAAATATCCCCAAAAGAAAAAATCCATAGGCGTTATGTCTGGTGATCGAGGAGGCATATGGACAGGGCCGTTAGTTGATAAATATATGTCATCAAAAAAGGCTTGTAACAGAATATCAATTTGGCGAACATTATGGACAGGAACTCCATCATGTTGAAAGTAGATCTGTTGTCTATCTCTTAAATTCAGGTCATCCAAAAATTCTCGAAGTGTAGCGGTTAACATTTCGGCGTACCGCTCACCAGTTAATGCACCTTGATAAAATACTGGGCCTACAATTTTTGAGCCGATCAAACCACACCAAACATTAACACTAAAGCGTCTCTGCGAGTTACAAGGACGGAAGAGCATAGGATTTTCTCGACTCCAACAGTGGCTGTTTTTCCTGTTAAACATGCCCTTATTTGAAAAATTTGATTTGTCACTCCAAAGAATCAAGCACCAAAAATTATCATTATGTCTGATTTTATTAATGAACCACTGACAAAACTGGATGCATCTTTCTTGATCTCCTGGTACTAGCGTCAGTGTAGGTCTGTATCTGTCCGGCACAAACTTATGCTTTTTTAAAATGTTGTGAATAGTTCCCAAAGTAAGCTATGACGTCAATTTCAGTTGCTTCACTTATTATGAATTGTTTCTTAGTTCTAGTTTTCTTAAATACATTTTCCTTTGATGTAAACTTATGATACAAAATCAGAAAGTACCTTCGATCTGAGAAGTTACGCATAGGATACTAAGCACAATAACGTTCACGAGCTCGGTGCCTATTTTTTTGACAAACGATGTAACATTCCATCATATCACATTTTTCTGAATGCGTAAAAGCATTTTTCCTCAAAAAAACACACACTGTAATCTTTTCACTAGCACAACCTCAATTTGACATTTATAAAACCGTCCACCGTCCACCTCGACAAACTTAAAAAATCATCAATAACCTTGTCATCTTTGACTTTAGGATAAAAGGTCATAGGACAAATTCTGTTCAGAATTAAATTTCCTATCGATTGAGCATATTGTATACTGACTGTCCCATTTAAAAAAATTGAACTTTTTGACATAACTTGTGAACGCGAAGTTCGATTTTTTGTTACATTTTCACCATTGTAATCAGCGGAAAAAATACTACTAGTTTGCCTATTTAACCGACTTTGTGGCTAGTATAATAACGAACTTAAGTTTGAAAACCCGTATATGCGTCACAATTAATTTGACTTTTGAATTTGAAATATATTTTTTCAGTTACATATAACCAAAAATGTATCAATATTTAGAGGCAGTATTTCTTATTCATGTGGTTTAGAAACTTCCTTATTGGTAGGTTATTTATTGTTACCAAATTCCATATTATTCCCATACGAAAACAAAACTGTTTAGGTATTGAATCAAATAATAATCTACTGATGTAAAGGTGGACGTCATTACTTAAACCAGATTAATGTTATAATCAAATAATGGTACAGAGCAATTATGTAATAGAGTTTAATTAATAGCTTATTCATCAACAAATGTATAGCTTTGAGGTATATTGGATGGCAGTAATTTCTGTATTAATTTTCCTCTTTAAAAATACAGTGAGGACATAAGTCGCGCATAAATTCAATAATAACACAGCCACACCAAAAAAAGTTTCTGACTTGGTGGTCTCACTATGTGTACTATACGTTTTTGGGGTCGCTGAATCCGAATCCGGGGTCAGTTTGGGTTATTGTATTATAGGATTACTAGCGACTCGCCTCGGCTTCGCACGGAAATATAAAAAATGGTTATTGTGGGTTATCCCTAAGAGATAGACATATACCATCGCGGACTTTTTTGTAGACCTTTTTAAGGTGTACAATATTGTAGTACATTATTTTGATCTATCTCGTAGGGTTCAGCCAGCGTTTGCAATGTAAGCGCAAAAAAATGTGTTTATTTACTACATCACATTATAAACCTCTAAAATTATCAGTGTTTCTCTAATATATTATGCATGTATTATACATATAAACCTTCCTCTTGAATCACTCTATCTATTAAAAAAAACCGCATCAAAATCCGTTGCGTACTTTTAATGATCTAAGCATACATAGGTAGTAGATAGATAGATAGATAGGGACAGACAGCGGGAAGCGACTTTGTTTTATACTATGTTATGATTATGATGAGGTTTCGGAGCAATAGTTTGTGGTTTTAACAGATATAAAAAATTTGAGGGTGGTTTTTGAGGTTATGGCCGAACTCAGACGTGCTTGGATGAAACTGACCCTGGATTCGGATTCAGCGACCCCAAACACAAATAGTACACATGGTCAGACCCCCACGTCAAAAACTTTTTTATCGGGTTTTAGGGTTATGTGATTATGGGGTTATGTGGTTATGGGGTTATGTGGTTATGGAGTTATTAGGTTGTGGGGTCATTTGGTTATTGTATTATAGGATTATGAGGTTTCGGAGCCATAGGGTTTGTGGTTTTCACGGATATAGCAAATTTGATGTTTTTTTGAGGTTATGGCCGAACCCAGATGTGCTGGGATGAAACTGACCTCGGATTCGGATTCAGCGACTTCAAAAACATATAGTACACATAGTGAGACCTCCAGGTCAGAAACTTTTTTTTTTGTGTGGCTGTGTAATTAAAGGATATTTTTTTTAGAAAAACGCTCGGACACGTCAATTTAACTTTTAATTGGTCGAAATTTTGACGTACTTTATTTGTTTTTTTTTTATTGACAGCTGTCAAATATATAACGTCATCGATATTTTTTTTTCTAAATGACAACATATGGATTGTGATACATCATTTGAAAGCTCTTATTTCACGCAGGACGCTCCTAAATTTTGGCGGGATTCTACGAAGCCATTTTAAAATGGCGACCATTCAAATGTTAAAATTCGATAAAAAACGAAGGAAAGTATATTTAAAAAATCACTCGGACACAAGAGGTTATACAGCTATTTGCTCGGCTATTGGTTCTGCATTCTGTTATTGAAGTTAATTACTTAATTTAAGATACTTTTTTTGCCACTTTTGACGTGTATAGTAATTGGGATGATCTCTACTCTCCCGGATATAAACAAATTCGTGTCCAATGAATTAAAATGAATACTGAATTTGGGTTATGCGCAAAATATATACGAATTGCGATGAAGAATTTAGAAAGATGAAGAAATAATTAACATTTTCAAAAAAAGGAAATTCGAATACTTTGGAAATGTAAAGAGGGGACCTAAATAATAATACGTGCTACTCCAAAATATAATGGAAGGAAAAATAAAAGACAGAAGGGTCCAGGGAAAAGAAGAACATGCTGGCTCACAAATTTAAGAGGCTGAAAACGTAATTTTTAATGGTTTTGTAGCTTTTCCAGACATACTGATGAGGTGTGTAAATTAAGTAATGAGACTGGCAACGTAGCGCCCGATCTAGTAACACTGCAGAGACGGGACTTGGAAGGGCGATAGGTTATGGGCTGAAGGTAATGCACCTTCAGTACAAGTTTGAACTTGTTAGAATCATTTATTTGTTCTGTGTGACTGTTTTTGTAAACCGATTTTTTCTAGTGCGTTTTAAAAATGAGTGACATTAATTTTGGGCAACGGTGTGCTATCAGGTTTCAACTTCAACACTCCTACAGAGACAGTATTTTTTCAAGAGCTCAGGTTTCTCGGTGGTTTAAGACATTCTCATAAGGAAAAGAGTCGATTGAAGATGAACCAAGTAGTGGAAGGCTTCATCTTCAACAACCAATGAAAATGTCGATAGAATACGGGATCTTGTGAGTTAAGATCGTCGGTCGACGAAAAGAATAATCGGGGAAGAGTTAAATTTAAATCACATCATCAGATTTTGACTAATGATTTGGGGATGAGAAAAATCTGCATAAAAATGGTTCCAAAAAACCTTTCGCAGGAACAAAAGGACATCAGGAGAGAAAGGTGTCTTGGCTTTTTGGACTCCATTGAAAATGATCCCCATTTTATGAAACGTATCATTACTGATGATGAGACGTGGGTGTTTGAGTATGACCTGGAAACCAAGCTCCAAAGCATGGAATAGCACACTTCAAGCTCGCCAAGATCTAAAAAAGCAAGAATGAGCAAGTCGAATATCAAATGCATGCTGATTTCCTTTTTTTTATAGCTAGGGAATTGTCCATAAACAGTTTGTGCCTTCAGGAAAAATAGTAGATCAGCACTTTTACAGAGAGGTTCTTGAAAAACTTCTAGAAATGTGTGTGAGACCAAACATCAAGACAACCAGATGTTGCACGCCGACAATGCGTCTTGTTACACAGACATTTCAGTAAACGAGTTTTTAGCCAGTAAAAATATTTCTATGGCTCCTCAGCTTCCTTATTCGTCTGACTGATTGGACTCTTTTTTCTCTTCCCGAGATTGAAAAATCACCTCAAGGGACGTAATTTTGGGATCGTAGAAAATATTCAAACGCCTGTACCCGAACAGGTTATTCAATATATTCCAGAAGAGTTCCAGCATTGATATGAGGAATGGAAGAACCGTCTCCAGCGCTGTGTAGCTTCCCAAGGAAGTTATTTTGAAGAAGACAGTACTGAATTGTAATTCTATTCAAATAAAAAAATTAAAAAAATCAGTCTCATTACTTAATTTACACACCTCCTAAATAAATTCTGATTGGATGGGCCAAAACATATTTGCAGTTTGATTGAACATGTTTATTCCGGTCGAAGCCAACCTCGTTTCGTTGTTTACGATAACTAATTGTGCCATATTAAGGATGGTTTGTTTGAGATTATGGAACAAACAAGAGCTAATCCGTGAAAATCAGTGTCGGATTCCTTATTAGGGCCTCAGAATACATAAAGGTAGAGTGATCTTGTTTGTCGCACATACCACTTTTTTGTGTGCCTGTGTTAGATCTAAATATAAGTTTACTGTATTAAAATTGATCCTGGAGTGGGTACTGGAACTTTCGGCGTAGAAACACAAAACTGGACGTTTTCCACGAAACACCGAACTACTACACCTTTCTCGACGCGCGTTTCGCCAACCAAGTTGGCATCTTCAGGAGTAGATTAAAAGATTCTTCTCCTGAAGATGCCAACTTGGTTGGCGAAACGCGCGTCGAGAAAAGTGTAGTAGTTCGGTGTTTCGTGGAAAACGTCCAGTTTTGTGTATTAAAATTCTTAAAAACAAAAAAAAAATGTTAAACGGTTGTGACCCCAGATGCAGTGGGCAAGCAGCAAGTTTCAGATAATACAAAAATAGCATAATCACCCCTCAACTAATGCCATCTACGCTTTTTGGCTATATCGTAATTTGAATGTATAATGAATGAATTTCAATTTCAAATTTTACTTCAGAATTCCTTGGCAGTATTTTGCTCGCATTATTTTTTTTAAGGACGCAGACGTCACCTTCACGACAGTGGCAAACGATTTATACCTACACAGAAGTTCTTTCCCAAAGTACGGCTATTTGTTATCAGCTTTGAATTATTACATCACTCAACACGAGGCTCGTATTTTACCGAGATATTTTATTTACCTTTGTCACTGCTTTGTTACCTAAAACGGCAAGAATATAAAAAACGAGCTGTATTAAATATTAAATGATATTAATTTAAAGTACCTATGTGCCTTTATGAATCGAGCATGGGTATAATTCACGAGTACGTATTTTTTTTACATACAAATTTATATAATCTAAGTGCAAGGGTACAGTAAAAGTTGACTGATTCTGTCTAATCAGATTGTGAATTTGGTAAATGATTTCCAGTGAAAGCTTATTAATTTCTGCCTCTTCATCATAATTTGATTTCCAAAAAGTGATATTGAGGTTAATTCTTCTAAGTCTAGAAGTTTTTACAATATGTAACAAAATTAGTAAGCTTAAACCTACAAAATTGAAATTTTCACTTGAAAACTTTCCACTTAACACTGAAACACTTTTTTTTGCACTCAACGTGCGCGTTTCGCCAACAATGTTGGCATCATCAGGAGATGATGAAAACTTAAGTGACACGAAGGCAGTGTAATTATATGGCCTAATTATATGTCCTATAATATTAATACCAAAGTTCTCGTTGAAGTTCTCTGACTACAACTTTTGTCCTTGTTTATTAACCGAAAAAGTGGACTTTTGGAAACAGTGGCAGGTATCTAAAATATTTAGGCAGGTATACAATATTTTCTATACTTTTGAATGCATTCAACTGTCTGCTGTATGTTACATTTGTTATCAGTTTTAAGCCACTAATGTCTATTCTATGACTATTGTCAACAACATGTTGGGCTACATAAAATTTTTCTATTCTGCCATATTTTAAGTGAGCTTATGTTCTTCGAATCAAGTTAAAATTAATCTTTTTGTTTGCCTAAGTCATTTTGGTTCAAAATCTTGAAATATATTTAATAAATTTCCGATATCGTTGCTCTTGTTTTATCTTTGTGGTTGCCTAAAAGTAATAAAAGTTTAATATGTAACTTATGTCATGTCAAGGTTGTTAAATATTTTTCCTAATCCGTCGGTGTGAATTTTGAGCGTCTCCCCACCCCATTTTCTCTGTTATTTTAGAGATTTTAGAACTATGAAAACATTTTTTGATAGGGGTAACTTATTTTTTCTGAAATTTCAGAATATGGTGTTAGAAAAACAATTAAACAAAAAATGTAGTAATCGTACAAATAATATATATTATGTTTTAACCCTTAACAGTGCGAGCGGGCGTATAGCGTGCGCCAGACTAGAGAAAAGTTTTGCAGAACAGCTAGATGGCGTAATGGAGGGGTCCTTCCCTCCTCTACCCTACTAGTAAATTATTCAGTGTGACACACGCCAGTTGTCCTTGATAGAAAATGAAAATGAGGATTCGGACTGATTTTGTTTTTTTTTTTAAGTTTGGTACGTGTATTCACCTAGTTCATTATTATTCATCATTTTTGATTTGTTTATCTATTTTTTTTTTAAGTTTGATACGTGTATTCACCTACATAGTTCATTATTATTCTAGGAGAATGAAAGCTGTGGAAAATTTAATTGAATATTTCCTTTGAGATAATTTCATTTCGTTCAACTTTTATATAATTATGTGTTGCAGACACTCAAATTTAATTTATACTTTATTATTAACTTCATAAAAATGCAGGATACCTGAAAAAGTGAGCTGGCGCACTCTGTGCACCGCCCGCACTAAATAGTTACGATTTAACACCCGCACTTGTGAGGGAATGGAACCCCCTGTATATTTTGTATTTGTTGAATTCCGCTTGTTTTTCGGATTAGGTATAACAATATGACATAGTATGTCATAAGGATGGTGTTTGAAATGTTATGCATCGAATACATAAAGTATTATCGACAATATGATCTAATTTATAGTAAGCCGCACAGTGGACAATTTTGCGATTCTAGAAGGACAAAATTATTTAAACAAAAAAAGTGTTTATTTTGATAAAATATCATTTATTTTGAAAGTTTAAATTACTGTGTCATATATAGCACATAAATAAATAAATTATAAAAAGTACAAAGTTCCATAAAATGAGACAAATAGCTCTATAGCTACAAATGTTTAATAAAAATAATTGCAATATTAAATAAAGTTATCTAATCACTATCAGAACTCCCATCGGAACCCTATTTAAAAATTATTTCAACATCGTTTAATTCAGCTTTATTCTGCTCTAACACGACCCGTTGCACTTCACAAATCCGTCTCGTAGTATGTTCTATTAAAGATTGTAAATCCACTTCAGCAGCTGTTTCTGTAACTACAACATTTTCCGGATAGCACTTTGCCTTGGCTTCAATCAGGAAAGGATATGATGGACATACCTTGGAGCCAATACTTCTTAGGCGTTGTTGCACATCAATATACGATCTTTTGGGCATTTCCCCCTCTAAATAAGTGCTTCTTCATTGTTTAGCTTTCGCCCTGTTGTATCAGGGGAGTGAAAAGACTTCTTGATATGTGTAGCACGTTTCGGAGAAGTAGATAACATTTCTTTTAGCAATGTTGTTGCATCACGGTTACCCTCAGACTGTAAACTTGCTTGAGCCGCATAAATCAATTCTTTACTAGTGCTTGTCTCTAGCAATGGATGTATTTTGCGTCTTTTGGTCTTTTCACTTGATTGTTCAAATAATTTTTTTGGCCTCCCTGGACCACTTGAACTGGAAGCTACAGGATGGCTCGGAACATCCGGTATATATGGTTGTAATTCAGGTAAAACCAACCAGGTCTTCCAACCATGTTTTGTGTTTATTTAAAAACTTCTCCTTATTTCTATAACATTCTGCCCATCTTTGAGACAATTTATGGCTAAATGACGAATTTTTTTCATAAGAACATCTTTTAAGTTAGCATCAGAGATTGCAAGATTGAAGTAATTAAAAATATACGAATACATCTTCATATATCTTTTGCCCTTTTCCGGTTCGCTAACCCATATCTCGAATAGGCTTCTGCGAGGTATGACATATGTTTCTAAAATTAAGGATAAAATAATTAGACGCACTTAGACGCAGGCAATTTTTTTGTAATTTTAGAGTAAGTTACAGGCAATCTATGGAAAAAAAGATCAACGCGGAAGAAAGCGGAAATCAAATTGTAGCTCTCGAGAAACTTTAATATTGCAGAAAATGTAAAATTTTTACAGAAACAACTATAACCGAAAATATTCTGTTATTATATAAGTTGTTTTATACCAAAATAAAGGTCATACCTTCCACAAAATTTTCCATCGAGAACAAATTCACTTCACACAAAAACAACGGAGATTCAACTGCACACATTAGGGTCAAATAGACTACTAAAATATTCTCAAGCAAGTTCCTGGTTTTATACATATTTCAACCCTCGTTAAGGGTCATAAAAATTTATAATATAATAATAAATTTTACATCATGAAATACCTTAATGGGTCTATTATACATTATTAAAAAAACAATTTAATTCTGAGAACACGAGTTTTTGGAATTTTGTCCTCCTAGAGTCGCAAAATTGATCACTGTGAGCCGTGGATAGTTCTTGGTTATCAAAAATGCGCACAAAAAACTGCCAATAGTATCACTATTTTCCACATTTAATTAGACTAAACCGCTAAAAACTTCAGGTTTCATTTTTAAGAGTACATATTATTATAACGATTTGGGTACGACTTTTCTGGCGTTTATGACCAATATGACCCTTATGACCTTTATGGCCTGTATAACTGATATGACCGTTATGACCATTATGCTCCATATGAACCTTATAATCTATATGGTATCTACTGAGTTATCTAACTGTAAACATAGCAAAAATGAATCGAGGTTTTGTGTCATAAACAACTTAGGTTCATGAGATGAGTATATGTACTTATAATGCTGAGCTAATCGTTATTTAGTCACGTGGCATTGTGGCCAGAAACTATTATTATTCCACTGTTAATATTCTTAGGGCTAAGACGTTTTTCCGTCTAATAAACGGCATTATGTAAAAGTTAATTTCTGTGTTTTTCTGATACCCATTTCTAATAGCATCCATGACCTAAATGACCTTAATGTCCTCTATGACATTTATGACCTTGATGACTTGAATGACCTCTATGACCCGTATGATTTATTTTAGACATGGACATGGAAGTAAAAATGAGAGTAAAGACTTTTGAATTTTTGAATTAAGATACATAAAAAAAACGACCCCTCCCCCTCCTGTGTACAACAAAAATACAATCAGCCAAACATAAATTCAATATTTCGATTGGCTACACATAAGTTTTCACACATTTTAATTATTTCCTTACATTTTATTTTATCCCGTACTCAAAGAAGATGTGGGAGGAAGAAGATTGGAAGACTTTTATGAAGCTTTTTTCATTGTATAATTATCAAAATGTATGTTAAAAACATTAATTTTCCTTTTTTATTTATACATTTATTTATATTTTATAAAACTTTTTTAAAGGGGTGGTAAATTCTAACGAATACTCTTGTATTATATGTAATTAATAATATATGTAATTAATAATAATTAATTACATATATTTTACAAATTATTTATTTTTAAAATATACACGTGTATCTAAAAAAGTAGATTTATGAATTTGATCAATAAGGTGATCATCTTGTTTTTAACACAACAATAGAGGGGATCGGCCCTAAGTCTCCTCTTATTTGACTATAACCTTCGCTGTTTCTGCCTCAGTGAGAAGTCATATTTGGAAGCTTGAGAACTTGGAGGCTTTGACAGAGACGCACAGCTATGACTCCAAATTAAAATTACACCACTCAATTTTGCTGTTCACATTTCTATGGCCTCAATGGTACATGTAAAAAGAACCAGCGTTTACTTTTTTGAAAACTATTTAATGCCTTAATGCGAATTGGCTGACTATGAATGTTACATATTAACAAATAGCCATCCATAGCTTCAATAGCTAGGTTCAACGTGCTCTATCTATCCCGAACTTATTTTATGTCAGATATACTTGGTTTTATTCAATATGTTTTATAATACACGGTGGAGACTTTAACTGGAATATATTCGCTAGCGGGGTGGTGAATGATTTTTCAAAAAATTCCCGAGACACGTCAACTTTTAAAATGTATTTACCTACATTTTGCAAGTAATGTGAGAAATATAGCCCTTCAGGGGTGGCTGAAACCACCCTCGACATGATTTTTTCAAAGGCAACCCTATGGCTTGTGACCCCTCATTTTAAAGCCAGTGGAAAGAGGAATCCAACGCACTGATCAAATTTTAATTTTTAGTATGTTTGTAGGGTTGCATACAATTAAACCGTAATTTTATAGTTTAATTTATTTTTAACGCAACAATTTCGTACTCAAAATGTGTGTTGTTTAGTTTTGGAATGTAAACCTTACTTTTCATATGTCCCCACAAAAAATTCCAAGCAATTTTTTGCCACAACTGATATTTGTTCTTTTTTGCTAGTGTTTTTACACGGCCGCAAAGAGTAATTTAATGTGTATGCTGTATTCAGAGTTTGAAACGAAGTGTTATTTCAAATTGGTGAAAATGTCTTATTTAACTGAATCACTAAAAATCGAAATTTTGATGATGATTGGATATAGTGATAGGGCGCGAACTCAATGCGAAGTTGTTCGCTTGTTTCGAGAAACGCATCCTGACTTGCCACCACTAAATCAAGGTACCATTAGTAAATTTGAGGCACAATATCGAGAGATGGGTCATGTCAGGAAAGTACCGAGTAAGAGGCAGGCTGTTGTTGATGACGACACGAAGTTGAATTTGATGCTTGCTCTAGAAGAAAATCCAATCACTCCAGCCCGTCAACTGGCCCGTGATAGTAATCTTAATCACAAAACAGTTTTAAAAATACTTAAATATGAGAAAAAAACGTCCATATAAAATGCAAGCTGTTCAAGAGCTACTTGAAGATGATCCAGATCGACGAGTGGAATTTTGCGATTTATTGATGACTTGTATTGATCAAAACCAGTTATCTTTAGAGTGGATAGTTTTCTCTGACGAGGCTACTTTTACATTAAATGGGCACGTAAATCGCCAAAATTGTCGTTACTGGGTTGAAGAGAACCCCCATTGGATGAGGGAACTTCATACTCGGCGCCCACAGAAAACTAATGTGTGGGCCGGAATAATACAAGAAAGAATTGTAGGACCATTTTTCTTTGATGACACTCTTAATGGAGCAAGATACTTGCGTTTACTCCAGCACGAACTAATGCCAGTGATATGTCATTTATTTCCAAACCCCTTAAACCCTAACTTGACCGACGAGAGGTTATGGTTTCAGCAAGATGGGGCCCCACCACACTATGCTGCCATTGTTCGTCAGTATCTGGACAGGATTTTTCCCGGTAGGTGGATTGGGAGGCGAGGTAATATTGAGTGGCCAGCAAGATCTCCAGATCTTACACCACTGGATTTCTTTTTGTGGGGACATCTTAAAAGTAGGGTTTACATTCAGAAACCCAACAACATCTGCAGATCTGCAGATCTGCAGGAAAGGATAAGAGAGGAAATCGGAAAAATAACACCGCAAATGTTGCATAATGTAAGGGACGAAACCTACCATAGACTGGGATGCTGCCAACAAGTGAATGGTGCTCATTTTGAACAATTGTTACGTTGAAAATAAATTTAATTTTTAAATTGTTTTAATTGTATGCAACCCTACAAACATACTAAAAATTAAAATTTGATCAGTGCGTTGGATTCATCTTTCCACCAGCTTTACAATGAGGGGTCACAAGCTATAGGGTTGCATTTGAAAAAATCATGTCGAGGGTGGTTTCAGCCACCCCTGAAGGGCTATATTTCTCATATTACTTGCAAAATGTAGGTAAATACATTTAAAAGCTGACGTGTCTCGGGAATTTTTTGAAAAATCATTCACCACCCCGCTAGCGAATATATTCCAGTTAAAGTCTCCACCGTGTATATCATTTTAAAGATTCCTATCTATTTCTCAGAACCATTCTGATGCTTTATCGATAGACTATTGGGAAATTGAGATTAATCAATTTTTTTGTCCTGCTATTAATTTAATACTTAATCCCTTCTAGTCCAGCGGTGCTAATATCTAATAGCTAAGCCTATATATTTGAGTTATTGAACGATTTATGTGTTCTTTTAATGTCTCGTTCGTGCCGCTGGGAATATTTAGCGGCTATAGTTTTAATGTAAAGCAAACGAATAACTGCAGATAATGGCAAGAGCAAACTAAAGCTCGATCGGATGTCGCAGACAAATTGCACGAAAAACCACGGACCTGTATGTATTTTAAAGACAGAATACGTGACTTTTTTAATTATCGAACGACCAATTTATATACCAATTTTCAAATAGAACGCACAGTATGAGAACTTTATTACATATTATTTTTTTATTTTTAAAAAATTTTATAAAATTTAAAAAAAATTTTTTTTTAAAAAAAAAAAAAAAAAAAATTTTAAAAAAATTTTTCTTTTTTTTTTTTTTTTTCCCCCCTTTTTTTTTTTTTTTTTTGGCGGGTTTTTTTGGGGTTTCTTTTCTCTCTTTCTCTCCCTTCCTCTTTTTTTTTTCCCCCCCTCCTTGCTTTTGGGTTTTTTTTTCTTTTTTTTCTTTTTTTTTTTTTTTTTTTCCCCCTCCCCCCCTCCCCTTACACTTCCCCTTTGGGGGGGGGTTTTTTTTTTTTTTTTTTTTTTTTTTTTTTTTTTTTTTTTTGCGGGGGGTTTTTTTTTTTTTGTTTTTTTTTTTTTTTTTTTTTAAGGGGGGAGGGAAAAAAAGGGGGTTTTTTTTAAAAAAAAAAAATTTTTTTTTTTCTTCCTTTTTTTTTCTTTCTGCGGGGGGGGGACTTTTTTTTTTCGGTTTTTTTTTTTGGGGGGGGGGGGGGGGGGGGGGGGGTTTTTTTTTTTTTTTTTTTTTTTTTCTGTTTTTTTTTTTTTTTTTGTCCTTTCTTCCTTTCCACCGTTTTTTTCGGTTTTTTTATTTTTTTTTTTCAAATTTAGCGCCTGTGTCCTTTTAGAAGAAAAGCGCATTCTACAACAGGGAAGGGAACCTTTTATCATCTAACTACAAAAATATTCAAATAGGTATGTGATGACCTTGGTGACACTTTCAGAGCTAATTTAAAAAAAATGAATCCCCCATGGGAAATCCGCCAATTTTCATCAATTTTTTATACTCCACTATGTACGTGGATGTAAAGTAAAACAACAAGTAGTTAAATAAAAAACAGGGTTATCATCAAATATGTTTACATACATACTCAAATAATGGGCGCTACCTTGCTTTATCGTTTTTAACCTCCAACTTGTTGATGTTAGGGATGAATAGAAATGATTATATTTTGCATTTTTAATGACATATTTTGAATTTTCCTTATATTTTGTTCTAATCCTCCCTAATTCTCAGGGTAGGGACGAAGAAGAGTCGATTTTTATAAAGAGCAATATCCAGTGAAATTTATGTTATAAATTTTTGTTTCACCTATTTTGAAAATCTACCTTCTTCAACACCCTCAATTCCACACCCTATTAAATTAAAAAAAATTTACATTTGCAGACTCTGTTGTTGTATACGTTGTCTCTATTTGAAATGCATATCCTGCATTACCTATTGACAATGAAAAAGTGTATTACCCCTGTTTAACTGCCAACCCCTTAACTGATCAAGCTCAGAATCATCAGCTCCAGATTTCGTCATGGTAAATAAGTGTTCCAAATTTCAATTTGATATTTTAACGCGTTTTCGAATTAGTGTATAAAAGGTTAACAGACATACATATCAGACTTTTTTTTCTGAAACTTAAAATGTCGATGTTTTAATACATTTTATGTCTATTTACCCAATAAATTTGTTTTTTAAATTATTTCTTCAATTTTATCCACTCCACTAAGTTCGTGGATGAAAACTAAAACAAGTGAATAAACAAAAAGCAGGGTTATCATCAACTATGTTTACATGCATATTCAAATAATAAGTAGCGCCCGCTACTTTGAGTTGCTGTTTTTAATCTACAGTTTGTTGATGTTAAGGAAGAATAATCGTCTATCAATTTTTTAATATTATCCTCTTCCAAAAAATTACCTCTGAAAGTCTCATCATTTACTTGAATGTGTTTCTAAGCCGATGGTAAATACATTTTCAATAGGGCACTAGAGTCTCAGACGCTAATTTTGCAAACTGACAGTTATGTATTCAAAATCTTATAATTCACAAGACAGAAAAACGTTTTACATATACGCAAGCAGTAGTTCAGAGTATTCTGTATCGCATTTCTGCATTTCCGGCTCCGCACAAGCTCAAAACATTCTTCAAATTCGGTATTCATTGTCCACTTATTTTATTCGCATCGTATACATACAATTACACAGAACAGCACTGTAGTTAATTTTTTGTTTATTTTTAACGAAATACATTTTATATAGGGAAACGGGTATAGAACGGGGTACCACGTTTCAAATATTCGCGGATTACAAGAAGGCCGCCATCTTGATATATATTCACACACTACATCCTACGAATACATTGACAATATATTTGACCTTGTCGGTAGCCATTCTAGAGCTGAAACGTCGAATGCACGTGTTCTGAGAAGATCCACTGCAACAATTGTCAAATTTGCAAACAACGGTAAGTGTTTATTTTCAGTAGCCGTACATTTTATGAAGTATAGAAAAAAGCCTCTCTTTTTAAGGTACATTTCCCTCATAAAATTAAATGATTAGTTTAAACCCTTTAGTTGTTTATTTAGAAAAAACCACGATGCATGCACTTGGGGCAGAATGGGGAGAGGCAGAACGGGGTACACCCCGTTCTGCCCCACGTGTTTGCTGACGGTTAAATTTTATTCTAGATATTATCTGTATTTTTTTAATTCATTTTAATTATATATTTTTAGTTACTTATTCTATTGTAGATGCTCCGAACATACGTAAGATAAACGGAACGACAAAATTGGTTTTCAGAGTCAATGCATCAAGCCGTTCTTGCTGTTTTTAATCGTGAAATGGGGTACAAAAGAGCAGCGCAACAATTTAATGTTTCCCAAATCACTTTAGAACGCTACATCGCTAAAAAACGGCAAAATGGCGAAAATTTGAAAATTGACAAAACTGTTGGAAAATTTGGATGTGTTTTCACAAAACAACAGGAGTTAGAATTAGTTCGATACCAAACCTATATGGAAAGTAGATTGTTTGGCTTAACAATGACGATTTTCGAAACCTGGCCTATCAACTAGCTTTACGAAACAACTGCAATAATAGATTCAACTGCAACATGTATTCAAAATGTTATAATTCACAAGACAGAAGAACGTTTTACATATACGCAAGCAGTAGTTCAGAGTACTCTGTATCGTATTTCTGCATTTCGGTTTCCCCACAAGCTCAAAACATTCTTCAAATTCCGTATTCATTGTCCACTTATTTTATTTGCATCGTATACATAATATTACACAGAACAGCATTGTAGTTAATTTTTTTGTTTAATTTTAACGAAATACATCTTATATAAGTAAATACATATGTATGTCAATAGCATCTATTTACGCATAATATGAAAGAGCATTCTGTATACGTGTTTTGCATTTCATGGCATTCTGTACCTAAATTTGGCACCTTTGTTCTGATTCGCTGTAAAATTTGAAATAACCAATAAGGCTGCCCTAGATGTGAAATACATATACAGAAGCCCATAATCGAACGGTGCGTCATCAGCCGCCACCCACCTACTACTACGTTTCGCAAGAACGACAAATTGCACATCTCTTATACACAGTGGCGGTGCGTGATATTTCAGTTAGCCATATCTTGAAAAACGACGCATGGGACCCACTTCACTTTTAGGTGATGACTGTACACCTCTTACAGAAAAGGATTTCTATAGTGAAAAAAACGTCAGCAAAGTTTGCGAAAATTTTTTCAAAAACACTGGAGCACTCCCTGGGTTCTCAGTAACGCTCTGTGGAATATTTGCAGTATATGTTTTTTCATAATCTAGAAACAAATATAAGGAGACGTTTTGCGATTTGTTACAAAATATTTTTGTTTCCAAAAAAAGTTATGGCCATTTTTAATTTTGGGAAACAAAATGTTCCTATAAAATTAAAATTAAAATAGCCATAACTTTTTGAAAAAAAAAAATATTTTGCAACAAATCGCAAAACGTCTCCTTATATTTGTTTCTAGATTATGAAAAAAATATACTGCAAATATCCCACAGAACGTTACTGAGAACCCAGGAGTGCTCCAGTGTTTTTGAAAATTTTTTCGCAAACTTTGCTGACGATTTTTTCACTATAAATCCTTTCTGTAAGAGGTGTATAGTCATCACCTAAAAAGTGAAGTGGGTCCCATGCGTCGTTTTCAAGATATGGCTAACTGAAATATCACCAACCGCCACTGCTTATACATAATTACAAAACTCTAGTTCCAGGGGTAGGTATAATTAAATTAAAATTAACAAAACTTCTCCAATGTCTGTAATAGCAAAAGGTGGTGTTAGATCCTTGCGTGCTTGCCCCTTTCATTTACTAATTGGTAAGTTTGTCGCAGGTGACCACCTACAATCGTTTCGTCGACCTTTGGAGGTTGTAGGAGATATTAAATTGACTTTGTACTATATTCAGCTTCTTGTAATAGCGTTATATTACGCTCCATTTAATACACCTGTTTCAATTTGAAATTGCTTTCAACTTGTTCGGAATTATCGAAATTGAATTGGCATTAAAACAGTCCCAGTTCCAATGGCGTGGGTGGCACGTCATTTCTCGGTAAAGCGTTCCGATGGAAAATAGCACTTGAATAGAATGGCGTTTCAATACATCGACGACGTTTTAGTGAAACGAAAGTCTTTGATCAGTATTTTGAGAAAGTCAAAGTTCGCATAGTACGGCACTTTTTTAATTTGGCATTTGGTAGGTATATATGATTCTCCTTACGTTTTCAATTAGTTTTATTATAAAGAAGTTGTGTTGCAGACACATTTTTTCAATTTTTTATTTTATTTTTTATACTTGAGCAGGTCGAACTCAATTACACACAGTGGAAACCACTTATTGAATAAAATCCATAATTGAAAGAATAATAATAGTTCAATAAAATGCTCGGATACTTCGATTTTTGTTTTATACAAGAGCCTTCAAGTAATGCCACGACATGAATTCGAGACAAATAGACATCCCACACAGCCTCCTACAGGGGCGGAACCAAAGGGGTGGGTGGAAGTCGGTGTAGGTGTTGCTTGGAGGGGTGCTTGGGTTGTCAAAAGGTGAAAGCGAGTTGTGGCATCCCACACGAATTTATTTAGCAGCATTAGGATCAATGGATTCGCTCAACAGAGGTCAAACCATGCAAAACCCAGCGTAAATACAAAGGGGTGGCCTACGCGGTCTGGAAATGGATTGAAAAGATGGGACAGCGACCAAATACACAGAACTTGTTGAAGAGGTTTTAATGTGTGCCGGGATGGAGTTTTTACCCGACAGCGTCCTTCTTAGTCTATCCTGTGGGTACCTGATATTGCCGTCAAAATATCGCCAATTCAAATTTCGACATAGCCCTGACCGGAAGTATGTGTAAAAAAAAGTATATATTATCTTAGTCTTTATAATACACAGAAAATGTCTAAAAGTTATTAAAACCTAAAAGTTCTTGCCAGAAAAGTAATGTTTAAAGTATCTCTTTGGGGTCTGATATTTCAGTAGGAAGGAGTGAAAAAAAATATACGAAAAACGTTTTATTTTTATCTCTCCTATGTGCTCTTAGAAAATTGCCGTATACTTATCGACACCCTGTAGGTATGTTATAAATGTATTTAATTTATTTCGTTTCTATCATTTACTGACACTGACTGGCTTCTGAAACCTCCAGTTGTCGTCCAGAAATATACAGTACTACAAAAGGTGCATCGAAGTAGCAAAACCACATGAAAGGGATGTTTTTAAAATATATTTGATATAGGTAAAACAACATAAGCGTTACGCTCCCTGGTGGTCGCTCAACAAACTAACGGCTGGGTCATCGTTTATTCAAACGTCCATTGACGTGCCATTGTGTTTTGAAAATTTTCCGTTTATATTTGTGTTGTATTCATTAAAAATTATACTATTAGCGTTATTTTGTGAGTATTATAATTAGAATGAATCACTTGTTGTGTACCTCACTGTTCGTTCTGGATTAAGAAGGATCCCCATAACTTTTAACCTTTTTACTTTTCATATATATCCGAAACAAGGAAAGCATCAAGTTTCCCTTATAAACAAATTTGGTCAAAAGGAACGTATGTGGCGCAAGGCAGGCGCAAGACTTGGATATTAAATCTGAGGATAGGAAAGCCCGTTAGTAAATTTATGAAAGTCTGTTCTCTTCATTTTGCTGAGGAGGATTACTTTTAGGATTACTATTATCGATGTAAGTTATAGTATTTTAAGGTTAATATAAAGATATTTATAATTATTATTTTCTATTTCAGCTAAGGATTCAAAAAAGCGGAAGATACTGAAAAAACTGCAGTACCTTCAAATTCCTGAAGTCATGAATGGCCTGCATTCAGGAACATGTTCACCCGCTTACACACACTTTGAAATTACAGGGCCATCTAAATATTTCATATATTTGAAGATATTCAATCTAATGTCTGTCATTCTACTTAAAAATGTTCTCAATTAAAATATTAAACAATTTTGTAAAAAAACACATGTATACCTTGAAGTATTTATTAAAACTTTTGAAAATAAACCGATCTAACCTAAAAATGTGTCTTCCATAGATATCTTCTATTAGTCTAAAAATCAAAAGAAAACCACTACAATTATGCCAGCAACTTGTAAACAGTAAACCTTGATCACAAAAGGTGTTTTTAGGCAGTACATTATCAAATACCACACATAAATAATAAATTAAAGCGGCAACTTATATATAAAACACATTAAAAGCAATGTAAAAACAAACGGCTAATGGCCCAATCATTAGTACGCAATTTTTCCACACTGGCGCTGGCATCTTAAATTCTGACGCCTATACCTATCAAAAATAAAGGCCGCAGCCGGCAAGGAGGGTGAAAAGTGCCTTTGCGTGAATTTCACAATTTTTTTTTTATGAGTGATTTTTTATGTGACCTCAACCTGAGCAAAATATTGATTTCCAAATGTTCATACTTTTTGAGAAGAAACATTTTTTTTATTAGAATTTCAGAATTTTTTTTAGAAAATAGAAAAAAATGTTTTTCTCATTGCGATTGTTGCGAATTGAACAACGATTGATTGTTTTATATTAGAGTGGTACCAAAGGGTCATCAGTGACATTTTTTTAATAACTATTGGTGCACGACAAATAGGTACTAAAAATTGTGTGTTAAAAATAGTTTATTATACCTATATTATAATTTATTAGACCTGCGTTGCTAAAGAAACCTTCAAAGTAATCAAATATCTGTGATTTGATTAAAAAATTGCGAACTAAGTTATTTTGAATAATATAGTTAAAAATTGCAATGAACATTTAATAACTATACTTTTGATATAAAGGAAATGTAACTTTTGTATAATAAAATATTCTAAAATTAAATATCTAACCTTCTGTGTATATTATCCGGGAAAAAGTAATTTCATAAAAAGTGATATTTTGTTACCTGTCAACAGGGATAAAATGTCAAACGGTTTTCCCATCACAGAAAAAATATCTTTTTTAAATATACCTTCTTTGGAAATATATATTCAATTATTGATTTTAAGTTTTGGCAATTAATATTTTGCTGTTTGAGGTCACATGAAGATGAACTCCTAGAAAAAACTATTTGCGAAATTCATGCAAAGGCACTTTTCCCTCTTCTTACCTGGCTACGGCGCTTCTTGATTCTTCCGCAAGTATGACTCCTACCTGTACTGATTTATGGCACTCGGTTCACCGAACAGTTCCGATTTCAGGACGGCGTTTTCCAGAGCCTCGTCCAGCTTGTCTTTGTTCGTGCCGTACCTGAAGCCCTTCTCGTATTCGGCGATGGTCTTGTCGTCGTAAGGGCCGTCCGGGGGAATTATACAGGCTCGAGGGGATGTTCGGCAGCGGGTCCTGATTCCTGAATATCGATTGTTCTTGCTCCCACTCGTTTAAGGTTTGCTGGTCCGGCAAGGGGGACTTCATATTAATGTTCGCTCCTGGAAGGAAAGAAAATGCTTGAGATTTGCTCGCTAAAATTCCGGGCGACTAGAGACGGATTTACCATTTTGTAGTGTAAATTAAGTATACGAGGTGTGTAAATTAAGTAATGAGAATCTCAACGTAGCGCACGATCTAGCAACACTGCGGATACGCGACATGGAGGGCGGTAGGTTAACATGTAATTCACTTTCAGTACAAGTTTGAATTTGTTAGAGTAATTTGTTTGTTCTTTGTGACCGTTTGTTTTCGTAAACCGTTTTTTTCTAGTGCGTTTTAAAAATGAGTGACTTTAATTTTGAGCAGCGGTGTTCTATTAGGTTTTGCTTCAGACTTGGACACATCGCAATTGATACTTTTCCAAACCTTCAACACGCCTACGGAGACAGTGTTTATCAAAAAGCCCAGGTTTTTCGATGGTTTAAGGAATTCTCAGAAGGAAGAGAATCGATTGAAGATGAACCACGCAGCGGAAGGCCTTCATCTTCAAGAACCGATGAATATGTCTATAGAATACGGGATCTTGTGCGTTCAGATCGTCGATTGACGACAAGAATCATCACTTATCAGGGAAGAGTTAAATTTGAATCACACCACTGGTCATCAGATTTTTAACTAACGAATTGTGGATGACAAAAATCTGCACAAAAATGGTTTCAAAAACCTTTCGCAGGAACAAAAGAACATCAGGAGAGAAAGGCGTCTTCACATTTTAGAATCGATTGAAAATGATCCCTATTTTATGGACGTTCATTACTGATGTATAGCCGGCAGATCCGGGCGACGGGCCATAATCGTACGCGTCATACTACTTACTACTTGTATGTGCAAAAACAACATTCATGAAAACAATAAACTGTTGCAATTTAGAAAGAGATGGGTTAAACTTATCCTATTATTTACGTTGAGATGTGTGAAAACTTTATGGGCCGCCGCGCTGTTTAGCAGGCTTTACTGATGATGAGACTGGATTGGATGAGTACGACTCGGAAGTCAAGCGCCAAAGCATGGAATGGCACACTTCTCCCTGGCACAAAACCTCTGGACGGCGCGGGTTTGTGGACCTTTAGGGGGTTTCGTGGAAATAAAAACAAACTTCCCGGACAACGTGATCTTTTAATAAGCCAGCGAAATATACCCCACACTAAAATACAGGTAAAATGCTGAAAAATAAATTCTTTTCCAAGAACACTTTTCCAGCGGCAAGCACCACAAAAATATTTCGTACGGGGAACACTTCGTGGTTAACTACGCTGAGGTGAGAACGAAAAATGAATATGGTAACATTTATCATAGTTCACCGATTCCCTCACGGCTCCCGGTTATCGTTTTTTCCCGCAGGAGCAAAAACCTAAATATTTCAATAAAATAGGTATCGACATCTAGGAGTATCAAGGCGGACTACGCAAACAGGAAAAGTAGATCTCCATCAAATCAACAAATTTAGGTACATTTTGGTTAAAACTTTCCAAAGCAAGATATACTTCGTTACAAGCTCTCCAAGACCCAAAAAAGCAAGATGAGCATGTCGAAGATAAAATGGATGCTGATTTGCTTTTTTGATAGCTAGGGAATTGTCCACAAAGAGTTTGTGTCTCCAGGCCAAACAGTAATTCAACACTTTTACAGAGAGGTTCTCGAAAAACTTCGATAAAGATTCATGAGTGTGAGACCAACCATCAAGAAAAACTGGATGTTGCATCACGACAATGCGCCTTGTCACACAGACATTTCAGTAAACGAGTTTTTAGCCAGTAAAAACATGCCTGTGGCTCATCAGCCTCTTTATTCTCCTGACTTGAGGCCTTGTGACTTTTTTCTGCTCCTGAAATTGAAAAATCACCTCAATGGATGTCATTTTGGGACCATAGAAAACATTCAAACGGCTGTAACCGACCAGCTCAAGGCTATTTCTGTATATGGATTCCAGCACTGCTATGAGGAATGGAAGAACCGACTCCAGCGCTGTGTGGCTTCCCAAGGAAGTTACTTTGAAGGACACAATATTGAATTGTAATTCTGTTTGAATAAAAAAAAATTACCTCTCATTAAATTAGTCTCATTACCTGATTTACATACCTCGTATGCGAGGATGTAATAGGAATAGGATAGGTAGAATATGATAGGATTAGAAATATGATAAGTGTAAATTAGGTGTTTACGGAATTGAATAAAAAAAAAATGTGGCGGTAGAACGCGGTAAATCGCATCGTATGAATAAAAATTGTCTTCCTTCCTAGTGATTGAATTATCATCAAAACATTTTTCGAGGTCTCAAATGTTGTGAAAATTATCGAAGTCGAGGGATAATTTTCCTACAATATTGTAGATTCGATTCAGCTATGTCTCAAGTACTTATGTACATATGTAATTTCGTTTCAATACGTTATACAGGGTATTTAGCACAAATAAATAATTTTCAAAAAATGATATTTTTTGTTTACCTCTGTATATTTCGTACTTAGTTAATTGACACGATTTTGGTATGGTAAAATTACTTATGAAGAAAAGCCAAGGAGAAAAATATGGTAAAATTCTTTTATACTTACGGAGGACATTGCGTTCGAAGTGTTGCAGTGGCAGTTGTGGAATTTGAAATTCTCATTGTATTTTCGTAAGGAAGCATGGAGCTCACATCATATTATAGAGAGTGATTACTAGACTTACGTAGAAAGATATAAAAGCAAACAACCTCCAAACGAGTTGCGAAAAAAAAAGAATAAAACAAAAAAATTAGCAAAACGGCTTGCAAAATGTTTACGATTTTTTTTTCACAATTACCAAGTGAGTATAACATTTCTGTATCCTTGTGATTTTTGCTAAATTTTCATTTTGCTTAAAGATACTATTGTAGAATCTCAAAAACAAAATGTCTGGGTGAAATAATAATTTAAATTACCATAAGATACAAATATAAAAATATTTTATGTTCACTTGGTAATTGTGAAAATCAAAATGTAAACAAATTGCAAGCCGTTTCAAGTGTTTTTATTGTTTTTTCGCAATTTTTGTTTGAAGTTTTTTTTTGCTATGTAAAATTCTACTTAGGTCTAGTAATCACCACCTACCTAGGTCTAGTAATCACCAATACATGATGCGGGTCCCATGCTTCCTTACGAGAATTTCAAATTCCACCAGCCGCCACTACAAATAACATAATTTTGTACATAATTTGCTCAGTAAGTATAAAAGAATATGTAAGTATATATGTAAGTATAAAGTAATAACAGTTTTTCTTCATAATTAAGTAATTTTACTGCACTAAATTCATTTCAATAAAGCTGAAAGTATGAAATGTACAGAGCCAAGTAAAATATCATTTTTTGAAAACTTGTTTATTTGTAACAAACACCCTGAATAAGGTATTGAAATAAAATTATATACAGAAGTATTTGAGATATGGCTGAATCGAAATCGTTATTCATTTAAAATTATTTATATAGTTAAAAAGAACTTTAAGAGTACTATAATCGGTTAAACACATCCAGAATAAGAGGGTTCCATTTAAAAGGTCACACAGTGTATAATAAAACAGAGAAAAAATATCGTATATTGTAGAAAAATTGGTTGTATTCGGGTTAAATATTAAATACTATTTAATACGTGCATATGCATGAAACTATATATTATGGGGTACTTTGGGAATTAAAAAAAATGGTGTCCTACAGATTTGCTGCCAAATTATTTTATTAAAAAGCCAAAAATCTGAATTTTTGCATGAAACTTTTTTGAGCCAAAAATTGTCTGTATGGTGCGGACTTTCTGGCAAACGCTGTATATCATCATAAAGATAGTGCTGTCATATGACTAATGTTCGTAAATAAATAATGAATATAAGGAGATTGTTCTAGTTTTTTTTATATATATAAAAAATGATGATATAGTATTGCTAATAACAAACCGAATGACTCGATAGGCTCAAATATAATATATTAGAAATACAATATTAAACGGTTGCCTTTATAATTAGTCTAGTTACTAAACAATGTGTATTATTATAGGTTTCTTGTTATATTAGGATGACTTGGATAACGTTTTAAAAGTCCCTTTAGACAGCACAGTGGGCTCTGATTTTAAAATACTGTTACGTATTTCTCTTTAAATAATTCAATTCCTCACTTCAAAACAATTTTATTAACACTCTACAACTCGCCGATCTTAACTGTGTAACATTCAACTCATAACTAACTCTTGCTTAGCAACAACACCACTATTTATAGTTTTTACATGTTCTAGAAAATTCATTTGACATCTAGAATATTAATATGTCATTCCATACAATTCTTTACTAACAGGTAGTGTATAAACGAAATAGACTTAATATATAAACTATAAAACTAAATATATGTCAGCTGTCACTAATGTCACTTTTACAAATGTCACAATACTCTTATGTATAATACACGGTAAAGAAACAGTTAGTAAACAGTCCAGTAGTTAGTCCAGTAAAGTATCCAGTAAAGTTAAACATGAAAAGGAGGTCGTGCTTGCAAAAGGTCCGGTCGTTCTGAATTTTTTATATGTTGTTAGGACCTAAACCAATATTAAAAAACCAGATTTGCAATTTCCAAAGTGCTGTGCGAGCGGCGGTGTACCCAAAGGACCATGAAATTTTCGGACTTTTTTCAGTTTTTGCTCAATATCTCAGTGAAGGAAGGGTCTGACCGGTATTGTCACTCTACAATCTACATACTTTTAAAGTAGACTAAATTTGCTACAATTTGAGACCAGGGCGAGCTCTATACAGCACAAGATACAAGAGAGATTCCAAGATACAGTTCTTCGAAAATAAGCCATTTTTTCCAAAAATTTTTTAGAAATGGTCACCTATTTTGGGAAATATCTTCTAAAATACGCATCCTACGTCAAATATCATATGAAATTAATTTGTAGTAAATTTAATTAGCTTTGTAGAGTCTTTTATGGTTTAATTTAAAAAAAAAATTTAACCATAACAGTTAAAATTTATTTATTTTTGTTATTTTTAAATTTTTTTTAAAAATTGTTTGATGAAAAAACAAAAAGATAATATACCTATCGGGAATGACGTCATCATCAAACATTGTTTTATATACTTACATACTAAAATGATTGTACAAACATCATGGTACCTACTACAAGGACAAATTACATTTACACAGAAAAGAAAACTAATATAAATCATCTAGGTATTGTGTTTGGTTGCCAAATCATGCCTTTCTTTTTATATTAGATGGCTCTGGCTTGGGCTCGCATTAAGATGGTGTCTCGATGGCTTTCAGATGGAGAGAGTAGAAGGGGCTGTTGCCAAAGAAGATGCGGATCGAGAGATCGTCATGACTGTGCTTTCAAAAAGAGCAGTAGCCGATCGGGTCGTCATAGTGGGAGAAGACGTCGACCTGCTCGTTCTTCTCAATGGTTAAGGCGCTGAAGAGACAAACGTCTATCTTCAGAAGAGCACGAAGGGCGATGCTGGTTGCTGTCACTACTCTACGACCTCCTACAACCACCAGGACTCCCAGCGATCACCATGGACGGTACTATTTCACCCACGTGTTTACCGGGTGCGATACCACCTCAGCGCCGTTTGGCCAAGGAAAGACCAAAATCACCACACTTCTGAGCAACAGTGAACCACTGAGCAAGTGGAGATCTTCCTTCGGCCAGACTCCACCCCACAAGCCGTGAGAGAAGCAGGCATCAAGTGCTTTGTGGCTCTATATGGGGGTGACATCGCGAGGGATACTTTGGATTTCCTGAGGTATAACATGTTTGTCACTTCAACGAGTATAAACCGCCGCGACGGAAGATGCCGCAGGCCACCATGCAGTAAGGTGCTACCTCCAAGTGCAGAAGTGGCGGGGAGTCAACTTAAATCCCACTGATTGGGAGTGTAAGCTGTCTTCTCAGGGATTCACCCCCATCCCCACCACCATGGATCCCGCACCTCCTGCCCTTCTGCGAAAAATTTCATGTGAACGCAAGAAAGGGTGCTCTGGGAGCTGATCGTGCAGAAAGGCTGGGCTCCACTACTCAGTTCTCTGTCAGTCACGCGGTGGAAAATTGTGCATTAACGTCCCGGATGTGGAGCTGACATGCTCGGACGATGAAGATGACCCGACTACAGACTGGGCGCCTCTCTCAGCGTCCATCGCAGCCATCGAGACACCATCTTCGTGAGAGCCCAAGCCCGGACCATCTAAGATAAAAAGAAAGGCATGATTTGGCAACCAAAACACAATACCTACATGATATATATTAGTTTTCTTTTTTTGTGTAAATGTAATTTGTCCTTATAGTAGGTACCATGATGTTTGTACCATCATTTTAGTATATAGGTATATAAAACTATGTTTGATGATGATGTCATTCCAGATAGGAATATTATCTTTTTCTTTTTTCATCAAACAATTTTTAAACAATAACAAAAATAAATAAATTTTAACTATTTGATAAATAAAACTATAAAAAGACGTGAGAACAGTTTATTTGCATTTCCCCCCAAACCCACTTATTACTGTTTTTGGTTATCTGCCGTTTTTGAGAAAACCACTGGGCCTATTTGACGTGGGATGCGTATTTCACAAAATAAGTGACCATTTCGAAAAAAAATCACTTTTTGGAAAAAATGGCCTATTTTCTCAAATTGTAGCAAATTTAGTCTACTTTAAGAGTATGTAGAGTGACTATACCGGTCAGACCCTTCCTTCACTGAGATATTGAGCAAAAACTGAAAAAAGTCCGAAAATTTCATGGTTTTTTGGGTACACCGCAGCTCGCACATCACTTTCGAAATTGCAAATCTGGTTTCTTAATATTGGTTTAGGTCCTAACAATATATAAAAAACTCAGAACGACCGGACCTTTTGCAAGCACGTATGTACATCTTGATTGTACTATATCCCCGTTGCTCATATTTTGCCTCGGTAGAAAGGTTCTAGTATTAACTGGTATATACCTACTTTGCGTAAACTTTGCAACTGTGTGCGAACACTTTTTGGCGTGGGACGCCCATTTCTTTGGGGGTAGTGATGACAAGGGAGCTGTTATCAAATGAGAAATCTGCATACTGATGTAATTAA
The DNA here is from genome assembly GCA_029963805.1 of Aromia moschata. Classification (NCBI taxonomy): domain Eukaryota; kingdom Metazoa; phylum Arthropoda; class Insecta; order Coleoptera; family Cerambycidae; genus Aromia; species Aromia moschata. The sequence continues at coordinate 285,938 of JAPWTK010000302.1, read as the reverse complement.
ATTATTAAGGTGGGAGTAATGACCAGACTTCTATCAAGTAAACATGTATATCTGTTCATCGGATGTAGACATTAGTGACAATTTTTTAGTATACTTGGGTATACGTGGCTAAAATAACTCGTTTATGTTCAAAAACTTTAATATATTTGAATACAGTGAAATTTTCGTTTAAATAATAATTATCTAACAAAAAAAGCACACAAACACACTGCATTTCCAAGCAGGACCAACTGCGCACGCGCCTCTCGGAAATTATAAATAAAGCAATCCATTCATGAGAGCCGTTCAAAGTTAGAACCACGTTTATCCGATGTCTGGGAATAACATAACGCACTCTAGAGTAAGGAGTTCTGAGGAATGCCGTTCATCTATTACTTTCACATCCACGTAGCGGAGAGGACTTACTTCCACATCCACATAATAGAGAGGAAGTAAAATTTTCAAATCAAACTCTTAAATGTTCTGAAACGTCAAGATTTAAAATTTTCGAAAAACAAAAATATTCTGTATATCTGCCTGTCTGTCGGTCAACCTTTTTTGTGTACACGACAGTTAAGAAGTTAAGATTTCAACTTGAAAGGAACACTTAGATATGTACCATGTTTAAATCTGGAGCTAATTAGATTTTGAGCTTAATCGGTTAAGGGGTTGGGGGATAAGTGTGGGCAATACACTTTTTCCTTGTCTACAGATACTTCGCAAACGATGCACATCAAACAAGAGGCATATGTACAATTAACATACTCTGCAAATATAATTGTTTTTAACTTACTAGGTTGGGGGGGGGTTGAACGGGTTGAACGGGGTAAGTATTAAAAATAGGTTAAATAAATGATTTTAACATACGTTACAAAAAAATAATCAAAATAAAAAAATAAAGAGCTGTATAAAAATATATTACTCTTATTATCCCGCCTCCCCTTTCCACCTCGCTTGGAGTACGGGAGAGGGTAACTAGAATAAAATTATATATTAAAAATTTGTGAAAATTTATGTGTAGCCAAACCAAAATTGGATTTATGTTAATTTGCCTGATGGTGCTTTTGTGGTACAAAAGAAGGGAGAGGTGGTTGTGTTGGTGTATTTTAATGTGAATTAATAAATATTATTAGTTAATTAAATATATTCATATGACATGTCGTTTTATAGATTTGAGGTAGGAAAATTAAATCGTAGGGATTAATAATGTGACATTAAAACTCTCACTTATACTTATGACTTCTGACCATCCATTTATAAACTCCTGTTCAAAATTAACGCACCATTATAAATTTACCGAAATTTTGTTGCTACTTTTTTTCGTAACCAGGTGTCGGATGTCAATGATTTTTTTTTGCATTGGAGGTTTGTTTCTTGACAATGTCACTATACTTCTTGTTTGTGATAAAACGTTAATTTTCGGTTTATACCGGGCGTCATAAAAATAGTGTGTTTTTTTTTTCGTAAATTTGTAACATCCTGTGGGGTATACCAGTAACTCTAACATATCGCAATTAAAATCAAATTGTAGCCCCATCTTTCCTTAACATTTTGTTTTTTTATTCACTTTATTATCTCTATTATTAAAGGAGATATGCTGCCTTTTAGCTCAATGTGTTTTTATTCATCTTGCTATCGCATACAGTCGTGTTTAAATCAAGTTACCTTATTATTATTATTGACCGATTTACTGCAATATGGTAACAAATCGTAGATGGCTTATGTCGTGATGGATTAAAGCTTGACAGTTTCAAAACCTTTTCTGGTAATGAAAAGTCAGAAGTCTTTGTCATTATCGAAAGATAAGTTAAGTTAAAACCCTTAAAATTTAGAAACATGAATCGACCACGTAATTTAACGAATGCTGAGTGTGTAAGAGCATTAACTTTAGTAGAAGAAGGACGCAGTATGCGTTAGGTGACCAATCTGTTAGATGTTAACCATTCCACAATTAGTCGTATGATTAGAAGATATAGGGAAACAGGATTGTACTCTAGAAGACAAGGGCAGGGAAGAAAGAAATTGACGAGTCCAAGGGATGAACGTTTTCTCCGTCAAATTGTTTTGAGGAACAGAAAAAGCACAAGTAAGGAGGTTAGCAATGAACTTCAAAATGTAAGAAATGTTATGATTTCCGCTCTGACTGCCAGAAGACGTTTAAAGGAAGCAGGATTAGCTAGTAGGAGGCCTGCAGTTAGACCACTACTTACAGCAGCAGATAGAGTAGCCCGATTAAGATTTGCTAGAAATCATGCAAATTGGACTGTCGACGCCTGGAAACAAGTTTTGTTTTCCGATGAGACCAGGGTAAATATGAAGTCTTCAGATGGTCGTGAAAGGGTATGGCGAAGACCTGGAGAAAGATTTGCTTCCTGTAACATCGTGTCAAAGGAACCATTTGGTGGTGGGTCTAAAATGTTTTGGGGAGGTATTTGCTATAATGCCCGTGCAGAGTTAGTACCAATTCGTCCAAGGTCAATGAATGCTCAATTTTACTTGGAAAATATTGTTCAAGATCACGTAATGCCTTTCGCGCCGTTTATAGGGGATCGGTTTATTTTCGTGCAAGACAATGCTCGCCCTCATGTCGCACGGCCAGTTTTGGAATACTTAAATCAGGTCAATATTCAGGTGATCGACTGGCCACCGCGGAGCCCGGACATGAATCCTATAGAGCATCTTTGGGATGCTCTAAAAAAATCTGTTAGACGTCATTTACCCGCACCGCAGAACCTTCAAGACCTGGAAAACGTTGTTCTTTTTGGAATGGGAAAACATTCCTCAGGAAAGGATTCAGCAGCTAATAAGAAGTTTACCACGACGAATGCAGGCAGTTATCCGATCCAGAGGCGGTGTTACACGTTATTAGGTTTCTAAAAACTTGATGTTTTGTTTGTATTCATTAAAATTAATAAACTTGTTTCATTTTAAATTTACATTATTAATCATGCATAAAATTGAAAAAGGCGGCGTATCTCCTTTAATAATAGAGATAATAAAGTGAATAAAAAAACAAAATGTTAAGGAAATATGGGGCTACAATTTGATTTTAATTGCGATATGTTAGAGGTACGGTGTACCCCACAGGATGTTACAAATTTACGAAAAAAAAACACACTATTTTTATGACGCCCGGTATAATCGAAAATTAACGTTCTATCAAAAACAAGAAGTATAGTGACATTGTCAAGAAACAAACATACAATGCAAAAAAAAATCATCGGACTACCGGTTAAGAAAAAGTAGCAACAAAATTTCGGTAAATTTATAATGGTGCGTTAATTTTGAACAGGAGTTTAGTTTATATGGCATCAATGACCTAAATGAACTTAATGGGGTCATTAAGTTCATTTGTGTTAATGATACCATATGAACTATAAAGGTCATCGATGATACAGATCATATGAGCCGTATAGGTCATAACGGTCATATCGGTGGGTCATACAGGTAATATATATCATAGATGTCATATTGGTCAGAAAGGTCACATTCAAATACATAATACCACCCCTTATGTTTTTAGCGCTTTAGATGTTTAAAAGTGAAAAAATTAGATGTTGGAGTAGTGATTCTATTGGCAGCATTTTTTTTTATCCAAGTTTAAGTTTTAATTGTTAAAGTTAAAGTGCTTCATTATCAATTATATATTTTAATTATTAATTTCCATACTGATTAAATTTAAATTTAATAAAGTCTCTTTATGTACCATCTTTCATCGACCAGGGTTTCAGAAAATCTGAGGTCTCATCATGAAAAACAAAATTAATGGAAGATTATTATACACCCACGTATTTTCAAAGGTTACAGGTACCTAGTCTTGGAAATGCCTAATTGAAACAGTGGGTGGATAATCTTATAGTACTTCCATTTTTGCTATGTAACAAGACACCAATACGTCTGTGCATGCCATAAAGACAAAATTGGAGCCTACCAGAGCTCTCATTTTAGTTAAACAATAGGTCGAATGATGAGGTTTATGTATAATTGCCCCGTCATTGTGTCAGCAACATGAATCATAACAGTTCTTCTATATAAAATCCCATCTCAAAAAATAACACTTCTGCTTTAACTTTTAAAACTGACTGTAATAGAACATTAGGATACTTCGGTAAGTAGTGGACGGAAGGTTTGAAAGTAGTTTTCGCCAAATTTAAACCCGTTCGTGGTCATATACTTACAAATGCACATACTGTATGTTTCAGGATAAATGCACATACTGTATATTCCCATTTGTGGGGCATGTGTTAAGTTTGGGATCAAGTCCCACTTATTTAGAAAATAATTTTTATCATAATTTCATTGTCGAAAAAATCAAGTAGGTCTTGATAGGAGCAATTTAATTATTATCTGCGTAGGTAAAATGCCTTTTTTAAGCAAACTATCGAAACATTTTATCAAGGAACAAACAGGTAACAAACTTTATTGAATTCCACTTGTTCTTCTGATTACAACGATACAATATATTATGTCAAACGTTCTTCCACAGGTTTTGAAGTATTATGCATCTAAAACCATCGGAACTTCCGTGTGAGAATTTGTTTCTTAATTCTGAACAATTATTTATCAAGTGTTTCATATCTTCCACAGAAAAGACTAACTAACTTTGATTTAAATATGTGCAAGTATACAAAAAATGGCTGATGGTTTTCAAATGTGGCATACAGCTATAATTTGTAATAACTCCTTTTTGATATGTTTTTTTTTATATTTGGCTTAGAAAAGGCACTTAATCTACACATAAAATAAATAAATTTCTCCTGCCAAGACCGACTTGATTTTTCGAAAAAGAACAAATGACAAAAATTGTTTTTTAATTAAACAGGAGTTGGTCTCAAAAGGTAGACCTTTTGGGATCAAGTCCAATAGTTTCAACTCGAAAATTATTTGTCTTTTACTCCTTTTTTTCACTTATCCTGGGACACACAGTATATATTCGGCTGGCCCTTTTTTATGGAGCTGATACGTATGTATCTATCGCCTTCTAGTATGCTTTGATAGTTGAAGTTATATACTTCAACTATCAAAGCTCTAGTGTTTACCAGCAGGTAGGACATGAAAATAAAATATTCTGAGACTTTTCTACTGGCAAGACTATTTTTTGACCAGTGTAATCTGGGTTTTTTTTATGAGCGCAGGTTTGCATGGAGCCGATATTCTTATATTCAGTATTTTTGGAAAAATAAGTGTTGGTTTGCTGCAAGTTGCAAGCTGTGTGTTGGGATACACTGGTGGAGTCGAAAAATAGTTCGGTTAAGATACTTGGCACCTAAGGTTTTTATATAATATAAAAAAAGCTTCCTTTTCATAAAAATGCAACATTACTTTTGCAATATAAAATTGTCTGTATGTAGCTTTATTTTATTATTTTTGCATATAGACTATCTGCAGAAAGGCGGAGCTTAGCGATTCGCGACAACAGCGCTCGCGGCGGCTTACTCTATAAGTTTCGTGCTGGCATATTACAAGAAGACAATACGCAAAATACGATTTATTGCTCATTATGTCATTGTAATCATTGCGGAAGCCATCGAATTCATAAAAGTAATAAACTATAACTTGAACACGAAGTACTGTGGACGTCACATCTTGAATTAGCATCGGGCATATTAGCTGTGCAGTGTTTTGTGTCGCGCTACATAACCTAAAGTGACCAGACGTCCGTCATTCAGAAAGCTTGTCCGTCTTCAAGAGCAGTCCGTCAAACTGTCCGTCATTGATTTTGATTTTTTTTTATTAAAATGTCCGTAATTACGTCTTCTCGGTTAATCTGAAGACGTATCGACGTATCGTATCGATCGTGATTAAATATCAGTATTTCAAAAAGGCATCAAATTCCAAAAAGTATACTTGTGAAAGTCTATATTTTTATGTAAATGTTTTTTTTCATTGAAATTCTGAAGTGCCAGGAAAACGCGTGACCTTGAAAGTTTTAAAAATTTTCGCCTGAGGCGATATTTAGTTCGCGCCTCACGGCGCCAAAAATAAACTCTAGCTTCGTCAGTGTGAACCAGCTGAACATGTCCATCTTTGGCAAAATCAAATTCTGGTCACTTGAACATTTTCGATGACATTGTTCTTATGGCAGCTATTTTGGTTAATTTACAACCTCCAATTTTGAAAGTAAGCACTCATGAAGATTTTAGCAAATAAGGATTAGTAATATATATTTCTGTACAAAATTAATATAAATACATACATGTATACATATATAAAATGCATACATGTGTATGTAACGAAATAAATATTATTTATTTTTCGCAACACCAAGAGGGTTCCAACACCAACACCACAATAAAACATTTGTCAAAAATATATATGATATAAATTGCGGTACATATACTGTCATTTAATAAAATATAAATATCATTAAACCTGACTCTTTATTTAATTGCACTATTGTTGTACATACTATCCTAATTTTGCACGTTATTATTTTCTTTATCAGACATTTCACTCAATTATTTACAATTACATTCATAACCTATAAATCAAATAGTTTAGACAGTTTCAACACAAAATATAAATATGATTCTCGTGAAAATTATACTTACTTTATCAAGAAATTCTTCCCCTTGCAATTAATAACATTTGCAACACTGTGAATTCTTTCCCAAAATCAAAAATAGTACAAAAAACAACTAGACGCATATGACACAATACAAAATCCACAGTACAAAAGTTATGAAAAATTCCGGGAGCGGCGCTTCTAGTTATTCTGCAGATAGTCTATAAAGCCATGGAATTTTGTCTTGTCTTATCAACCGCTGTCAAAAAGGAACTGCGATATGTCAAATTAATCAATTCCCTGTCACTCACAGAAATAATACGTTTTGAACATTTCGAATTCGTATAATGGATTCGAGTCCCGAATCTCAAGTATATATCGGAAGAAGACATCAAAATCGTCGTTACTCGGGGTTACTGGAACAGCCAATAGAGAAATATTACGAGGATTTACCTGAAGTTACAAAACAACGTACCAGAGTATCCCTAAGAAGGAGAACAAGTTTAGATTCAACCGACATTACGAGATTTAAACGATGTGGGAATACAGAGAGAAGAAACTCTGGACTGACAGAATGTGCTGATAAAATTGAAGATATAAAAATATCACCTCGCGATGAGAGTTATTCAAAAAAGTCTAGACGCAAATCTTGTAATATGAAACTGGGACCTGGTTTAATTGCAAATGTAGTAATTCAGGACAATAAACAGAAATCATATAGAGGAAAAAACGAATATTCCAAAAATGATGTCGACTATATATTAGACGACAACAATGGACAATCTGGACATAGTTCGTCAAGAAGGCAAAAATCCCCAAAGTATATTCCAAATGAGCTCCGAGGTAATTATTTTGAGAAATTATGTGGCGAAGAAATTAGCGAAGACGAGAACATGATGAACACCACAAACAAACGGATAAATAGAAAGAAAATCTCAAGATCTGATCGCAACAGGAAGCGGAAAGATTCTGGTTATAATAAAAGATTAGATCAACTGAATACCGCGTTTATTGACGAAGCTGCAATGAATTTGAACGTATTTAAGGAGGCCATAATAGATTTAGATAGGACTGCGGAAAATATTGAATCGAATTTGAATAAAAAAACGTCTTCATCAAAACCGGCACTGGCGAAACGAAGGAGAAATAACGAAGCAAAGGACTTGGAAAATTATTATCTGAACAAAGACATTGTTAACGCTCACTCAAATTTAGAGACGATTTTTGAGGTTCCAAAGCAAGACGTTATGACTGTGAGGAAGTTTCGCAGATTAATAAATTTTGATGATTTCAATACAACAACACGAAGACGAAAAAGGATCATGAAAGCTAACAAAGTTAATCCTTTGTTCACGTTAGATATTTCAGATGGCAACGAAGAACTTTTATTGGAAAAGTTATCGACTTTAGAGAATTTTGAAAATGACTTACTATTATTTAAGTAAAGAGATAAATAAACTAAAATTTTGAGTTTTTTAAGAGGGCGTTTAACAGTAAAATCTTTAAATATATGAATAACATTACTTAATGTTTTTTTTATTTTAATTTTGTGTGTGTGTGTGTGTGTGTGTGTGTGTGTGTGTGAGTGTGTGTGTGTGTGCGTGCGTGCGTGCGTGCGTGCGTGCGTGTATTATGTCATCATGGCACTGGATAAAAAACCAACTGGCCAGCTACATTTTAAAAAAACACCACGTAAAAAAATTTTAATTTTATATGAGTAGATTTTGAGAAGACAATCATTGAATAACACAAGCACACATAAAAAAGACCTATTTATTCCCATGCGTTTTGACCCGCTGAACATGAATCCGATATCTGTTTTGTCCGATTGCCTCTTGCATTTTTCCTAATCTCAAAAAACTCCTTAAGAATGCCCGCTTCAAGATATGTTTTCAAGATATGGCTAACTGAAATATCACGCACCGCCACTGCCCTAAGGCAAGAACTGTCCTAAGGTTTCGAGTTTTTTTGTGAAGAGTTACTGTCTTAGAATATGTTACATTTTACATAGTAATAAATATTTTTTTTTTTCATTGATTTTTTTCGATATTTTGGAACATCGAATTTACTAAAAACAAGGCAAGAATGTTACACAAAGAACTTTAAACATGAACTCTAAATCTAACAAAAATTAAGGCAAGAACTTTACACCAAGAACTCTAAATGTAAGATATTCTAAGACAGGAATTTTACACAGAGAACTCTAAACCAAGAACTACATATAACCCTTAATAGTTCTTACCTTAACAACTTCTTGTCTTAATTTATAATAGGTTTAAGTTTTTGGTTAAAGTTCTTATATCAGGTTGTTAGGTTTTTAGGTGTTTTTAGGTTTTGTCAAAATTCCTAACTGATCAGCCAATTCTGACCTTAGATTCCGTCTCAGCGCCCCAAAATACGCATGGATATGGTGGTCAGCTCATTTAAGCTTTTAGTTTACTTGTTTGATATTTTTCGGGCATTCTTAAGGTGTTAGGCAAAATCCAAGAGGCAATCGGACAAAACGCACATCGAATCCGTGTTCAGCAGGTCAAAATACATGGAAATATATAGGTTTGCCTTCTAGTACTCGACTTTAATTTTTTTTTAGTGCCTGTGTAATTTAAGATAATTTGTAGAATTTACTAATTTTTTTATCGCCTCTTTTGATATCCGTTTTTTTTTTAAGCAGTGATAATGAGATATAGTTATTTGATAACGGAAGCGTTTGTACATCTCCAGATTAGTACCTATGCTTTTAAAAAAAGTACAGCAAAGTAGTAATAAAAAATAATTTTTTAAAGTAGATAGAAAAAAGTCGGCTTGGATTTTATAGAAACTTCTGAAGTTCTACCTACAAAGAGAAAATCGGAAACGTATGAAAAATACTTACATGAGATCTATTTCATTTTATGTGTTTTACTTTATATCTATTGTAGTAGCGGATATAGTACTTATTTATTTTCCAGTAACTTTATTATAGATACTCTAAAAATATGTTTACAGAGGAACACACATTGGTAATAATTCTTAAGATGTTCCTTAATTTTCAGTATTTATATGAAACACGTTTGTTTTATTAGCCCATATACTTATTCTGATGTATTTAAACAGTCGTCTAAATATTTTTTTTTTTACCTCTTTTGATGGCAGAAGGTCTGCTGTAATATGGTATTTCTCCTCCATTTTCTTCTGAGGTCAGTATGTCTGGATGAGCGCGTTTTACTGTAACAAAATATAAGAAAAAATTAATTTAAAACATTAACGCTTCGCCTTTTAATAATGAATTAAACTACCAAAGTGATTAAATGTGAACAATATAATATTGTTACGTATTTCTCTCTAAATAATTTACTTCTTCACTTCTAACACGTTTATTAACACTTTACAATTCGTCGACCTTAACTCTGTTACATCCAACTCACAACTAACTTACTCCTAGCAACAACACCAGTATTTATAGTTTCTACATTTCTAGAAAATTCTTTTGACATCCTAGAATATTCAATATGTCATTTCCATACAATTCTTTACTAATAGCTACGTGTGTATAAACTAAATAAACTAAGTATGTAAACTATAAAACTTAATAAATGTCAGCTGTACAAATGTACTTTTAAAAATGTCAATTGCTCCCCTCTTCAAAGTTATTGTCCCGAATAACACTGTCTTAGTCCTAGGCGGTGGATCTTCGACGACAAACCAATCGGGTGGATTATGTCCTGTGTATTTGCGAGCCTTTCCAGATGGACCACCTTCGGCTTGCTTTCTTGGAGACAGCTGGATGCGGTAGACCAGGTCGTTGATTTTCTTTATTAGGTGTACGGGCCTTCAGTTGCTCTGAAGCTTTGGACTTTCGTTTTTGGGGCGTGCAACCATACTGCATCACCAGGCTTAAATGCAGTCTCTGTTGATTAGTGTCGAGACGCTGCTTCATTTTGTCGCTGTGAATTTTCAGCTTCTCCTGGCAAATCGGTGGATCCGGTCCATTCTCTTCGAGTCCTCCACATTCTGGCAAGATCGTTCCTGATTTTCTTCTACTGGTGGCCAAGTATGGATCAGTAGGCAACTTCATTTCTCTTCCAGAGGTCAGCATAGACGGAGTGTAGGTAGTCGACTCATGCTGGGACTTCGATACGACAGCAAGAACAGAGGCACCAATTTGTCCCAGTCCCTTTGATTTTCAGACACGAATTTAGATAGGTAGTGGATATGGTTCTGTTATGGCGTTCAACCATGCCATTCGACTGGGGATGAAGCGCAGTTGTTCGGGTTTTCTTGATGCCCATTGTTTTCATCACTTCTTGCCACAGCTCTGTTGAAGTTTCTTCCTTGATCGGAATGCAGCTCGAGGTACTCCATGCCTAGCTATGACATTCTCGATGACGCTTCGGCTACAGTGTTCTGCTTCTTGATTTGGGAGGGTACTGCTTGGGCCATTTCGAGAAATAATCCATTACCACCATCAAGTACTTGTTTCACGGCCGGTTACAGGTAATGTCCAAGAATGTCCACTGTACTCTCTCGAATGGTGCTCCGGATAGTACTGCACCATTTTACCATGGCTTCTTGTTTTTGGTCTTTTTGGAGAGACAGATCACATCTCTTGCACCATTCTTCGACGTCTCGGCGACAGTTTATCCAAAAAATCGGTCCCTTACTCGAGTCAAGTCCTGGTTACTCCAAAATGTCCTCCGGTTGGGCTGTTGTGAGTTCTTCCGGAACTGGTGGTTTTGTTTGGCAAGACCAACTGGTAGACTGCGGATACTCCATCGGGGCTCTCCACTTCGAGAGAGGCCATCGCGAAGAAAGGGAATTCCATTGAGCCCAGTATCCCTTGAAGTCGTACCATATCTGGAAACTTCCTGCCAAGTTGGTCGAACTCCATTCTTTAGCCAGTTCCGGATTAATTTCAGGTCACTGTTTTCTTCTGGCTTTTTTAATTCCTCCGAGGACCATTCATCTTCGCTTGTCGGTTGTTTATTACGTTCATTACAGGTATTTTCGAAGATCGTACAGGTAGAACTCCTTCAGTCTGTATGCGTCCACGAAATGCCTGTTTTGTTTCTTGAATACCGACTCGTTCATCATGCTGCACAAAAGGTGCTGATCGGACATCTCCCGACTGGTCTGGTTCTTTCTGCTTCGTCTTTTGACAGAAATCTTGGGGCTTTGAGTGAGGCGAACGCCTCGATGTGTCCGTTTTGCGATGGCAGATTCTCGCTTTGGAGAGGAAGGATCGTCTGTCTGTGGGTTTTTTTTTCTCTCCAGTTCCTTTCATTCGGGCTCCTGGATCTTGATCTATGTTCCGGTTGTCGATCTGGCGAATGTGACGTGGCTGGACCTTGTTTGGCTTGCAAAAACGTTGTAAGTCCAATTTTCCCGCAGTTGTGAGCGCTTGTCTCCTTTGTGGTAGTTAGAAGGTCTATCTCATTTAATGTCTTGTTTATTTTTTTATGGTGTTTAAGGATGGCATTCGTTAAATTTAACTTGCTTGGATTTGTAGCTCCTCGAGGCTTCTTTAGCTGCTTTAAATTCAGGGGCTATGGGCATACATCGTGTGGTCTCCCAAGCCGCAAAGCTTGCTGCATTTCTGTGTTATGTATCAGTGGATTGTTCGGTTCTTGTTGAGGGTAGCCAAATGAATGTGCGAGTAGTTCATTCTTGGACTATTGCTTTTGTGTTATTTTTTTTGGGACTGGTAAACTTGGCGGAGGTATTGTGTCATACTTATCTACTTGTTGTTTTGTGTTGGCATTTTAGCGCCTGACCTTGAATTGCATGTCCATGTTGCCTTGCGCCTCGTCAGATGGTCATGTACGTGCTTAAGCATTTGATGACCTTTAGTAAAGGCTTGATGTTGTACGGGTAGTGGTGAGGTCAAACAATCTCCCTGAATCGGCTATTGAGACGATTGGCTCCGCCCATTTCTTTCGTCTGCTGTTGGTGTTTTTCTCTCGTTTCTTTTTATTCTCCTGAAATTCCTTCTCGATTCTTTGAATTTTAGGCCTACCTGGTAATCTTTTTTCAGCCGTCATTCTTCAGTCACCTGTTTCTTTTTGGGACTCACAGATTTCCTGAGTCGCCTCTAGCTTCGGTCTCTTGTGTGCTTTTGTCTCGTTGCCTCCTCGGTCCTCTTGTGTGTGTCTGCCTCCGTCTGTGTGTGTCTCGTTTTCCTTGTTTTGCCTTGTCCTCTGCGTGGCCTTCGGTTGGTCTGCCTTTTCCTCTCGCCTTTGCTCTGGTTCCTGTGTGTATTTTAATATTTACTTACATCATGTGTGTTTTTTTTTTTTTTGTTTCAGGCATGTTTTTTTTTTCTTTTCTCCGTTTTACCTTTCAATTCGTCGACTTAACTCTGTTTTATCACTCACAACTAACTTACTCCTAGCAACAACACCAGTTTTTGTTTTACATTTCTAGAAATTTTTTGACATCTAAAGTATTCATACAATTTTGTAGTGTGTATAAATAAATAAACTAAGTATGTAAACTAAAACTTATAAAGTCTGTACAAATGTACTTTTAAAAATGTCACAATATATTATAAATATAATTTAAACATCAACTCAGAGAAATGTACTTGAATTTGAACGAATATATTTTGCAGAAGCCTAGTACATGGTTTGTCAGGATAGTAATGTCAGTGAGCTTTGAACAATGGTTTTTATTGGTTCTATGTGTACAAATCTTTAGAAACTTTCAAAATACATTCCACCTGCGTCCACACATCGGTTCCAGCGGGTCTTCCACGCATCAAAAGCCGCACGGTAGTCGTTTTCCAGAATCGCCTTTAAAGCGTCGGTGCAAGCCTCCTGAATGTTTTTCATCGACCCAAAATGCTGTCCTTTCATTGGGGTTTTGAGGCGCGGAAACAGAAAAAGTCTGTGGGGGCCACATCGGGGCTGTAGGGAGGCTGAGGAACAACGGTGATGCCTGCCTTGACGTGGTAATCGGCCACGAGGAAGCAGGTGTGCGAAGGCGCATTGTCGTGGTGAAGCTTCCAGGATTCTGAGATGTCTGGGCGGACGCGATTCACCCTGCGTTTCAGCCGCTTCAGCACCTCGACGTAAAACTTTCCGGTTATGGTTGTCCCCTGCGGAACGAACTCATGATGGACCAATCCCCGGCAATCAAAAAGACAATCAGCATTGTCTTGATCTTTGACCTGGACATCCTGGCCTTCTTGGGGCGAGGGGGAGTTCGATGTGTGCCATTCCGCACTTTGCCTCTTCGTCTCCGGATCGTATTCAAAGACCCAACTTTCGTCCCCGGTAATTACGTCATCAAGGAAAGCGGGGTTGTCTTCGCAGGTGTCCAAAAGTTCTTGGCAGGTTTCGACGCGCCTCGCTTTTTGATCGTCCGTTAGCATTTTTGGCACGAGCTTCGCGCACACCTTCCTCATTCCTCAAGACTCCAACACAATTTCGTGAACAATGGTTTTCGTAATGTCTAATGTTTCGGAAATTAAACGGACACTTAGACGACGGTCAGTGTTCAACAAGTCACGCACACGTTTCACATTGTCGTCGGAACTGGAGGTTGATGGCCGTCCAGCGCGGTTCTCGTCGTTGACATCTTCCCGACCTTCTGCGAAGGCCTTGTGCCACCGGAAAATTTGCCTGTCCGAAAGACAATCGACGCCGAAAGCCTTCTTCAACATTGGAATGGTTTCCGCAGCACTCTTCTCCAGCTTCACACAAAACTTGATCGCCATCCGTTGCTTAAGAGAACGTTGCATTTTTTCTTGCACCGGGTCACTGTAACGACTCTCAAACAACGAGTGATGCGACCGCTAGAACGATCGGTAGCTAACTGACGCTTGTTGGATCTTGTTGCCAGATCCAACCCAGACAAACCTTGTATTAGTAGGTACTATAATAAAAATATTGTAACCTAGGGTGTTTAAAAGCTAACAATTATTATTAACAAAAGCATTTCTGTTTTAACGTTGTCCACGGGAATTTATTAAAAAAAAATATTAAGGATGCTCTTCTATGATATTTTGTAAAAAAAAGTTTTTGGGAAACCAAATTGTCGAGGTTTATTAACGGATTTTTCATTTAGTTCTTAGATAAATAAGTATTTTATAAACATTACGGGTGATCGATTTATCATAGGAAGTAAGTTTTTCTTAGAAACGGCTGGATAGATTAATTTTGTGAAAGGTGAATTACTTTTACTCATCTTCACTCAAAATTAAAGCAATAATAAAAAATATTTAATGACACTAACCGTCGCGATGCCTCAAAAAATTTTTTTTCAGCCACATACTTTTTTTACTTCACCATTACAAAGATATGTTAATTATGAATTCTTTCTCCATGAATTCTTCAACATTTTTTTGTATTTAAAAAGTTATGGCCTGTTTTTCTCGTAAACTGCTAGCTAAATAAATATTATTTCTGTGAGGAGTATGTCAATTTACATGTCTTTACTAAAGCCAGAAGCGTCTGCCCTTTAAGACAGAAATAAAAAAATATAGCAAGGATGCTAACCATCGCTATGTGTCGATTTTTTAAATTGTATTTTTTTTTTATTGTTTTATTATTACAAAAGTTATGGCCGATTCCCAATTATATAACTTACTAAATAGTCTATTTCTAAATTTCACACCATTGAGGACATATTCTAATGTAAATAAGAACTGAGTAATTGTATTCAACTTTAAAACCTTCCATGATTTAACTCTTGCCTGTTCAGCATTTTATAATCGTAAAATTTCTTACGTTTTAAAAATATATCATTATATTTCAAATTTATTTTCTTGACGCCTCCCTGATTGTTATTTTAAGATAAGTGTGAACCTATGTGGAAGAATAGTTTTTGGCTTAACTTTTGGAAAAAAGTAAATACATACCTTATTTGAATATATTTGGAATTTCTTGACCGCTGATCAATTAACTTGATAAACTTTGGATAAACTGGCCGATAATCCCACAAGTTTACCAAGTTAAATACATACCTATTTATTAAAGTAATTATTATTATTCTTTGAATTCCAATAAAGACAAATGGGTTATGCACAAAACAATTTGTGTTTTAATTTGAAGCAAAAAATCACTGCTGCTTGTGTGAATTAGGTGGAACTATTTTCAGAAAAGTAACTTCTAATGAACTAAGAAAACAGGAATTGTGTTTCAAAACAATGGTGCCCATATTGAACATTTATTAAATAACTAACTTTTAATTTTACTTGTTGTTATTTTATTTACTTATTTGTAAAGATTTCAGTTAGGACATTTGTGTATATATGTCTATTGTTTATTGTTTAGGTATCTAAAGATACTTCTTTATTATAAATTTTACAATATTTCAGCTAATAAAACCTAGGTTATAAATAAAAAAAATATATTGTTGGTTGTGAATGAAAACACATTTACTTATGTATTTAGCAATAGCGTTAAAAAAATGCAATATTAATTGTTGCAATATTTATTATAGAGGAATTCACCTGGAAATTGATCATAACTTCTGAAATAATGAAAATATTAAAAATTTTTAAAAAATAAATGCAAAAATTACGTTTTTACGACATTTTTACGAAGTCATAAAAACAGGTAAGTAGATATATTGCAAAAAAATATTAGGTGTCGTGACGTTTAGCGTCATTAAGCTATATTTTTTATGTCTGCCCAAATTTTTAGTAAAAACAAGTAAATTGAAATACTCTTATACAGAAATAATATTCATTTAGCTAGCAGTTTACGAGAAAAACAAATCGGGCACTCTAATAAATCGACCATAACTTTTTAAATATTAAAGATATAAAAAATGTTAAATAGAAAAAGAACACATGCTTAATGTACCTTTACGAGTATAATGATAAAGTAAAAAAAGGTATGTTGCTGAAAAAAATGTTTTGAAGTGTCGCGACTCTTAGCGATATTAAGATATATATTGTAATCTTGCCTTAATTTTGAGTGATTTGCCTTTCACAAAAACTATTTTCTTTCAATCGTTTCTGAGAAAAACTCACTTCCTGTGACAAAAACCCCATTTTATTGCTTATGCTATTTTTAAAAGGAATCCTCTTTTTACTATTAATTTCCCTGTTAAAAAAATTAATACAGAACGGCTCGTATTTTAACGACTGATGAAAAATTGAATTTACTAGAGTATTCACTAATTTTTCTAAATAATTGATATTTCTTATCATCGTGTATAGGTACTAAATACACGGGTACACAAAAAAAGTGGAAATTACAGTAAACTACACCACCATAGGTATCTATTTTTTTAAATGTGAATCCGCAGTTGGTTTAATTTGAAACCCTTCATAGTGCGTCCCTAACATTAAAAATAAATTATCCAAAATCATCAATTTTGCCATTTAAAACGTTGAATGGAGAATTATAGTGTATAATTCGTGTGAATAAAGAGCTATATTGTGACTTTTTGTGATAAGATACTATTTACAGGTCAGGTCAACAAAAAATCCAGAGTGAACCTCACCACTCTATAACCCCTTACAGTTAAATTTAATGAGCCCATAGCTCAAGGGTTCATCGTATGAAACTAGAAACCACGTATCTAGGGGGGTTCATGAGCAGACAATCTCAAACCCAATTACCCCATACCCTTGAGCGGATGAGAGATCGTAGGTTTAAACCGACTGTACAGGGTGAGGCTGTAAAGTGTCACCCCCTCTGTTACCTCGGAAACGACGAGTGAGAAAAATTGAAATTTTCAGGGATATAATTAGATTTAAAACACTACAATATTACATAACAAAATTAATTTGCTACTGTTCCTGTGATGTCAAGAGAAGTCAGCTGTCATTTTTTCAACAGATATTGATTTTATTAAGAGAACCAACATTTTCTTTAAAGTTCTAGTGTTTTGGAAATTTTTGTTACTCCTAAAAAATCGATTTCTGTTTAAAAAATGAGAGCTGACAGCTCATCATGTCATATGAACAGCAACAAATTAATGTTTATTATGGAAACTTGTAATATTTAAAGTCTAATTTCATCCCTGAAAATTTCAGTTATTTCTCTCCTCTTGTGTTCAAGATAATGGAAATAGAGGGGTTAAACTTTACAAACACACCCTGTATATAACATCTTATATAAATATAACATCAATAGTAACTGCTGTTATTACACTGGATGTCGCCTGCACAGTTCGGATAACCTTCAAACAAAATATACGTTTTTAAAATGAAAAGTAATGTTACAAGTCAGCTAACATCATAAAACTTATTATAACATGTGTCAACCTAAATACTGTAATTTATTGTCATCTCAAATATTTTTACTTCGGTTTCAACTTCGCTTATGTAACAATTGGCGAAAATCATTGTCATGTAATGTATGTCTTTAGTTCTTTACCGAGTACTGCACATTTCACGCTGTCAAAGTGGGGAACAAGGGCGTAGGCAGTAGTTATCTTTGGGGGGGGGGCGCTCAATGCATATGAAACAAAAAAGCCAAAAAAAAAAGGTCAGTAGAGACAACGGCAACCGAAAGCCCCTGAGTATTTTGGTGTTTACTTGACCCTTTGGGGGGGCGGGGGTTGGCTGCAGATAAAACAAAAAAGCCAAAAAAAAAAAGGTCACTACAGCCAACGGCAACCGCATTCAACCGAGTATTTCGGTTTTTACTTAACCCTTTGGGGGGGGGCGAGGGGCCCCCCCCTGGCTACGCCCTTGGTTGGGAACTTAAAATTCCTCGCACAAAGAGACTAAATAATTGTGTTGGGAGTTTCTGAATAAAAAAAGATAGTAACACCCTGCGAGCGAAGCAGCGGATGAACGCTGTTTTAATATAAGGCAGTTGTTAAAGTTCCAATGAAAAGCTGACGCTTTTCCTAGAATCCTCGAATACACTTTGTATTCCATGACATCAGAATAGGGCATCCCTTTCATTGAAATCAAATAATTCCTAATGTATTTGCTTTCTTCTTTACTGGAGGACCGTCTCGAAATGAAAAAGCATTTAAATTTTAAATAATAAGCTTTATATGCATCGATTTAACGCCTACATACTCTGTTACATATATTTGCAGCGTGCAGAAGGTAGCTTATTGATTTTTTGATGAGTTTATTTCATAATCCCCTGCGTAGATATTTTTAGTATAAATATGTACCTACTATACAGATTACAGTTTGCAGATTAGTTTATCAATCGTTTCCAAAAAATATAGGTCTAGACTGTTTACTCATTTCAATACGTATGTACATATGGAACATTAGAAAATAATAGGCTATAACCAGTAGAGTTGGGGTATTTTGTATGATTTGTGTTATCTCGATTCCCCTTATGTAGCATGAGCAGTAAAAGACATAGACGTGGTGTCCAATATGTACGGAATAAAGAATCTAGAGGATTAACCAAACATTATATAAACATGGTTCAAGCAAAAGTTGTTTGATTAAGATATCCGCATATTACTTATATGTTAAACATTGGAGAATACAATATTTTGTTAGATCGAAATATAGTACAACAAACAATTAAGAACAAACTACAAGACTATCACACTATCATCACTTATATTCATACATACAGGTATTCTTGAACTCTTATTACTAAATATTGTAATAGTGCCAATAACGTACTGCAGTTAAGGTGTTGAAAGTTACTTGGGTGAAGGCGATATCAATGTTTTCTTTGTATAGGTTCCTTATATAGGGGGGGGGGGGGGGGGGGCCGGGGGCAGGGGGAGGGGGGAAGGAAGCCCCGGAAAGCAAACAACCAGGCAGAAAGAAAAAAAGAGAAAAAAAGGGGAAAGGGAGGAAGAAGGGAGAAAAAGAAAAAAAAAAACGACAAAAAAACAAAAAAAAAAAAAAAAAAAAAAAAAAAAGAAAAAAAAAAAAAAAAAAAAAAAAAAAAAAAAAAAAAAAAAAAAAAAAATATAAAAAAAAAAAAAGAAGGAGGAGGGAAAAAAAAATTAAAAAAAAAAAAAACAAAAAAAAAAAAAAAAAAAAAAAAGAGGGGGAAGAAAGGTGGGGGGAGGGTGGGAAAAAAAGGAGAAAAAAGGAAGGGGGAAAGGAAGGGGAAGGGGGGAGGGGGGGGGGGGGAAAAAAAGAAAAAAAAAAAAAAAAAAAAAAAAAAAAAAAAAAAAAAAAAAAAAAAAAAAAAAAAAAAAAAAAAAAAAAAAAAAATTAAAAAAAAAAAAAAAAAAAAGGCAAAGAGAAAAAAAAAAAAAAAAAACCAAGAAAAAAAAGAAGGAGAAGGGGGAGGGGAGGCCGCGGGCGGGACAAAAGGGGGGCAATTAGGGTACAAACACCAAAAATATTAAAAATTCCCGCGGGGGTGGCCCCTCCCCGTTTTCTTAAAAAAAAAAAAAAAAAAAATAAAAGGGGGGACAGAAAGGGGGGGGGGGAAAAAAAAAAAAAAATTAAAAAAAAAAACAACAATTTTTTTTAAAAAAATGGGGGGGAAAAAAAAATTAAAAAAAAAAAAAAAAAAAAAAATTTTTTCAAAAAAATTGGGGGAAAAAAAAAAAAAAAACAAAAAAAAAACGGCGGAGAAAAAAAAAAAAAAATGGGGGGGGGGTGGTTTTTTTTTGGGGGGGGGGGACGGGGGGGGGGGGGGGGGGGGGACCGGGGGCACCGGGAAAAAGGGAAAAAGAGGGGGGGAAAGAGCGAGATGGGAATATAAGGGGGGGGAAAGGGGGTAACGGGGCAATGTCAATTGATCCACCGGCCGAATTCGTCATCTGACTCCAACAAGAAACATAAATCGAGCCTTGTTCATAAGCATTTCAACAAGGCCGAGGAGACAGAAAGGGGACGGGGGGGGGGGTGATGTATGGAGGGGGTGAGTTTGTGTGGTGGGGGTGGTTGGGGGGGGGAAAAAAAAAGGGAGTGAAAAAAAATTGGGGGGGGGAGGGGAATGGGTGGGGGGGGGGAGAGGAAAGGGGAGGGGGATGGGGGGGGGGGGGGGAGGGGGGGAAAAAAAAAAGGGTTTTTTGGAAAAAATATAAAAGGGGGGGGGGGGGGGGGGGAGGAGGAAAAAAAAAAAAAAGAAGGAAAAAAATCCCCCGAAAATATGGGGATTGGGGGGGGGGGGGGGGGGGGGGGCGGGGGGGGGGGGGGGGGGGTGGGGGGGGGGGGGTTTCACCCTTTTTTTTTTGTTTTCTTTAATTAAGGGGAAGGGGGAGGGGTCATGAGACGAAAATTGTGGAATTTACCCTCTGTTTAGAAACAGCTAGCATTTCTGTAGCGCCATGGGCAGTCCCCATATACACGCGCCCAGAAATATATATTTTCGGCACCAAAAATTATTAAGATTAGTTTAGATTAAAAAAATGTCTAGATACTTATTATTCACTTTACTAGAATGTATTATTGAAGACTCTTTTAGATTTTTCTTATTATGAGCATTTTTTAATGATAAAAATACTTCTATATTTTCAAACCCCCAGCTTCGATATTCTAATATTTTGTGACATAATATGTTATATACATACTGCCTGCGGACTATTTGTAAAATAATAATCATTCTGAATCATATAGGTACTTCATTTACGAGTTTATCATTTGCGAGTTTACTCTAGCAAGTCCGTCAATATCTCTTTGTCAATAATCACTGAAAAGGTCAGAACTTTATGTCGACGAAGGTTATTGGGAAGCTGGGGAGGTATCATTTTTAATTCGCGTCAAAGTATCAATATATCTGTCACGCGAAGAAAAACGATCAGATGTGTTATTGACATTAAAGCTTCCTATATATTCCCGCTCCTTTTCAATAATGAATTTTCTCTATATAAAAAGTGACGTGGCGATACATTCGTATTAGCGACGTGGTACCATACACCCCCTTTTTGTCCTTAAATATTTGAGCTAACTGAATGAAACTCGGGATGTGTAATAGGTAGAGATGAGCGACGTCAACAATGTCATGTCGACAATTGTATTTTCGACGCGTCGACTTTGATGTCGAGGTCGACAATTTTTAGTACGTCGAGAATGTCGACAATGTCGTCAATATAGTAAACTACTTAAAAATAATTTCAGAACTTATACAAATGTATACAGTGCTAATACTGGTAATGGATATTATCTATCCACCCAATGCAAACCAATACATATAAACTAATCCAAGGTCCATTATAAATTACAAAAAAAAAAAATAAAAAATAAAAACAGCCATGACAAGAATCGAACTCACAACCTTCATATAAATTGTCTAGAGACTTCCAACACTTCCATTATTACTAGCTCGTAATCACTGAAAGTTGAACTGGAATGCCTATGGTCTAGAGCCGATATATGCCAAATAATAACAAAAATCCGAAGCAAGGAATGGCAAAACGTTGGGTACTAATTTCTAATTAAATATGTCGTGCATAAAAATATTAGTTTAATTACCCGTGACTGTGCAACCTTGCCGCTCCATTGTTCTTTTTTAAAACGTTCTTTTTGTCTCTTACAAAAATTGCACGCAGCGGCCTGTTTGGCCGTTTATTTTTATTAAAACAAATTTAAGGTGTTTTTTTTTAAATTTATTGTTGTTGTTGAACGTTTTCGACATTGTTGACGTACTAGACGTATTGTTGATGTGTCGACGTCGACAATAAAAATGGACTCGTCGACGCCCATCTCGTATAGGCATCATTAAGGTACACAAGGTACAGAAATTATGTCAACCTAAAATTGTTGCAACACGCTATATAATTATATTAATTCTGTGTTATATACCGGGTGACACAGGGATCACAGTATACCCCCTTTTTTCTTTGTGTAATAAAGTTTTCAAACTTTTTAGATGTTACCATAATAAATGTCACCTATTTTTTGAACGGAGACACGCATTTCCGATTTTTTCACTGTTGTAAATGATTCGAAGTTTCGATGAGTCTTCTAACATTTTTCACACTTTTTCATACTCAACTAGATCTGAGAAATAAATAGGAGCTATAGATGTTTAAACGACCCTGTTTATTTTTCTACGGTTTTAATCAATTTTTTTATGGCATAAAAATAAATATATATATAGTAAGCAGTAAAAATAAGGATAGTACATTTGAAGCCTAGTGAATTATTCTTTAGTAGATCGAACATTGAGTCAAAAATTTAGGAATATTCTAACAAAGAACAGCAATGGCACTATATTCAAAAAATCTTTGAAAAATAAATGGTATAATTCTTCTCTATGTTATAATTTATAAATTTCAACCAAACCTATTATTTTGGTACTAAAAGGTATGCATGTGTCAACAACAGCAAGTATTGGAGAACATGAAAGTTTGATTCGAAATAGTTTTCAGCGCTGATTCATAGTTTCAAATCATCCTTTTGGCATCTCAAATACATTTCGATATCTTATATAAGTTTAGTTCAGGCATCTTATTACTTCTGAAATTACACAGATATCCCTGTGACAGTTATATTTCTACGTATATTATAATACATACGACATAGATGATAATAATAATAATAACAAAGGCACACACAAAAAAAAAAAAGTGGAAATTACTGAAATTATTGGAACCACCTATATGTGTTTTGGGTCGCTGCATTCGTCGGCTAAAACTTATCATGTCATAGTTCGTCCATAAGCTAAAATGGCCTAAAAATTTTCTAAAATTTCAATGTTACATTTAGAAGGTTCAATTGAGGCTCATGGTATAAAATAAAGAGTGAGATTGAGACTTTTTTGGTCACGAAATGCCATTTAGGTGTCAACAGAAACCCAGAGTGACCCCCACAACCCTATAACCCCATACTCTTGAACCCAATAAAACAATATGTATGCCCAGAGGTCTGTTTGTATGAAACTATAAACCACGTATCTCAGGTGTTCTTGGGCAGAGAGCCTCAAACAAAATAATATACTACTAGGAGTCTGAGAGTCAGAAACCTCGAATTCAATAACTGCAGAACTGTAGATCTGAGATCAGATTCTCACGTCCAATAACAGTTAACCCCATTTCCTCACTTTCTCGATATGTTGAATAAGCTCTAGATCAAAACAATTTCTAAGTGTGCGAACCCATCTTAGTCTAGGCGAGCGATTTAACTGGATTATTTGTCACAGACATAAAACGTAATCTTTTAATTAAATGTAGAAATACTATTCAAAACTGGAGTAATAACTCTCTCGTAATAACAAAGATACGACACAGAGGGTCCGATCAAAACCAAATGTGCGCTTCTATTGACATTCAGGGATTGCGATTTTTCAGTCGTTGCGACAGACTAATATAGTTGCAAGTGCCCGCCTAGCCTAAAACCTACATTTCATAATATGGAGAATGAAATGGTATGTAACATGACTATTTGAGACTGTGTTATGTTTATTGTGTTAAGGTTTATTGGATTTGAGAATCTGCTCACAGCTCTTCAGGCTATGGGGTTATTAGGTTTAAGGTTGGTTGCAAACAAAACCTCTAATATAAGTCGTTTTTACTTCTATATATCCAGCTACTACATCTGGGGACAAAGGTATGGGGTTATTGGGGTTATGGAGAGTCTGCGGATTCCGACTCTCAGATCCACAGTGTTATGGGGTTTTTGGGGCTATTCGGCTCTTAATGAGAAAACAGTCACAATGTCTCTCTGTATTCTGTACCATGGGTCTCGATTCAATCTTACAACATGCAATACTGCTATTTTAGAAAGATTAAACCTTATAAAGAGCATATTATCGATTTAAATCCATTTCTTGACGTTTGGGACGAAGGGAGGGACTATGACGTGATGGGTTAAACCGATTCCGGATTTTGACTCAGCGACCCAAAACACTTATATGTATAGTCGATAATAATGTGTAGTCAATTGTAATTTCCACATGTTATTTTTTTATCTCACAGTGAATTGTTACTTATACCATTTCGTTCACATTTGAAAATGATTACAGCATTCAGTGATTCATTATCAAGTAGATAAAGGGGTGGACACGTGCGCTTGCTGGAAAAATTGCTATTGTTGGACATAAATAATCTTGATCTAGTAATATAATTTCTGTTTTATTACTAAAATTGTTTCTAGAACTTACAGTTTTCTTTATTTTACTCATAGCTTATATATATTTTTTTTGCTGAAGTATACTGATGAAGCTGATCTGAAACAACGCATTCGCCACGAGAACCGGCAAATATATATCACCTGAAACAATCAGCAAAATGCAGAGAGAGTTTGTCGACAGTCTGGATCATTGTCAAACTGCAGACGGCCAGTACATCGATCGATTAAAATCAAATAAAAAAGGTATTTCAACAAAAATTGATTGTGTTGCCCCTAGACTCAGAATTTCTCTTTTTTAATGGGATACCATTAAAAAAGAGAAATTCGGAGATTACGGTTCTCACCATTCTTTTTCCAAATTTTTCCCTAAAAACCTATATGTTGAACCCCAAATTAATCAGAAAGATCTAAGCTTTCATATGGTGCAATCAAAAAATGTGGTTGCCATCTAAAAAAAAAAAAAAAAACAACCTTAACTCCCTCCCGTCTCCACTTGTTACATTTTTGAGAATGAACTTCACTAAAGTTCATGCCTCAAAATACAAAATTGACCTGTCCGAGCGATTTTTCCAAAAATCTTTTGAAACACGCTGTATATTTTATTACATCTAAAACCAACATTTGGTTTCATCGCTTGTCGAAATATGTATAACTTATTTGTATTAGTATGAAAAGTATACGTGTATTCCGTTGTAAATACATTAAAAACAAATTCCTATTACCCAATATCGATTTGACGTATCTATCAAATATTTACCCACTATGTGGATTATTTGTTTGCCAAGCACTTTCGCTCTAACTAAAATTGGCCGTAGGTAAATAGATAACATGTGCTTATTATTTAATAATGAAATATTTTGGAATTATCAGTAACGAGGGAGAATTCGTTACCCCTTATAAAATACGATGTTCTGTCCCTATGCTCAAAAACATTTTCGTTAGAGTCGAGAAATTGACGGACTCTAATGAAACCGTTTTAAGGGGATGTAGGTAGCAGTGATGGTTGGTGGAATTAAAAATTGTAAATAAAAAGTCTTTTTATTCTTATTCCTTTACCGAAATCTCGAGATCTGTTAAAGTTGTGGGAATTCTCATTTTTATACTTTACTTGATAATTGTGGAAAATAAAATTGAATTGAATGAAAAATGAGCAAACTATTTTTCAAATTCTGTGATGGAAGTTTCGTTTAAAGCTTCTTTGCTATTATAGCCTTCTCTTTAGCTGTAATAATCACTACCCAAAATATGATATGGGTTCCATGTCTTTTTTTACGGAAATACGAGAATTTTTAATTTCACCAACTGTCATTTCTTAATACTGTTCTGTCAGGGTTCGCGATTTCTGAGTATCAATTATGATTAAAGCCGGCAGATCCGGGCGGCGGGCCGTAATCGTACGCGTCATACTACTTACTACTTGTATGTGCAAAAACAAAATTCAAGAAAACAATAGACTGTTGCAATTTATAAAGAGAGTTAAACTCACTCTGTTATTTACGTTGATATGTGTGAACACTTTGTACCATCAGGTATGTTTCTACAGTTATCTCCAAAAGTGACGTTCGCTGAGATGAAAAAATGTGCTTAAATTTTGAAAACGATCGCTCCACATCTACGGAGGTAATACAGGCATAATTAAATAAATCACTGCACTCAGAAAATGGCACCGTAGATACACCGTCATAAATTTGTCTCACTGTTATAAAATCGGGATTTGTCTTCAACACTCTGTCACACTTTTCTCTCACATTGTCATTTCTAGAGTCACTTATAGTTTGTAATAGTGTATTTTTCTCATCCACTATTTGCAGTGATTGCGCTAATGGGCAGTATTTTCTAATCTTGTTATTGCAGCATGTAACCCTATGAGTCAAAATTCCTGAAGTGGGACACTTAAAATCGATGTGTTGAATTTTATATTTATTTTTTAGGGATATTGAAGGTTTATATTTCATAATTAATGTTCTAAAATGTTTTTGCAAAATTTTTTATTTTGCTAAAGTTATAAACAAATTACTTTTTAGGTAAGGTTTTTTTGAAAATGCGATTATTCAGCGAGTGTTTTATAAAACTTTACGAAATTTGACTGGCAGATACAAGGATTATAGGAGAATACGATAGTATTTTCACTTTATGAAAAAAAAATATTTATTTATAAAAAATTATTTTTTTTTAATAAACAAAGGTAAATTAAACAATGTTCTCGGCTAGGTAGAATATTTTTTTTTTAAGTTTTATTCCTTTATCTATAAGCTAACGATCTCTGCAAAAAAAATTTTGTAATCTTCAGAAAAACAAAAGTTGCAATAAATAATAAACACATATGCAATAAATATTAAAAAAGTTTACTTATTTTAATTTATTTTATTTCGTTTTAACAATAAAGTCCATAAATTATTTACATACTTTTAGTACGACAACTTTGGTATGATCGGAAAAATCTTACGTTCTAAATTTTTTATATCGAACGATTTGAAGCGATGGTATTGACGGGTTCCTTTTATGGTTTTAGCATTTGAAAAACGTGATTCTAAGTGTTTTTTGTGTTTTTCGTATGCATCCGATGAACAATAATCAAACTCAATTTGTTTGAAAAATTCACGAGTCCATTCATACAGTTTCGCGATGTTATTATAGTTTTATTTTGCAAACTTGCGCGGCTTCTTTTTACACACCCACCAATGCCGTCGCAAGCTCTTTTGCCATGAGCAGTAGCAAAAAAGTTCCACTCAGCTTTAATACCAAAGTCTTCTTCGTGGTAAAAAAAATTCAGCAAATTGATGGCATTGGTGGGTGTGTAAAAAGAAGCGCATACAGCGCAAGTTTGCAAAATAAAACTATAGTACTTAACATTGCGAAAACTCTATGAAAGGGCTCGTGAATTGTTCTAAAAAATTGAGTTTGAATATTGTTCATCGGATGCATACGAAAAACACAAAAAACACTTTGAATAATAACTTATAAAAATAATTATAACCTTATTTAATTGTCAAAGCTGTCACTTTATATGAGATTATTTATTTTACAACTGTGACAGTCACTTGTCAAACTTTTGACATACCCGAAAAGCTTCGACATGACCGTTATTTCTATCTCTCTCGTTCCAGATTTGACGGTTTTTTTTGGATGTCTCTTTATATACACAGTTTGTGTAAAGCCGACATCGGCCAGTTGTGAAAAAGGACAAATGCTACACATCTCGTTCTATCAACAAGCACAGGTGGTGGGAGGGCCGATCTTATTCCCTCACTACCTTCGATGCGTGTGCGGTTGCTTCTTATCTGTCGTCTCACGTCTCACTTCTGTTTGTCCTTTTTCATAACTGGCCGAGGGCGGCTTTACACACACGGTATAGTACAAAATATATAACCCAAGTGTCAAATGACATTTTGGAAGTGAAACGTTTTTTTTTTCAAAATGTTTGTATTTAACTCAAAGTATCTGATATTATCCACAAAACATGATTATTTTAAAAGTAAAAACTATTTTCAATGTATTGGAGATCAAATTAAGTCCTATCCGCTTCTTACTGTTTATTAAGAAAAACTCATTTAGTTCAAATGGAAATTTAGGTCCCATTAATATTTTTAATTATTAATTTAATAGAAAATTTAAAGATTTCGATTTGTTGGAAATTAATTCGCAGTAGTAAATTAATGACTAATTAATTGCACAGAAAACTAATTAATAGAATAAATACCTCAAATTTCAAAACATCTGTTAATTAGTTATAGATTATATAAAGGTAAAGGCTTGGCCCGACTTACTGAGCCACTAGGTATAGCTCGTAAAGGTCCTATAAATAGGGTTTGGAAATGTGTGCCATAACCTCTGGTCGGTACTATAAAACTATAATAATGAATATTTACCCCGTACTTTTTAAGCGCCTTGTAAATTATCTACGCGTGTATTTCTTGTCCCTGCATACGTACGCCACTGATCGATAGTGCCCCCCCCCCCCCCCGGCCGGGGGGTAGTACGCCATCCCCGCGCAGGAGGGCAGGATAGTCTAACGCAGTTTAACACGCGAGAAGACAAACATTCCGAACCCTACATATAAGTTATAAAGATCATATGGGTCATAAAGGTATTATTGATTATACATATCATACAGGTTACAAAGGTCATATCAGTCATAAATCGCTCTTAGCCATTTAATATAATTAAATGTGGAAAAACTGAATGTGGAAGTAGTAATTCCTTAAAGCGGCATTAACATTATACCAGTTGGCTAGCGCCAGTCAACTAGCGCCAGTGGACTGGTATGTTATAAGGATAATGTAAACCGTGACTCGCGCTAGTGTCGTGCTTATTTTACTAGCGCTAAAGGCGCATTGACATACATACCGGTATATACCAGTTGACTAGCGCCAGTCAACTAGCGTTAATTCACTGGCCTTTGTGAATCTGTTTACATATTAGTACTAGTCAGTTATTGAAAACTTCATTTTAGAAATTAAAATTGTTAAATCTTTTTTACTTTTTTTCGTACCTTTTTTTACATGTTATTTAGGGACACCTAAATAACACGTAAAAAAAGGTATTAGACAAATACTTTTAATTCTTCTCTTTATCACAACTATTGTTAAATCCTTCTAGATAATTTCACGTTATATGTATTCAAATGCACTATTTCGTTTCTTTAGATTTTTGTAATTTTCATCTCGAATAGGTATTCCACAATATTTCACCCTCATTACATATATAAACCTACGTACAAATTGTGTTGTCATTTTCCATCCACCTGTTAGTTGGCGCCATTTTGTAATTGGTATATAAAAGTACAAATCATTCCAAATTTACTAGCGCTAGTAGAATAAGCACGGCACTAGCGCTTGTTACGGTTTACATTAACATCTACCGATGCACGGGTAGCCGAGTGGGTTAAAGCGCCGTCCAGTCGCGATACCTCTGTGCGCGTTGTTCAAGTCCCGGCCGGGGTAGCGATTTTTAATTGTCTCACTTTCTCCGTCAGGGTTTGATATGCAACCACTAATACACTAGTGTATAGGTGTGGATGCATAGAGGCCAATCCAACCGCACATGCCCTAGATTTGGTAATTTTCTGAGTTTTCTGGGTTTCCCTCAGAACTGTAAAGCAAATGCGTTACCGAAATAATCTTAAGTCGCTCCCAGTGCGCCATGGCAAATAATAATAATAGTCACTCCTTCCCGCACAGGTCCCTGAGAGGACCTAAGGGGTTACTCTTCGGAGTAATTATAGGGTGAGTATTATTATTATTATTTCGCCGACTTTATAGTCACACTTCTCAGCGTAAACGCTGGGAAACATTCACCCATTCCTGATCCAGACAGTGATGGCTTGATATCTCATCCCCGCCTCCAGCAGAAATTAGGCTCAGGCGAGGGGAGGAAATTCATCCTATCCCAAAACCTTTCTTACAATGTGGCAAGTTTGTAACAATATTGCCTTCTGGCCATTTCTATTTGACATTTATATAATGACATTAAAATATAGTCCTAATGCCGCGATGTTCTTGGCGAATCTCGTCGTCATTACTCCCTCTGCCGATATTACTAGGGCGTACGTCTCCACTTTCTCCAGTTTCCATAGGCGCTTCAGCTCGATTGACAAATTTTCGTATTTTGCGATCTTCTCCCGTTCAGTCTTCTGAATGTTGTGGGTAAGTGGCACAGCGATGTCTATGATGATCCCTCTTCGTTGTTCCTTGTTGATCAGCACAATATCTGGTCGGTTGAAGTCCACTGTTCGATCGGTGATGATTAGCCTATCCCAGTACATCACGGCAACTTCCGATTCCAGCACAGCTTCCGGGACATATTTGTAGTATGGCGGAGCCGTCGCTAACAGGCCATACTTGAGCGCCAGTTGTTGGTGAACCATCTTCGCAAGTTGGTTGTGCCTGCCGAGATATGCTGACTCTGATAGCGCGGGACACCCTCCTATTATGTGTTCTATAGTTTCGCTTGCAGATCCACATTTTCTACATAGGTCTTCGACGTCGGCTCTCAGGATATTCTTCTGGTAATTTCTTGTTTTTATAACCCTGTCCTGAATGGCAGTCAAGAATCCTTCGGTCTCGGGGTACAGATAGCCGTCGGTAAGCCATTTTAATGAATTTTCTTTGTCGATGTGGTCTGGCTGTAGCATTTTTGGAAAACGGCCCTGCAAAGCATGTTCCATCCACTGGGTCCGGAGCTCCTCTTCTGTTGCTACGTCGACCGGGATAAGTTCACATCCGAGGCTCAAAGGCGTGTAACCAGCGTCCTCTCTTGCTACTGCTGTTATTAGCGGGTCCCTGTTCGTTAGCAGTTTTCTTCTTAAGGAAGCTTCTTGATTAAGGCACTGATTTTTGAGGTTTAATAGACCTCTCCCACCTCGTCTTCGCGGCAGGTAGAGTCTGATTACGGAAGAGTTAGTGTGTAAGTACCTGAACTTAGTTAGGAGCCGCCTGGTAAGTCGGTCGAGCTCATCAAGATCAGTAACGGACCACTTGACGATTCCGAAAGAGTATGTCAGCACTGGGACAGCCCACGAGTTAATGGCTTTGATTATTATTATTATTATTATTTCGCCGACTTTATAGTCACACTTCTCAGCGTAAACGCTGGGAAACATTCACCCATTCCTGCTGCAGACAGTGATGGCTTGATATCTCATCCCCGCCTCCAGCAGAAATTAGGCTCAGGCGAGGGGAGGAAATTCATCCTGTCCCAAAACCTTTCTTACAATATGACAGGTTTGTAGTACAACTGCCTTCTGGCCATTTCGAATAATATTATAAGACAGTCCTAATGCCGCGATGTTCTTGGCGAATCTGGTAGTCATCACGCCCTCTGCCGATATTACTAGGGCGTACGTCTCCACCTTCTCCAGTTTCCATAGGCGCTTCAGCTCGATTGATAGATTTTCGTATTTCGCGATCTTCTCCCGTTCAGTCTTCTGAATGTTGTGAGTAAGTGGCACTGCGATGTCTATGATGATCCCTCTTCGTTGTTCCTTGTTGATCAGTACAATGTCTGGTCGGTTGAAGTCCACTGTTCGATCGGTGATGATTAGCCTATCCCAGTACATCACTGCTACTTCCGATTCCAGCACAGCTTCCGGAGTGTATTTGTAGTATGGCGGAGCCGTCGCTAACAGGCCATACTTAAGTGCCAGTTGTTGGTGCACCATCTTCGCAAGTTGGTTGTGCCTGCCGAGATATGCTGACTCTGCTAGCGCGGGACACCCTCCTATTACGTGCTCTATAGTTTTATTATTATTATTATTATTATTATTATTATTATTATTATTATTATTTTTCTATTATTATACTTGTAACACCACTCTACTTGTAACATACCACTCTACTGGTGCTAGCCAACTGGTATAATGTCAACGCCGGTTATAAAGTTGGGATGCGTTGTACTTTTATATGCCAGTGCAATGATACAAAATGGCGGATAAATAAATAACAGTTGGATGGAAAATGACAACGAAATTTGTACCTAGGTTGTATAAGTGTGAAGTATTGTGGAATATTCTAGATGAAAATTACAAGAATCTAAATAAGCGAAATAGTTCATTTGAATACATGTAACGTGAAATGAATAAGAAGGATTTGAGGATAGTTATGATAAAGAAAAAAAATGTGTTAGATACACATAAGAAACACGTGGAAAAAAGTTACGAATAAAAGTAAAAAGGGTTTATAAATTTTAATTTTTAAAATTAATTTTCAATAATTTACTAGTACCAATGTGTAAACAGATTCACAAGGGTTAGTAAATTAGCGCTAGTTGACTGGCGCTAGTCAACTGGTATAATGTTAACGCGCCTTTAAGCAGCGTTTTTTTTATGAACATAAGAATATTATTCCATTCATTTATGGAAGTTAAAAAAAATAGTAATATTTCTTCTATTATTGAAATTGTATGCTAGGTTAATATACTTGGGAAACAAAATGTTCCTATAAAATTAAAATTAAAATGGCCATAACTTTTTGAAAAAAAAATATTTTGCAACAAATCGAAAAACGTCTCCATATATTTGTTTCTAGATTATGAAAAAAAATATACTGCAAATATCCCACAGAGCGTTACTGAGAACCCAGGGAGTGCTCCAGTGTTTTTGAAAATGTTTTCGCAAACTTTGCTGACGGTTTTTTCACTATAAATCCTTTCTGTAAGAGGTGTATAGTCATCACCTAAAAAGTGAAGTGGGTCCCATGCGTCGTTTTCAAGATATGGCTAACTGAAATATCACGCACCGCCACTGACTAGTTCATTACCTGACTATGCCCATGTTTTTCAATTATGTACGTGAAAAAACAATGTTATAAAACCCCTTATCAGCATCGCGTCTGGTACATTATTTGTAAGGGTGGGCATGTGTTTCTCTCCACAAATTAAGCTCTCTCTCAGAGTGTTTACGTTTGCTAGCGGTAATTACATTCTAAAAAACACCTCAAGATGTCTGTAATATCTTCCACTAGATAACTTCCGAAATTAGACTTGACCTATTTTAAGTAGGAGTAATGGTAGAGCTGATTGAAGGTTTCTCTGGCTGGCTTTTTATCAGTTGAATGTGAATACACCGCGTATGCTGGTAATTTTTTTATCAATACCGATCAATGTATTCAACTGGGGGAACAGATGGAAGAAAATGAAGGGAAAAACAATATTGATCCGGGAAAGCGTAACGCAATTAGAAGGGTGGCTTATAGATTTGTTTACATAACATAATGGTAGCATAGAGTCCAACCATGAAATAGTGAAATAAATTATATTACATCAGAAATAACTCGCTGCAGTAATCGAAACCATGGGGCAATCAGAAGGCACGGACACGGACGGCATGTCTTTTGACATGCAATAGTTTAGATAGTCGGTGATGGCGTGAGAATCTGTTTTAAAAAGGAATAATAAAATTACAACGAAAATACAGAGTCTGTGAAGTGTCACCCCCCCCCATTATCTTGGAAACGAGGAATAATAAAAAATTGAAATTATCAGGAATAAAAGTACATTTAAAACACATCAATATTACGAGGTGTGGCTATTAAATAACGAATTACTGTCATAAGACTTTTTATTCGTTATCAATTACAGTAGCAACTTATTCGCCTTCAATATACTCCCCTTGGCGATCTCTACACCGCTTCATACAACTTTTCCATTGTTGAAAGCAGTGCTGGAAGTCCGCTTGTCTCAGCTGGTTCAGAACCTCCGTCGATTTTGCTTTAACCGCTTCCACACTTTCGAATCTTGTTATCACAAGTAATCACCGAGACTAACAAGCCTGGATCAGTGTCAATGTTGTTTAGAATGTCAGCGCAAATGTTCATTTTTGATTCCTTTTGCTCGGGAGTGAGGAGTTTCGGATTAATTTCATGCCCCTCTTTAAACCGTTTAAATTATTCAAAAACTTGTGTGCGGGATAAACATTCATGCTCGTACACTTCTTTTAACATTACATAAGCTTCTGTAAAAGTTTTCTCAAGTTTAACAAGAAACTGAGATTAAACCGTTGCTCCATCTGAACACTTAACATTTTTTCGACGCGTCACTGGTACGTAGACTAATTCAAACGACTGCTATAGTCAAACTGAGCGACCACCAGACACAGTTCTGTTCAAATTTGTCGCGACACGCTCGAAGCGCGCTGGTAGCAGCATCAGTTCAATTATTTAATAGCTACACCTCGTAGATAAAAAAATGTTTCATTACAGTTTATGTGATGTTTACTGTTCAAGCTGTCAAGCTATCTCTCATTTTTTAAATAAAAACCGTTTTTTTTTTCAAGAGTAATAAAAGTTTCCAAAGAACTTCCAGAATACGGTGTGGCATTTATTCTTTGAAAACTTGAGAGGTTAATAGTATTTTGTACCAGGTATGGAATGGCCGATATCCCGCACAAATGAAAAGTTTGTAGTCCGAGCCAAAGACGAGGATTACGGTTCGCGAATGCGGAATATGCCATTCTACACGGATTGTAGACTATACTTTGCCTAATAAGATTTTGGAAATCATACAGAAAACTGTTCTGAATTTATAAAAGTCAAACGTAGAGCCTTAAATCAATAAGATACCTATTTATCTATTTGTTAGACATAATCCTAACAACTGAACTAAGGTATTTCATATAGCCTGTTAATATACACCTTAACGGCTTCTGATTGGTCAAAAACCGTGTGAAATATATTCCATAAAAGTGTGTCGGAGTGACATTTATTCTAAAGTAGTTTTTAGTTACGGAATGTGTGTTTCTAATTATAGTGTTAGAGAAAGTAGTTTTTATCTAACACTTATTTAGAAACACATTACATAACTAAAAACTATATTAGAATGAATGCTATACCGAGACACTTGTATAAAATATATTTCGCACGGTTTTTTGACCAATCAGAAGCCGTTTAGAGAAAAAAATAAAACGAAGTTTTATATATTTCGTAGACGCCGAGAGTATGAAAGACATTTAGATTCGAATATCCATCAACAAAATATTACTGGAATTGTTAAAAAAAGGAACGCCTTTCGCGGAACGTGGTCGACAATATTCACTTTAGACGTTATTTTTGCCCAACATGTATCCGATTTTCCATTGTCTAGTATCCATACATTGCGTAAAACATATATATCAACGTGTCATGATAAATATTAAAGAATACATAAGCAATTTTCTGTAGCTGCCAGTGGATGAAACAACAGATTTTTGCAGTAATAAAGTTGTTAATCTTCTGATACGAATTGTAGGTGTTCGATGTAGTGATAATGTGCTGATAATGTACTGTAAAAAATAATAATGTACCGTTGTTAATACAATCAACAACTGTGAATGATTCAAACAACTGTGCGAATTTCGTGAAAATAATGTGCGTGGTGTGTCGTCCTTTGTCCATGAGAATTATTTTGAATTTGCACCTTTAACTTCAGTAGATGTGGAACGATTATTTTCCTTCTACACCAATATGTACAGGCCAAATCGGTCACGTTTAACGAGAAGAAATGCAGAAAAGCTACTGGTTGTGGCAACGTACGCTCAAGCAATGAAGACAGTCGGTGTTTATGAATGATACAAGCGATAGGTATGTATATTGATAACATTTTTGTTCCTGTTTTTTTTTTATCTCTCATATTATGTCCTTGCGTCAATGACATGACGGCTTACGAGTTCAACCCTGCGTTGTGGCACACCTTCTGGACCCTAGATATATGTACTTTGTGACAAAAAATGGTGTTAGTGGCAAAAAGTTGTGAATGGAGTTGTGCCAAAACGTATTAGACGTTTTGTTAAGATTTCGATAAATGGGAAGCGTGGAGTACGCGTCACGAGAAAAACAAACGTATTTTAAATGAAGACACCGAAATAAATATAGATAGGTACTTGTTTTTGTATATGCGGTAAGACGGTAGGACGGGATTTCTGAATCCCACCAATGAGTATAATTCCCCTCCGTTCCAGTATAATACATAGAGTAAAAAGGAAAGAGAAGTGTGGTGAGTGGTAGAACAGTTTAAACAATAATTAATTAACGTTCATTATTGACCAAAAAATTACAAGGCGAGCAATTCATTTATCAGCCTTTGTGTTGCTAGCTATAACCAAAAATCTAGTTTTTATACAAGCATCTTTTTCTGGTTGCCTTTGTATATCACATTTTTAGGCAACTCTTTTAGCTTTTTCTTCGCCTACCCCTTTGGTTAATATTTTTTTTTTTAATATACCAAACGCCTCGTTTTTTAATGGTATACTGGCGCTTTCTTTTTTACTTGAAAATTTCAACATTCTGCGACAGTATCGCGTTTCCAAAGGCCTTAAATATCCTATGTAATATAACACGTCCAGATTTATGACAAAGCAAAAATTGACGACGGCATAAAGGTTACAGAATTCAGTTGGTAACAGAGTGGGTTTATAAGATCCATTGGATAGACAATAATAATTTTTTTAACCCATTAATTTTCCATTCGACGTTGTGTGCGTTTTTATTCACCTTGTATCGATAAATATATAGAGATGTTAAAGATAAACATGTCTGGGATGAAACATTTCTGAATTAGTTTAATCTCTTTGGATTTTATTTGTTCTGATTTAATTTTCAACATATGTAAGAAAGCTTATTATGTACCATTTAGGCCATCGAAATGTGGATAGTTAAATTACGAGTAAGTGGCGTAATTTGAACTTTGGTGAATCATAATTGTGCACTGTCAAATGTTTTAATTGTTGTCAAGTAAGTATCTCAAACCATTCAAATAACTTTTGTCTTAAAAGTTTTTGGAAAAATTCCAGTAAAATCAATTTATAGTAAACATGATTCGAGAAACAAGACACGATCAAGTTGCAAATCACATTTATCAGTTGGTGGGACGAGTACCTAAATGCGATATTGTTAGGATCTACAGAGAGCAAGATATTTCTGTTTCGACAATCTATCAGACAATGAAAGATTGAAAGGAGGGTATCTCTTGTGTCAATTTACCTAAAAGTGGACGACCCAAAGCTTTACGCCGATTCAATGAGCGAAGGTTGATCGAATGAACAAAAAAACACATTGGGAATGACAATGCGTAAGTTATCTCGAATACACCATATTTGATGTCGACTGTTAGTCGAACATTAGTCAGAAATAATCCAAATTATTGTAAAAGAATAAAGGCTCCAAATACATCGCCGCTTAGTTGGAAATAAGTCCCAGGTGTTACCGTGCTTTCAGACGCATTTATTTTTGTGAAAAAGTTATCGTTATGGATGATGAAAAATATTTCACGTTGTCCAACTCGGAAATCAAAGGTAATGATGGCTTCTATATGGACAATGTACAAGATGCTCTTGACAAAGTTAAATTCAAATTCAAGGTCAAGTTTGAAGATACAATTTTGGTGTGGTGTGCCATATCAGAGGCTGGTGTTTCACGACCGCATGTTGGACGTGTTCGAGGTGAAGCCATCAAATTGTGTTCTGGTGTGAGTTAGTCTCGTGGCATTATGCCAGAAGAGTAAGAGACTGGTTGGCCACAAACGGCATCATTTTTTTACAGATTACAGAAGACAGATAACCCTCCAAATGTTCCTCAGGCGAAGCCCATTGAGGAATTTTGGTTTCATTTGAGCATAAAGGTATATGATGGGTGTTGGAAAGCCCAAAATGAGTAGTTAAGACGCAGAATCTGTCGGAAAATTCAGGAAGTCCAAAAACTGATGGGCCATGTAAGAACCAAATGACGGGTCATAGAGGACCATAGGCCTTTATATGTCATGTAAATGTTATGTTTAGTTGAATTAAGACTGTATAAGAATAACATTGTTGTTAAAATGGATACAATAAAAAAAACGGCTTACTTTTTTTCCGAAAACTTTTGAGACATACATATGTACGTTATGTGAAATCTAATGAGAAGAGCGATATAACCAAGTTAGAGGAGTATTGGTCTCTAAATGAAATGACTGCTGATTTAAATGTAAGTTTGTGTGGAAGTTCATGCCTAATGTCGGAAGGTAACAAGGAAGCTGATAGACAAGCGAAGAAGGCAGAAGCAGAGAAAATTGTGAACACTGTGATGTTTTAGGAGATCTCGATCACATCTTCTTTGGCTGTGAAATACAAAGATGCGTCCTCCAAGCTGGTAGAAAATGTACTAAACTGTAAATGCTGCTCCCTTCAACTTACTGCACCTTTTAACAACGACTCAAGGAAAGTGTGTAACTGTATCATGAACTTTATAACGGAAACTGAAATTAAGCTCTAGGTTAATCTTAACCGAAACCCTATTTTTTATTTGTGTTTCTCCTATTTACCGAGGTCTCCCCTGTAGGTCTAATGATAATCGTCCTGATCGACCCCAGGATGTGAAGAGTGTGTCCCCGTTTTCCTTTTCGTTTTTATAAATTTTTGGGTTTTGGTTTTTATAGTATTATGGTTTAGGTTAGGTTTTAAATAGGTTAATTAAATTCCTTTTGTGACTGACTGCATGGTATAGGACCTAAAGCCAAAAAAAAAGGCAGAAGCAGGCACATAGTCAGAGCATTTTCAGTCTGAGCTCTCTTAGCGGGTTACATAGACCGAGATTTAGAATAGACACTTACGGAGATTTAGAATAGACACTTATTGGCACACTTACGGTTACGGCCACATTGGCGTAATCGTGAACGAAGCAAAGTATTTTTTAGAATTTTATTTGGTTCTGTATGTTAAAATTAGTGTTTGATTGTAATGGCTACCTATTTTTAAGGCTAAACACTATTATATAATAATACTAAATATATACTGGCCCAACACCGAGCAAACAAGGTAAATATTCTGGAAGAGACATTTCACAGGTACATATGTAATTTGACATTCGATAATTTTAAACTTTTATTTAGTTTCAAATTGTTATAAAAACATTATTATTAGGTATTATACAGTGTGTCCCCAAAAAAAGGATAATCCTTGGGGGCTTTATAAGAAATATAACGTTGACCAAAAAAGTTTCTATAAACATGGGTCCGCAAATGAAGTCTTACTAATGAAAACCTCAAAAAAACATAAAAAACATTTTTTTACTTTCATTCAAATAAGAAAGGATTGATTCAAAAAAATGTCTTGAAGTCAACCTTTTAGTATATCAAATTTGGAGTAGAATGCCGCCAAACGCTTGTTTCCGAATTCGTTGCCGAGATATTTTTTTTTGAAAAAATAAATTTTTGTAATTTCCATGTTTTCTCTGAAAACTCCTGGTTTTTGCCATAAATAAGGTTATTCCTTTCATCTCGAACTTTCTTAACCGTTTGACCTCATTTTCAAAATCAGCGGTCTTCTAAACAAGCGGTTGGCGGCATTCTACTCCAAATTTGATGTACTAAAAGGTTGACTTCGAGACATTTTTTGAATCAATGAACCATTTCATAGCATTTCTTGAATGAAAGTAAAAAAACATGTTTTTTGTGGTTTCTTGAGGTTTTCATTAGTAAGACTTCATTTGCGGACCCATGTTTATAGGAACTTTTTTGTTCAACGTTAAATTTCCTATGAAAACCACAGGGATTATCCTTTTTTTTGGGCACCTGTATAATGATTGAACACAGAAGCACTCTCGAGGTTATGGTCTGTGTAATGAAATGTTTCAGGGCCAATTTCAATTTTGTTTCTAGCGAAGCCGCCATAATAGCATCCCTTTATTTATACCATTTTTCAGAAAGAATACACCTGTGTGAAATTTAATGAACTGTGGCATGAAGTAAGCAGCTGCCAACTTGCTAATGAGCTTTTAAGATACTCCAGCAAAGAAGTGGAAAAGGGGCCATTCCAGAACTCAGAAATGTATAAGTAGTAGTTGCATAAATTATATTAAAACTGTGACAAGAAGGATTGCAGAGGCCTGTTGGTCTTGGTGTCGGAAAAGGTTTATCAAGAGGATCAGGATGATGGCATAGTCCAATTAATTCGTCATTATCCTTTTAGAATCGCAGTGGCACTCCGTGAACAAACGATGTTCCCAGAATTTCTAAGAACAGTACCTACATACATCTACTACAGTCAGGCC
The DNA here is from genome assembly GCA_029963805.1 of Aromia moschata. Lineage (NCBI taxonomy): Eukaryota > Metazoa > Arthropoda > Insecta > Coleoptera > Cerambycidae > Aromia > Aromia moschata. The sequence continues at coordinate 246,070 of JAPWTK010000302.1, read as the reverse complement.
AGATGCTTATATTTTTTTTTGTCAGATAAGCATAAACAGACTAAAAATCTATTTTGCAAATATATTTTTAAATGAAGGCAACGATTTCATCTATTTGAGTTTAATGAGAGCATTGTTTAGTTAGAACATTTACGTAACTGTTATCTTCATAAGCAAATATTTTTCATTGGGTGCACTTGCAATTATTTGCTGGATCTACGTGTCCTCTTTCAGGAACATTAGCTTTCTTCAGTATGTACATATTATGTTCTATAAAGAACTTACCGAATCTTGATACACTAAGGTTAGGTGGAAGAATATTAGACATAAAAAATATGTCTATATTTTTGTGGTACTTTCTAAGTTGTTTTCAACATGGAATATTTTGTACACATTGATGGGAACGTGAATCCCTTTATCAACGGGAAAATCTTACATACGTCAGCAGGAGATCCTCAGTTATCACGTTTCTTGTCCCCTACCTATTTTCCTGTTCACAAATTATTTAAAATTATTTTTCTTCTCCAACACTATAGCTGGCCAGCATAAACAATGAAAAACTGTTTCATATTCTTTTTATAAATACTTATTTTACTATTAGTTTTAGACAAGGAAAAACCCCTCTACCCTCTACAACGTTATTGCTGTTATTCGAGTATATATCTATATTAATATTACATAAACAGTGTTAGTTTCAGACAAATTGATTACGTTCGCAAAAATTTTGTTTAAAAATGATTACATTTCACACTTGAACAGTGTTTGCACTCGACGCGCGTTTCGCTAACCTTGTTGGCATTATCAAGAGATTATTAAAACTAAAGTTAAATATAATTATCCATCCTATTTATACTAAAGTTTCCGTTGCGGTTCAATGACCTGTAAACATTTTGGTTCGGTGAGCCGTAATTTCTGTCCTTATTTATTAACCAGAGCAATGGACTGTTAGGTATCGGTCAATTATATTTATTCATGCTACTAATACATTTAACAATTTTTATACATTCGAATGCATCTGACAAACGAACTGTCTACTTTCTGCTATATTTCTTATTACTAATTCTTCTCTTGTGTAAAGTCCGTAAAAATAGATTTTGTCGAAGGCAGTAGGCTCTGGAAGACCGATAGAGAAAACTTGTATAAGTATGTGTAAAGTCGACATCGGCCGGTTGTGAAAAAGGACAAATTCTGCACTCCTTGTTCTAACGACTAACGTAGTGCGGTGACAGGGCCCGTCTTATTCCCACACTACCTTCGATGCGTATGCGTCTCACTTCTGTTTGTCCTTTTTGATAACTGGCCGATGTCGGCTTTACACACACGGTATACAGTAAGGCCACATTGATATTTTTTAATCCGTTAATGGACTCTAAAATACGAGGGTGGGTTTGTGCAACGTAGGACGCACTGTGTATAGGTAAACAAATATTATATAGTATTTAACCACTTAATTGGAAAAGCTAACTCAAATGTTTTCTACGTTTTATTTATTCTCTCCAGCTCATTTTTATTCCAAATTGAACTGGAGCTCTGTGATGTAATTATCACCACAATATTTAACCTACTCCCTTTGCTAAGCCAGTGAATAAAAATTACATTTAACTTGTTTAACTAAATTCTGACTTGTGGAATTGTAAATGTCCTCATTTATTTGTTCTCTCATTCGAAAAGTAATGGTTTCTTCTACAGTAAATAAGCGTCGGAGCAAACAGCACCCGCGTTCAGTTTAATTTAGTAAATGTATTATTTAATTTTGTTTGCGCCGAAAGGAAAAGCCAGAAGAGGAAAGGATGAGTAATTTGGGCATCGAAATATTTATAAATGTATAGTATATACAGGTATATATAGTGCTGGCCACTCGAACTTACACATAGAGACTTTTAGGCAAAATTTAAAGTTCAATATTTTTAACAGGAATGCAAATTTTTGAACGCGGTTTGCAAATTTTAAGAGATAGTTTTTTTGGGATTAAGCTGCATGACGTATATTTATCGTAGGACCATAGGTTTATTATATACGGGGTGATCAATGAAGTCATGCAAAAAATCAAAAAGTTTGTATGAGTGAAATTTCCGCAAAATTTTTTTTTTGATTGTTGCAATATGGATCGTTACTAAGGTAACATCAATATCTCTAGACGTTTTTGTCAGTTTTTGGATTAAGGCCCTTAGGCTTTGTAGACACTACTCAACATAAAATTTGGGTAGCAAAATTTTTAAAATGCTATAACTTGACATTGACGGTTCTTGATGATTTTTTGCGGATTTGGAATCTTTATTTCACGTAGATTTTCTCTGGTCTAAGCATTTTATTTGAGGGTTGAAATTTACACATTATACCGGGTCGATAATAAACAAAAACGTAGGGTACGACGCGCTCTAAGGTTTGGCATAATTTAATTTTTTCTAAAAATAAATTCTCACCTCAAGTTGTTTTTATTTAACTTTCTTCTCACTGTTCTGTCCGAAACTCACACCCCAGTTTGTTGTCTCAAAGAATCATTCAGTTTTACAGAGTTATTTGTCCACCCCCATGCCCATAATTATGATCGGGTGTAATTTCTACGCGACGCGTCAATTTCAAAGTAGGCATTGGAAAAACAAATTTGTCACATTTTCACAACAATCTGACACATTTCAATGTTATAATTTTGTAAATTTGAATTAATATGAGGCGTTTAACCACGGCAGAAAGGGAAAATTGCATTCGGCTTCTCAACGAAGGAATGTCAAAAGAGCAATTTTCGCACATTTACAATGTCAGCCAAAAAACAATTTATAATTTGAAGCGCCGCGTCGAAACTATTGGTGATCATAATTATGGGCATGGGGGTGGATATACAAAAAAAAATAAACCAAAGAACCGAAAGAATTTTAATGAGAGAAACTATGCAGAATAGAACAAAGAACTCTAGAAAACTAAATGACTCTTTAAGACAACAAACTGGAGTGAGAGTTTCGGACAGAACAATGAGAAGAACATTAAATAAAAACAACTTGAGGTGAAAATTTATTTTTACAAAAACTTAAATAATGACAAAGATTTTAAATTATAGAGCCCGTCGCAGAGCAAAATGTGTGCGGTTATTATGTACAACACCATAGAGCGAATAGGCGGGCATGGGAAAATTGGCATGCGAATTGGGGTAAGGCAGAGCGGAGCCATTGTTTATTTACTGACGAAACAAGTTTAATTTGTTTCACTCCGATAGCTGAATGTTAGTTTGAAGAAGGCCAAATCAGCGATATTTGGAGGAAAATATGGCCCCTCAAGAGGCATTTGGTGGCGGAGGTGTTACAGTGTGGGGAGGTATCATAAGAAATGGTAAAACCGAGATATTCATTACCAACCAAACCGTTAATGCTACTGTTTATCAGGAGGACATTTTGGAACCTATTGTTGTTCTTTTTGCTCGAAATTAAGGCCCAGAATTTCTATTGGTGGATGACAACGCTCGACCTCACAGAGCGCGAAGGATCACAGAGTTTTTGCAGGAACAGAATATCAATAGGATGGACTGGCCTGCAAAGTCTCCGGATCTTAATGTCATTGAACACGTTTGGTCTTATTTAAAACTTAAAGTAACATCTCGTGATGTACCCCCTGAAACCTTAGAAACGCTTAGTGAGGCCATTCGTGAAGAATGGGAGAATATTCCACAAGATTGTATAAATAATTTTGTAGATACTCTACCAAATCGATGTTGGGAAGTAATACGTCGAGCAGGAGGACCAACAAAATATTAGTTTCTCTTTTTTTTATTTAATGTAACTAATTTAGGGTAAATTATTACCAAAGATTAGGTATTTAAAGATAGGACACTTGGCATTTTTCCATTGATATTTGCTGGTTGCTTTCAATGATCTCGTCCTTTTAACACGCTGTTGCCAACAATAAACCAATTTCATTGTAAACTCCGAAAATTCCCATCTTTGACGCAATTGGTTGAAAGCAAAAATTTTTTATTTATCAAAAATTACCAATACCAATTACCACTATGTATCCCTATCCATACATACTTAATCTTTGTTATTACAGTACACTGTGTTTTTTTAGGGATTGCAGGAACTTTTTAAATTAGATTTAGAATTATAATTTTTTTAAGAATTGAATTTTGGCCGTTGTTAACCAATCTTGTATATTGTAGAATATAATGTAATAAACGTGTTCTTGTCGCTACGTTTTTGTTTATTATCGACCCGGTATAATGTGTAAATTTCAACCCTCAAATAAAATGAACCCTCACCTCACAAAACCCTCAAATTAGACCAGAGAAAATCTACGTGAAATAAAGATTCCAAATCCGCAAAAATCATCAAGAACCGTCAATCCAATGCCAAGTTATAGCATTTTAAAAATTTTGCTACCCAAATTTAATGTTGAGTAGTGTGTACAAAGCCTAAGGGCCTTAATCCAAAAACTGACAAAAACGTCTAGATATATTGATGTTACCTTAGTAACGAACCATATTGCAACTACCAAAAAATGTTGTTTGCGGAAATTTCACTCATACAAACTTTTGATTTTTTGCATGACTTCATTGATCACCCCATATATAATAAACCTATGGTCCTACGATAAATATACGTCATGCAGCATAATCCGAAAAAAATCTTAAAATTTGCAAGCCGTGTTCAAAAATTTGCATTCCTGTTAAAAATATTGAACTTTAAATTTTCCCTAAAAGTCTCTATGTGTAAGTTCGAGTGGCCAGCAGCTTATATTCATATTCTACACGCGCAAAAACCTTGTTTAATTTGCTAATGAACTGATTAAAAAGTCAAGCGAGAAGAGACCAGCAAAAAGTTTTATTCAATCAAAACTTATTAATCAAATTTTTAAGGTATTTTATTTTATCATGCAATTAAAATAATGTTTATTGGTAGCCGCTGTCGGATGCCTAATATGTAAGGCAATAAGAAGACTAGAACTAGTTCTAGTCTTCTTGGTTATTCCATTATTCAGAAAAAAAAATAAAAATACAATTTATGTTCGCCTTTTATGTGCAAATAATTTTGAAGGGAGAGCTCTAATTCAAAAAGTTTATATTCAAGACCAATAAGTTTAACGGAAAAGGAATTAATAAATTATCATTTGAGATGAATATTCCAAACAAATCGCACCTTTTGCTGCTAAACTGACATTACTTAACTCAAAAAAGTTTGTTTTTCAGGAAAGCCAAAAAACCGATTTACGTACTTTAGTCCGATTATGCCGGGTGTGATTTTTCACAACCTAATTCAATATCAAGATTAACCTTAGCAGAATTTTTATCTTATAGAGATGGATATTTTGCTAAATAATTCGAGAATGGTGACATGAAAAAAAAAGATACGTTTAAGTTCAAATAAGTTCCAGACTTTGTCATATTTGGACGTAGATTTACATATACTGTTGTTAATATTCCGTAAAATTAACATCACTAACTTATAAAACGTTTTTTCTGTCTCATAGTTTTCAAAGCTCAAGTAACTTCGAAAACACTATTGATATAATGGAAAAAAGGTGTTAGTAAAGAAATACTCTAATTAGATACGTTGACGATGCGACACAGTAATATTTATTTTTCTTTGCGGGAAGAGGTTCTTTAATAAAAAGTCCGTGAGTGGAAACTAACTTAATGCTCGTTGACACAGAGCAAAGAGCTTCTAATTTTATTTGTGGCTTCAACGAGAAACTTTTTTAATTCCACAAAGCAAGGAATATTACTGACTTCCATTTCCATTTTTCCTTTCCATTACAGTTTTTACCACCGATTTCTAATAAATCTAGATAAACAGTGAATGGGGATGCGCAAGAAAATTTTAATCCAGATAGGGAGATAATTGGCAAAAACTGTTGTATTACTGCTTCTGCGCATTTAAGGTATTATGTTTATTTGACAATGCAGATAGCCATTTTAATATATTGTGACATTTGTTAAGTGTCATTAGTGGCAGCCGACAGTTATTGAGTTTTATAGTTGATATACCTAGTCTATTTAGTTTATACACTAGCTGTTAGTAAAGAATTATATGGAATGACATATTAAATATTCTAGATGTCAAACGAATTTTTTTAGAACATGTAAATACTATAAATAGTGGTGTTGTTGCTAGGAGTTAGTTAGTTGTGATTTGGATGTTATACAGTTAAGACCAACGAGTTGTAGTGTTAATAAACATGTTTGAAGTGAAGAAGCGAGTTATTTAGAGGGAAATTCGTAACAATATTTAATGTCATCTGTCATCTCGAATTTTGTACGTTTTGACTCTTTTATTGTGTTTTCTCGCTTAGATTTAGTGTTTGGCACGGGGTGAAACTAGCATTCGCGACCTCGCAACCCACTATCAGTGCGATGTTGCCAGATGCCCCTTAAGTCGTAATCATTTCAGCAACACTCTGACGCGATATTTCGCTATGTTAGATATATGCCCTTATATGCATTAAATAAAGTAAAGTAAGTCAAACTAGACATTTTGAATATTAATTATTACAATAATAATAATTTTCAGAGATTAAATAATTGACTTTGAAGTTGGCATATTTTTTTATTATTCCCCAAATCTGGAGAAAAATTATAAATAACGAAATGGCCGCGTGGTATCGGTGGCGGCAATCCCATAGGTCTATTTGCCTAGGCGATCCATATCCAATAGAAACGCGGCATTTTAATTTGAACCTTGATTGTTGTTGTTTTAGGAAGCGTCACTAATGGAAAATTTTGATTCGCATCAAATTATTTTGTGCATTATTTTGTGATAAAACTATTATTTCTTTTCTGATTGGCATTTAAGGATATAATATAAATTATTCTACTTATTGGTAAGTATATACTATACTTAAATTACTTATCTAACCTATAAATGATTAGTATATTACAAGAACATAATAAGATGTGCATGAAAAGAATAAAAAGATACGTGTAATTTAATTAATTGTTAGGTTTAGCAAAGTTCTTTCTAGTTTACTGTTAATATGAAATAGTCTTGTAAATGAGCTTGTGTACATTTTAAAAAATAGAAGTTTCTCAGCGTTTGAACTTTAAAATGGTAATGAAATATTATGTGTTTTTAGAGCGTTCTTCACTGTATAGAGCCATGCAACAACAAGCGTTCTACTTCATCAGTAGGAAGTATGTTCACGACGTCCAGCAGGTATGTCCAAGTTAAATACAACCTAATCTCGATGTGAAATTTTCTTATTTTAATCTCCTTTGACTTTTTTGTTTTCAAATACTTTTTGTTTACTATGTCGATATGCTGTGATAATGTATTGTTTTAAATGTTTATAATTGTAGAAATAAATAATTTCAAGCAAATTGTTTTTATTTATTCCACCTTGAATGATAAAATCATAAAGTGGGGTATGGTTACAAATCAATTTTTTATGCAGCAACAACGAGTTTGCTGTATGAAAAATTGAATTGTAAAATGAAGTTGGCGATGCCAATGCAGGGCTACGCATTTCGATTTACCGTCGCGCATGCGCATTATGAAAAACTGGCCACCGGTACATATGGTGGCCCCGATGCGTGTTTCCCCCCCTTATCTATGGAGATTGCCCTTCTTCTATTTAGATGTTTTGTGGTGTTTGGTTTTGAATCATAACTATATTGTGTTGTTGTGTCTGCAAAACTTTCCGTTTTCCGTTCGTGAGCCCAAGTCTTTAGACATTGTGTATAAATAGACTTTTAAGTATGACTGGACCGAAGTGTATTGTTGCTTTTTGCAAAAATCGGCGAGGTGAAACTAAAAATATTGCCTACTGCAGGTAAATAAATATTTCAGTTTGTGAAAACTTAAATAGTGTTAACTATTTTTTTTATTATTACTTTAGATTAACTGCTGAACGGTATCCCCAGAGATCCCAAGGAAAATTTGTCCATAACACACAACGCTCTTTGTTCAGATCATTTTACACAAGATTCATATACAGGGTGTCCCAATATTCCGTGTACAACGACCTACCACATGCTCCTTCGAGTTGATTTAACTAAACTTACCTATATACCAAGTTGTCTCGTTTAGCCGCTAGAGGCCGTCAAACTTGACATAAAATTTTAGTTTTTTGCCAATAACTTAGTAACGCCCTGTATGAACTTAATGAAATTTGGTGTGCTAGTATGTTCCGACAGCTGGCATATTTTGACATTTTGAATCGAAGTTATTACATTAACAGGGTGCGAAAAGTACCCCTTCCCTTAAAATAACCTGCTCGTATTTTTTTGGTGGGGGTGATACCGCTTCATCTAAATTTTTATCATAAATATAAGCAATTTTTAACAAATTTTCTCTCTTGTAAAATTTTTGTATTCCTTACCGTTTTCGCTGAATTCATGTTTTATTACACCATTGTCGATTCTAATACGATTTAATTGATTTCACTTTAAAATTGATTTTAGGACGAAAGCGAAATAAACCAACTTAAATAATCATTTATTGAGACTTAATTAGGTGTTCAAAATGACCCCCATTTTCATTAATACAGAAATCAATCCTACGTAAGAAATTAAAGTGCACTCTTCTCAGAATTTCCTTGTTCTGCAATTCTTGAACGGCATTTTGAATTCTGTTCCACAATTGTTTCTCGTTATCAATACTCACAGAGTAAACTTTCTGTTTACTCACCAAATTTCACCCCAAATGAAGAAATTTGTTTAAATTTAATTAGGTGTTCGATACAAAGATTTCATGTCACCTTTGATAAACCCAAATAATAAATACTAGTTGGCCAAGTTACCAGGTGAAACAAATGCGACAATTTGAAATTTGTCATTAGTGTCATTATTCTGTTGACTCTGTAAGATGGATAATACATACACCTTTGACGAACAAACCGATATGTTATTAGTATTAGGGATTTGTGAAGGAAACTGTCCTAGAAGTGTGCGCGAGTATCATCGAAGATATCCCAATCGCAGAACTCCAAATCATCAGACCTTTAAAAGTATTGAAAGACGTCTTAGAGAAAATGGTATGCTTAAGGTGAATAGACGTTATGCCGGACGGCCTCGTCAAGCCCCAACAATCCTCGTAGAAGAAGAAATTCTGGAACGAGTAGATGAAAACCCGGAAACCAGTGTCAGATTATTGGAGAGGCAAGCTAGAGTTTCAAAAAGTACAATAAACAGAGTTTTCACTTAACAACTGATTTGACCTTTTCACATTCAACCAGTTCAAGAACTATTACGTCATGATCTTGTCGTTTGTCTTCAATTCTCACAGATTATTCAACAATACCGTGCTGACGATATGGACTTCCACAAGAAAATTTTGTTTATGGACGAATCATGTTTCACAAGACGTGGAATAACAAATTTGCATAATCAACATGTTTATGCAGATGAAAATCCCCATGCCATTAGAGCAAAATCTTTTCAACGCGAATTTAATACAAACGTGTGGATGAGATTTATCAATAACTCTTTGATTGGTCCGGTTAGGTTGCCAAATTGCCTCGATGGCAACAGTTATTTAATTTTTTTGCAGAATACTCTGCCGGATCTCTTCGACGATTTGCCATTGAATCTACGCAATCAAATGTACTTTATGCACGTCGGTGCCCCACCACACTTTGCAAGTATTGTAAGAAAATATTTAAGTGAGCAATTCCCAGGTAGATGGATTGGCAGAGAAAACTATGCTCCCATTTAATGGCCACCACGTTTACCAGATTTGAATCCTTGCGATTTCTTCATTTGGGGTGACTTAAAACAGAAAGTTTACTCTGTGAGTATTGATAACGAGGAAAAATTGTGGGGCACATAATTCAAAATGCCGTTCAAGAATTGTAGAATGAGGAAACCCTGAGAAGGGTGCACTTTAATTTCTTATGTAGGATTGATTTCTGTATTAATGAAAATGGAGGTCATTTTGAACACCTAATTAAGTCTCAATAAATGATTATTTAAGTTTGTTTATTTCGCTTCGTTTAAAATCAATTTTAAATAAATCATTAATTATTAATAATTAAAAAATTAAAATAAGAATAAAAAATTTTACAAAAAAAATTTTTAAAAAATTTTATTTTAAAAAATTAAAAATATACCCAAATAAGGTTACTTTAAGGGTATTGTATTTTCACCCTTTAATGGAATAACCTCAATTATTATTAACATATATAAAAATTTATTTTATACAATTTTAACTTTCTTAACTAAAATTATAATTAATTTAACTTTTCTATAAAAAAAAATAAAAAAATATAAGAATAAGGGCGAAAAGCAAGATGACGACAAGGACTAAGTGATAAATTATTCAATACAACTAGAAACAAATATTGTGAAACTGATAAAATCAATTATGTATAAATAACTGATGAATAGACTTCGTATATGCGTCGGCGTAACAGGGGTAATTACCGACGAAATCGTACAACTGGAAGTAGCTTTACCATCAAATGCATCTTACATCAATTCGTAAACAACGCTGTTGCTATCGGATAAGTGTTGCTATCGGATTTTGATTGTAAGTGGCTGTTCTTCTGCGCCGCCTTTCTTTGAGTTGTCTTTATTTATATGTGGCAAACAAACATATAACGTATTAGCATGCATCAAGCTCCTTCTAGCCCCATGATTTCGTTGGTATTTATGAGTACCTTCAACTGTTGTGATACGTTATCAGTTTTCGCGCCTAAAATGACAAATTGAACAGGATATACGGATTCAGGACCTAAAAGGTAAGTAAAAAGTGTTAACAAATGAAAAACACAACAAGAAAAGTGTTGACAAATGATATCGCAAGTTACTGTAGAAAACCTCAATGATGTTCAGACTATTGTTAATATTTAAAAAAAAATGACGTTTTCCACGAAACACCGAACTACTATACTTTTCTCGACGCACGTTTCGCCAACTAAGTTGGCATCTTCAGAAGAAGATTAAAACTAAATTCTAACCTACACACTTGCTACTCGTGGTTTCTTTCCTATATACGGGTAGCCGTATAGCCGAGTGGGTTAAAGCACCGTCTTTCCAGTCGCGATACCTCTGTGCGCGTTGTTCGAGTCTTGGTCGAGGTAGAGGATTTTTAATTGTCTCGCTTTCTCTGTCAGGACTTGATATGCAACCACTAGTACACACTAGTATAGGTGTGGATGCATAGATGCCAATCCAACCGCACATGCCCTAGATTTGGTAATGTTCTGAGTTTTTCTTGGTTTCCTCAGAACTGTAAAGCAAATACGTTACCGAAATAATCTTAAGTCGCTCCCAGTGCGCCGTGGCAAATAATAATAATAGCCACCCCTTCCCCGCACAGATCCCTGAGAGGACCTCTGGGGTTAATCAGCCTTTTCGGAGTAATTATAGGGTGAGTATTATTATTATTAATATTATTATTATTATACCTATATCAAAGTCTAATTTTCACATTTTGTAATAACTAAAACCTCGACTCTTATTGTTAGATATATCCACAACGATTCACACCATCCTTTTCAACATAAAATAGCAAGTTTTAATTTTCTAATTCACTGTTTGTTAAGTCCCCCCCCCTCAGTAAAGAGAGGTTTGAACATGTAATTAAGGATATAAGTAGCTAAGAATAGCGGTTACTCAGTCGATTTAATAGATGTGTTAATAAGGAAGCATAAATTTAAGAGCGCGCTGTACAATTCACGACTTTTCGTAGAGATACTGACAATTCGAAATTTGTTTCGTTACCATATGAACCTAAATTCACCCGCGGACTAGATAAAGTTTTTAAAAATATTAATATCAATTGGGTTTATAATTCTAAAAATAAACTACAGACGCTTTTGGGCAACCCCAAAAGATAAAATCGACAATAACCAAAAGTCAGAAATATACGAAATAAGTTGTAAAGATTGTGAGCAAAAGGATATTGGGCAAACAAAAAAGATCTATTTTGACTAGATTTAAAGAATACATGGCTCATTTAAAATATGGCAGAACCATAACCATAGAACCATAGGATAGACATAAATTATTTAAAATTAATTAGAAATGTAACAAACAGAAATACTATCTAGATATTATAGATAAATAATATGATTATTTGTCACTAGTAACTTCCCTAGTTTCCCTATTTTTGTTGGGTCTTGAATGTTAATTAATCATTATTTTCGTACAAACCTTGAGGTTGAGATGTAATTTGATATTAATTTATAATCTCCGTCGAAGATGAGGGAAAATTACTTCCACCACCAAATAGTGGAATGAAAGAATAGGATCGATGCAACAATTTTCAGAAATTTTTATTAACTAAATAGGCCTAAAATGTTCTGAGACGTCGAGATTTTAGGTTTAAGCGAAAAAAATCTGTCTGTGTCTAACTATATATGTCTGTCTGTCTGTATGTCTGTCGGTCTGTTAACATTTTTATGCGCACGATATCTCGAGAACGTTTTGAGATATCAACTTGAAATTTTAAATACTTATGTATCATGACGAGATCTCGAGCTGATTAGCTCCATTAGGATTTTGAGCTTAATCGGCTGAGGGGTTGGGGAATAAACGGGGTTAACTCACATTTTATTTGTCTACCTGTAATTCGTAATTGATATATGCACATCAAATTTGATACACATGCAGGTACTCCATAACACAGTCTGAAAATGTGAATGTTTTTAGTTTAATAGAGTGGGGGGTTGAGGGGGTTCTAGGTGGTAATTATTCAATATTATAGATAAAATAACTTTGTTAACATTAATTTTAGTAATTATACAGTGGACGGACCTCTACAAAAAAATCCTATTCTTCTTCGCTAATCCCCTCCCCCCAAGGGGGTACTAAAACAAGGGGTGGTAACTAAAACAAAACGTAAGGGAAATTTGAAACATGCCGAGATCTGGAGCTGATTATATTATGAGCTTAATCAGTTAAGGGGTTGGGGGATAATTTTAATCAAGGGAATTTTTTCCCTGTCTACAGATATTTCGTAAACGATGCAAGAAATGTACTTCAAATATGAGACACATATACAACACAACAGAGTCTGGAAATATAACACTTTTCATCTTAAGAGGGTGGAGGGTTGATGGGGTTGATTGGGGGGGGGTAAGTATTAATAAGTACGCAACTTTAATAATTATATAATGGATAGCCTAGTCTATCCCCCTGCGAGTACGGGAGGTGCGGTTAACTAGAATAAAATATAAGGGAAATATTAAACATCTTTGAAAATTTGAGGTGTGGCGAAACCAAATATTAACATAAATTCATATTTTCATTTAGTTGATGGGTGTTTGTTTTACAGAGGATGAGGTGCGGTTGATATCTATAAAAACAGATAAGACTGGTCATAAAAGTTATATAGGTCGTCAAGGTCATAAATGTCATAAAGTTATAGAGCTAGGTCATTAAGTTCATTAAGGTAATTAATGCCACATAGGTGTAAAAGCTATATGTATCATACAGGTCATAGTGGTCATAAAGGTCATAAAGGACATAAAGGTCATAATGGTCATGTAGGTCATATAAGTCATACAAGTCATAAAGGCTACAAAGGTTATATTCAATTATCTCTCTTTTAAGGACATATGACATTATTAGACATACATAAACGTAAGGTTTTACGTTTTTAACGATTTAATTAAATTAAATGTGGAAACATTGGATGTCAATGTGGAAGCAGTGATTCCATTGGCATCGATTTTTTTCATACATCCTAGCTTAAATACAATGGAAATTAAAACATATAGGTCAAATATAGGCGTCATTACGAAGTTTTTATTGTAGAAGAAAACTAAATTACATAGTCAACTGTGTATGTTAAAGAAAAAATTATGTTTTGATTCTATATGAGGTTTTAATTGATGTGAAGTTAATTACGTACTGTCTGTCCATAAAATAACCCTCCCACCTCTTTATTTTTTGTACAAGATACTGGCATGCCATCTTGTTATTTAAAAATTTTGATTTTAAAAAAGCTTTGCTTAGTCTATATGCTGTGGTAGTTTTCATCTTGCTTTTTACAAAAATGTTTTGTTTCGGAATATATAGTAAAATATGTATCAGGTAAAATAAAGATAAGAAAGAAAAGAAAAAAACTACTAATTTAGCGTCATTATTATTTGATATAAATATTTCAGTGTAAATTTACGTAAGGTGCGTGCTAGAAAGACATTGAGAATGTTTTCAGGAACATCGGATTAGTTTGGAAAGATGAATTGTAAATTTTTTACATTATTAAAGAACGTATTGTGGAGGGAAATAAGTAATATAAGCACAAGTTCTCTCTTCGTCTTCGTCCAGAGGGGGAGGGGTTGTTCTTGCTGGTAATTACTTATCCAGTGAAGAAAATTCCTTAAGAACGTATAATCGATTGGAAAATTTTAATATTTAGAAGGAAATTCTACGTCACAAAAAGTACTTTTTTAATTTCCTGTTGAATATTATTAGGGACTGGGGGAATTCAATGGAATAAGAAAGAATACAAGATATTTTTCTCTAGTAAGAGGCGTTATCTATGTTTGAATATATCAAGCTTTCATCACTAGCAATATGTATGTAGATACAGACAGTTGCCTTATTAGCTTCCTCGATTTACCTGGTATTTTGTTTTTGACACTGGTTGCAAATCAAGTGGACGCCAGTGAACATTGAAGAAGAATTGCTGTATTGCCAAGATTTTTTTGTTGATATAATACTGAGTATGATGATAAATAGTGATTCATGTGTGTTTGGTTCATTTGTACATTTTGAAAATTAAATGTATTTTGAAACATGTACATTTATCAGTGTGAACGATATATATACATGCACATGAATGAATGCAAGGTCATTCTTCTACTTCCAAGGAGAACGTTTTCTCCTTTGAGTTTTTTTTTTGTCTAAATTAAGTTATAGTTCACCCTCGAAACCAACCCCGGTTTTACGAGTTTTATATCCATCAATGACCGTGGCGATAGCTCCGTGGGTAAAGCATCAGGTAGGAGATGGCGTTTACTCAAGAAGAGTCATTATCCGCACGGGTTCGAATCCCGCCTGCGACAATTGCCACCTGTCACAAGGTTTGGTTGTGTGTCCTAAGTCTTTTTCATGTTTACTCTCCCTCTAATACAATCGCAGTGATTCCTAGAGGGAGAATGTTAATTTCTGTGGTGTGATTTTATTATTTTTTTATATGCGAATTAAGGGTAGTAGCCGGAACTAATCGCACTCCAAAAACGTGCCATATGAATATTTTTTATGTATTTTTGCGAGAACCTTTTTGTCAATTTATGGCATTTATTGTAGAAAATGTCTGCTTTTCTTAAACATTTTTAGTTTTCGGTCAGAAGTGGTTGATAGGCGGACTCTCGAAAAAAAACTGGGCGGAGAAAAACTTAAAAAGTGCTGAAATATGCGTTTTTGCTATCAAATGTCTAGGCCGCTGTATTCTATCCAAAGAAAATATTTTTTTCTTTGAACAGAAAGTTTCTCTCTTTGGTTTTTGCTACGTTAAAAGCTGAAAGTCAGCAAAATAATGGCAAGGAATACTGTTTATTCAAGAATCTTCATAAGTATTTCTGGCCGGAATAAGGAAGAAGTAGTGTTCAAAGGTTCGACCCCAAGTTATTTTATTATAATTACTTATACATTAAATTATACTACACTTATAATTAAAAATAAAAAGTGTTTGAAAAAAGCAGATTTTTTTTTATCAAAATTATATAAATTAGATTACAAAAATAGAATTCTGCCAAAAAAATATTATTTAGTCAAAAAATATGAACTGAGAACAATAGGTCCCACTTCAAGCAGAAGATATGACCAAAACTTGCTTATTTCAGAATCAATTAGGATGGTCGGTACAAAGACAATATTGTAATACGAATGCCTTTCCTTTTAGCTTGGCATCCGTTTTTACTCCTACAAAAACTGAGGTGGTGATATTTTTATTCGAAAAGATTAAGCTCGCTTTGAGCGCCTCTATTACGCATACATAATAACGTTGAACCTTAACTTTTTAAATTTCTCAGTCAGAGGAAAGGCCAAAGGTGGCTTCGAGTAAGATTTTCATAAATGAAAATAAATAATTCATTTATTTGTTAATTATGAACAGACCCAGTTCCACTTTTTAAAGTCTAACAGACTTTCTAAGTATGTTTTTTCTTAACATATTTCAGCTCTGTTTATTTTATATAAACAAAAATAGTAATTGAATGAAGCGTTTTTTTTTCTAAGCGATTTTTTTCATCAAAAGTCAAAGCCTTAACTTTGAACGCCTATTTTGACTAATCAATATTTCCCCAAAACTATTCGTTCAAGAACTAGATCATTATATAGATATAATAATTACATAAGTAATTCTTGGCTTTTATTGTTTTAATTCTAAATGTAGATTGTTTGGGATCATAAAAATGTTTAGTATAAATCACGTCATAACTTTTTAATAAACACAATATTAAAAAATGGCATTTGGAACAAAAACTCCAAATTAGAAGAATTTTCCAATTACACCTTAAAACTGGTATGTTTCTGGAAAAAAAAATGTTGGCGTCACGTCTGGTGTCGTGTAGATTTGTTTCTTTTGTACATGCCACATTCTCGTCTCAAATAGTAGGAAAATAATACTTTTTACAGATTACAATTTCCTTTAGCCGTTTACGAATGCAATTTGGTGATCTAGATAAAAAAATCAGTCAAGATACAAATACATATTATTATCAATCACTCTGTACATATGTACATCGTGATTGATAATAATATATTGATACCTAGCATGTGAGCCAGAATAGCCATACTCCATAGAACCATATACATATACTTAAATTGCGAGTTACAACTACGTAAGAAAGTGTGTGATAGTTATGAGAGAAATAGTTTGTCATTAGTCGATTTTGATCTTGATAATGTTAGAAAAGCAAACAGTTTTTTTTAGAAATGTGATATTATTATTGCTTATCATTACTAATGTAAAGTGGAAATATAACAGCTAATCTATTCCAAGCTCAAGCCCACTAAAGAAATATAAATCTTAAATTGCACTCTGAACTAAAAATTCACATTACATAGTGGAGTGAAAATATAATGTTTTTCTAAGTAAGTAAACAAAAAATAATAATAATAAGGGCTTTTATTATTCAGGCAGACGAGTAATATAAAACACAAAAATAGTCACTAACTAAATTTTATAATGCCTAGCAAAAGGGCAGAGTTCCCACTTGTGAGAGTGAAAATAAATTACAAGTATTCCTATTATAAAAATGTTCATGATACATGAAATCAGTAACTTTGACAAGCCAATTCAACAAATCTATATCTTAATCAGTGGTTGGTGGAATTTGACATGCTCGCATCGTAATCGCTCGTAAGGAGACATGGAACCCACACCATATTTTAGAGGATGGTTACTACCTAAGTAGAAGGCTGTAATGGCAAAAAATCTTCAGGGAAAACGCGATTTTTTTGACAAAATTGGCTGCCTCCGGGCAGATGTTGGAAACAGTTTTCAAAATATTTGCGAAATATTTTATTTCATAATCACCGAGTAAATAGAATTTTGTTTGTACTTGTGATTTTTGCAAATGTTTTATTTTGCGTAAAGATACAACTTTTTTAAAATCTTACAGGCGAAATGTTGGGATAAAATAAAATTTCAAATTACCATAACTTTTACAGACCTTAAAATATCCAGCAAATCACAAGTAAAAAAAAATTGTATTTACTCGGCGATTATGAAAAAAAATATTTTGCAAATATTTTTCAAGTCGTTTCCAAGAATTGCCCGAAGGCAGCCATTTTTGGAAAAAGTTTTCCCTGAAGATTTTTTGCCATTACAGCCTTCTACTTAGGTCTAGTAACCATCCCCTAGAATTATGGTGTGGGTCCCATGCCTCCTTATGAAAATACGAGCATGTCAAATTAAACCGACTGCCTCTGATCTTAATACATATGTATATACAGAAAATATCCATTTGAAGTCTTGAAGTTCTTACTGGTGGCAAGTATTTAAAGTTATCAGGTATTACATATACTATAAATTTTTGCGATATTGAATTAAAATATACATCTATAAAGAGAGGTTTTGTGTTGCGGCAGAGGTAGTGTTTTTACGTATATTAACATTATGGAATATCCGTTCTGAATCTTACCTTTCTGCAGAGGTGTGGATTATTTTTTTTTGTAATATCACAAAAATATCTAACTCCACAGAGAAATAGTTACGATGCTCTCAGATTTTAAAATTATGTTATAATTTTCCTCATTTTGAATGATAGTTATGTTTATTAACATCAGTAACTGTTTCTGAAATATTTTACTAGATACGCAGACAGAGAGATACGAAACAATAAAAAAGTCTGTTTAAGCTATAAGCAATATTAAAAATGAGAAATAATATTGTGTTATTACCTTTATTATCTCTTAGTTCGCTGGACTTTATCTCGTCGACTAACGATGACGGGATGCCGAATACCAAAACGACTGAAGAAGCAACAATCAAGAAGTCTAGGATGACATGGCGCAGTCCCATCGTGCGTGATCTGCTGAAGCGCTGAAAACCACTGAAAAACCGAGAGCCCGGCCGACGATTTTCATCTGTTGGGTCCTGCCTACTACGCATTCGCGGTCACAGGCGCTGAAAGTGCGTGGGTTGGAATCTTCGAGACATCCGTCAAGTTGTCGGGAAGCAAGCCGCTTTTTGCTGAACGCGTTGATGTTTTCGAACATATCGATCATCAGCAGTTACTTATGTATTTAATGTAATGCGTTTTTCAATAAAAAAGTTAATGTTTGGCGTGAAGAACTGCATTGCATTTTCGTGATAGACAGTAGGTATAGGGTGTTTTCCTGTTAGAAGCACCCACTTCCACCTGTATAGTAAACCTGTTAGAAGGATTTCAATTTTTTTTCCTGTAATACGGATATCTAATTAAAAAACCGCTGCCTCAGGAATCACTACTTCAACATACAGACTGGCACATTATCGGGCCACTGCGAAATTACATATTCTTTGGGTAAAAATATTACGATTTAACCAAATTATTAAGATTTAACCTAAGGCCGGTTTTCGGCCTAATTTATTTTTGGTCAAAAAAATCAAAAAAATTTTGATCTGACCACAAACGAACCCACCCCCAACCCCTCCCCCCTCTTTTTAACCCCCCTTAATGACGCAATAAACAATTTGCTTTTTACCAATTTCCACGGTAGTTTTTGGCTAAAAAAAACATATTTTATCAAAAAAATCACCCTAACCACTCACGGATATCACATATAATCTCCCCCTCCTGAATTACCCCACCTCCCCCGGAAATCTGCACCCCACTCGTTATTCCTACCACTCACTTCTGCGTGTAAAATGGATTTTTGGGAACTGTATAAATATTATTGAAAATAATAATGCTTGTACTATATATAAATCATACTCCCCCCCCTCTGGACGCAGCACCCCCTTCCGTCACTCTTCCGCCACTCGTCTAACTCGCTAGTGCGGGTAAAATGGTTCTTTGGGAACTACATGAACATTATTAAAAATGATAATGCTTGTACTACGAACCAAACTCCAAAATCCTCCCTCTCCCCCTTCCCCAACTGTAATATAAAGCTAACCAGCATTTTTTCGGTATCTTTATTTTAGCTATGTTTTCAAAGCTTTTTTAGAATATATTAACACCACTTAAAACGTTATATTCAAGCATAAAAGAAAATACTCCCCACCCCTATTCTTTGCACGATTTAGTAATCTTTTTTCCGCATTTGACAGTAGTTTTTGGATAAAAAATAATCTTTTTGAAATAATAAAAAGCATAATCCTAATGACTCACGCATATCACTTGAATGCACCAGTGGCGGTGCGTGATTGTGCACTTTACTTTTTAGGTGATGACTATACACCTCTTACAGAAAGGATTTATAATGAAAAAACCGTCAGCAAAGTTTGCAAAAAATTTTCAAAAACACTGGAGCACTCCCTGGGTTCTCAGTAACGCCTGTGGGATATTTGCAGTACATTTTTTTTTCATAATCTAGAAACAAATATAAGGAGACGTTTTTCGATTTGTTGCAAAATATTTTTTTTTTCAAAAAGTTATGGCCATTTTAATTTTAATTTTATAGGAACATTTTGTTTCAAAAAAAAATTGGCCATTTTTCAAAAAATGGCCATAACTTTTTTGAAACAAAAATATTTTGTAACAAATCGAAAAATGTCTAATTATATTTGTTTCTAGATATGAAAAAATATACTGCAAATATTCCACAGAGCGTTATTGAGAACCCAGGGAGTGCTCCAGAAATTTTCACCTAAAAAGTGAAGTGGGTCCCATGCGTCGTTTTCAAGATATGGCTAACTGAAATATCACGCACCGCCACTGGAATGCACTAAACTACTCCCACTCTAGCAACTGCCTCTATTGAAGCATCCTTTAAGTAAATATTTAATTAATAATCTTCAAACTCAGATGCAAAATGCTTGTTACAGCTGGTATGATGAGTTGGAATAATAACTATGATTTTTAAATTCGACTTTTGAGATTTTACTTTGGTAGCTGTAGAAAAGCGCAAAGTGGTATGCGGATTTTATGCATATCCATTAGTACTTAAACGTATTATATTTAAGTTATTTATAAAAAATAGAAAAAATCATATGTCATATCCGTGAGTGGTTATGGTGATATTTTTTGATAAAACATATTTTTTTTAGCCAAAAACTACCGTGGAAGTTGGTAAAAAGCAAATTGTTTATTGCGTCATTAAGGGGGATAAAAAGAGGGGGGAGGGTTGGGGTGGATTCATTTATGGTCAGATCCATTGGAAATGATATATAAATAAAGAATTTTTTTCCTATTTTTTGACCAAAAATAAATTATGCCGAAATCCTGCCTTAGGGACCCTCCTCTTTTACCTTAGTCCAAAAGTTAATGGTAACCGAGGTACAGGGTGTCAAATTTATAATCTAAAAAAATATTTTAGAAGATTTTTTTCGAGAGAATAATTCTGAATAAAAAAAATGGTATAAGTTTCTTGCGTCTTAGAATATTGATGTTTTTATTAAAAATGTCGATTTTTCTATCATTTATAAAAAATAAATTATAATAATGTATATAGTAAAATAAATAAAAAGTAAACCTTTTAAATGTCTCTGATTGATATCTCTAAAATCTCCGTTTTAGAGATATTTGTGTTTTAAGTGTTCAGTGCAACAACAAAGTTTAAAAAAAAAAAAAATTACCAGAGTAAAAAAATATCGAGATAAATAAAAAAATAAAAGTCGAGGTAATTAAACAAAACTAGTTGTATAGTATATTAAAAAAAAATGTAAACGATTATCAACTTAAAAAAATCAAAAAGAATTTGAAATAAAATGGACCAACCTTTAAGTGCAAATATCTCGAAAATTATCCATTCTATGGGTTTCCAACAGGAGTACATGTTCTACGTAAAATACATTAAAAGAATTTCGTCAAAATTATTGTTCCGACAACGGCATAAAATTAGAGGGGATCAAGGTTTTTACTTATACACATCCTACGCCTTTGGCAAAACTAAATTAAATGTTTTTTCTACATTTCGGGGTCTCTTATATAATAAAACCTGCAATGACAACATAAAACCTTTATGACAATAAAACTTTGCCAAATTTGGAAAATTAATAATAAATAATAATAAAAATCCTTCGGCGTAGGAACAAAAACCCGGACGTGTTTTTTTTTTATAATAAAAATATTATCGATAATGTTTTATCAATTTCAACTTTAACACCTGTATTTCGGAAGCGAAAAACATTTTACTCAAGCAGATTTACGTCAATCGTCTTATTTTAAGTGATATAACCGTCAGCTGCCCATGTCCCATCGTTAATGAGATATTAATTGTGAATCTCACAATAATGATTTAAATTTGCATTAATTTGATTAAATTTGCATTGAACACTTCAAACGCAAATATCTCTAAAACGATTATTCGGAGCGACATTTAAAGCGTATACCTTATTTGTCATTAAATGATGGAAAAATATATATTTTCAATAAAAATGTAAATATTCTTAGATGCAAAATTAGAAAGAATTTTGACCACCAATTTGAAAACCCCTAATCACCAAATTTTGTGAAAACGTTGTATTTTTAAAGAAGTTATTTATGGAAATCGAAAATAAAATTATAACTTTGACACCCTGTATCTTGGTGACTAATAAAGTTATGTTTAAAAGTGTGAACTAAGGTAAGTTTGTTTTTAATTTTTTCCCAAAGAATCTGTAGTTTCGCCGTGGCCCCTTGATAATTGGACACCCTGTATCATTTTTCCACGTTTAATTTGGCTGAATCGGTTTTAATTATGACGTGAAATGTGAAAATTGATTATTTAAACCGATAGAAATAAGGTGTATCGACTTTAATATACTTTAATCATTTTCCATGTTACCCCTTTTGGGGTGGTTTTGAGGGGAGGGGGAGGGGGGAAATGTCATGTCACTGAACATACTTGGCAAGCGACAGACAATTTTTTTCAATTTTTACTCGTTTTATACTATTTTACAGCAGTTTTGAGATATTCTTCCATGTTGGATTGCGAATTACTGCCTGTCTGCGGTGTCTGCCACTGTTTTTCCATAAAAATGCATGTTGGAACAAGAAAATTGCACTTTGGTAGATCCGGTTAGGATCCATTTTTTTTCCGGTTTTCATCAACTTTGTTCAATCATTCTAAGTAATAAAAAAATAAAAATTTCGTGCAGAAAATGGCTTTTCCAGATGCGTTAAAACCACTTTAGACATCAGCTCATCTGCTGGTAAGATAACCCTATTATTTTTCTTAATGTTAGAAGCATAATGAACGGCTCCAAAAATACAAATGATACGGTTTTGTGACCTCTAAAGTGTTGTCTATCGACAGGCATCCCTCCAAAAAATTTTAGATGAAACTTCACTTTGACTACCCTTTGACCACCCAAAGTGCCAAATGTTATTTTAGAAATTAATATAATAGAAATTAGTAACTTTTTTATTTTTGAATTGGTTGGAAAAAGTGTTTGTTCTGAATCGTTTTATACGCTATTAAAAAATATGACAAATTGTTTTTTTCATCGGGGTTGCCCCTAAAGAGGAGACATCACTACGTACCTTTACCTGGAGAGGAAGGGCAAGTAATAAATATGAGACAAGACCAAGGGCGTAGCAAGTATTTTTCTTTGGAGGAGGGGGGGCGGTCCAATGCAGATTAAACAAAAAAGCAAAAAAAAGGCCATTGGAGGCAACGGCAAGCGCAATCCCCCGACTATTTTAGTTTTTACTTGACCATTTGGGGGGGGGGACGATCGCCCCCATCGCCCTCATCGCCCCCCCTGGCTACGCCCTTGGACAAGACCCTATTATTACGACTTCTCTGAAATAATTTGTCAGTGGCAGATAAAAAACGAGTTATTTAGTTATCATTTTGATATAGCATAGTTAGTTATTCTATATTGCGGTAGTATCATCTTGAGAGAATTTAATTTTTCAATTGAGTAAATAGTCAAGAATTCCTTGCTTGTAAATATTCCATGAATATTGTACATATACACTTTATTATAACAATTTTTAATAAATCATACAATCATGTTTTTAATAAATACCTAAGATCCAAGTACTTTGCTTAAATACATATAATCAATATTAATTCACCCACACAAAGTATCTATTATAAAAATTTCTGCGATATTTATAATAATAGAATGGATTTATAAAGTATAATTCATTATAATACAGGAATAAAATAAATAAAAATAAGAAAATAAATACAGGTACTTCATAGTAATTTTAGAATATCAGCACAGCAAATGCAGAGTATCCCAGATCGTGTAGGAAATCACTTGGTGGTGTTGGGTTAAAATAACTTTATGTAGTTGTTCATATAACTTTTTTCGATAGGACGCACGCGTATTGAGATTTCTGCCCGTTACTATAGGGCGGTAAATTCATTGTATTGTGACATTTGTAAAAGTGACATTTGTGACAGCTGATATTTATTAAGTTTTATAGTTTATATATTAAGTCTATTTAGATTATACACTAGCTGTTAGTAAAGAATTGTATGGAATGTCATATTAAATATTCTAGATGTCAAATGAATTTTCTAGAAATGTAAAATCTATAAATATGGTGTGGTTGCTAGGATAGTTAGTTAGTTGTGATTTGAATGTTGAAGAGATAAGATCGTAGAGTTGTAGAGTATTAAATAAACGTGTTTGAATTGAAGAAGTGATTAATTTGAAGAGAAATTCGTAACCTTTTGGTGACAGCGGTGGAATAATAGAAGAATTCGAAGAAAAAAAAGTTATATGGTGAATACGAGATCTACAAAATATAACGAAGAAACGACGACAATGGATGTAAGTGAAATATTAAAATTCTTGCAACAAGGACGAGAGGAGGACGAACGACGACGACAAGAGGACCGTGAGGAGGCAGAAAGGCGAGAGGAAAAGCGACGACAAGAGGACCGAGAAGAAGCTGAGAGGCGACATCAGGAAATCTGTGAGTCCCAAAAAGTAATAAACACCAGGTTGAATGAATTTTCTGGAAGAATCGATGGCGTCGAACAACAGATTGACCAGGTAGGCCTAAAATTCAATAGAATCGAGAAGGAGTTTCAGGAGAATAAAGAAGAAATCATCATGGTCCATGTACCGCAGACAGTTTGAGGCTGCCGCAAAGGCCAACGGATGGACTCCACAAGAAATGGCTACTTCGCTAGTGATATCTCTAAGAGGTCAGGCGCTAGAAATCTTACAGAGCATCCCGGAAGAGCAGCAAAACGATTACGACAGGATTGTAGGAGCGTTAGAAATAAGGTATGGACACAAATACCTCCGCCAAGTTTACCAGTCCCAAATAAAAAGTAGACAGCAAAGAAGCAATGAGTCCCTTCAAGAATACGAAGCTGACGTCGAACGACTTGTCCATTTGGCATACCCTCAAACACCTAAAGAATTTTTCGAACAAATTGGCATCCAGACTTTTATTGATGGACTAGTAGACATCGAAATGCAGCAAGCTTTGCGGCTTGGTAGACACAACACGATTAGTGATGCTCTCGTAGCTGCTTTGGAATTTAAAGCAGCTAAAGAAGCATCGAGGAGCTACAAATTCAGAGTAAGGCAAGTTAAATTCGACGAATGCCAATCGCTCAAAGAAACCGTGGATAAATTAATGCGAGAATTAAATGAAATCAAACAATCGAACTCACCACAAAAGGAAACCAGGCGCTGCTACAACTGTGGGAGAATTGGGCACCTACAGCGTTTTTGCAGGACCAAGACAAGGTACCAGCCAAGATCATATTCGCCAGATCGATAACTGGAACATAGATCAAGATCCAGGAGCCCGAATGAAAGGAACTGGAGAGAAGAAAGGAGGACACCGACGAGTACACAGCACAGAAATGGTCGCTTCCCTTCCCCAGAGCGAGAATCTCGTTCCAGATCGCCAGCAAGAGATTCGGAAAACAACAATTAGTCGATGCTAAGGGGCGCGTGTCGACTACTAGTACTCAAAGCCCCAAGATTTCTGTCTCAGATAAAAGCAGCGATGCAGAGAGAGAACCAGGACGCGCAGGTGCGGGAGATGTCCGATCAGCACGCACCTTTTTGTGGACAGCATGATGAACGAGCCGGTGATATCAAGAAACAAGAACAGGTCCATTTGCGTGGACGTCATGGACAGACTGAAGGAGTTCTACCTGTACTCGATTCTTCGAAAGATACCTGCAATGAACTGTTAATGACAAGAACCGTACAAGTCGAAGATGAATGGTCCTCGGAGGAAATGATGAAAAGCCAGAAGAAAGACAATGATCTGAGGTTAATCCGGAACTGGGTAAAGAATAGAGTTCGACCAACTTGGCAGGAAGTTTCCAGATATGGTACGACTATAAAGGGATACTGGGCTCAATGGAGTTCCCTTTGTCTTCGCGATGGCCTACTGCATCGGAAGTGGGAGAGCCCCGATGGAGTATCCGCAGTCTACCAGTTGGTCTTGCCTAAAGCAAGAATCCACCAAGTGCTAGAAGAGCTTCACAGCAGCCCATCCGGACATTTTGGAGTAACCAGGACTTTGGCTCGAGTAAGGGACCGATTTTATTGGGTAAACTGTCGCCGCGACGTCGAAGAATGGTGCAAGAGATGTGATCTGTGCTCTGCCTAAAAGGGACCAAAAACAAGAAGCCGTGGTAAAATGGTGCAGTACTTATCCGGAGCACCATTCGAGAGGGTAGCAGTGGACATTCTTGGACCATTACCTGTAACCGACCGTGGCAACAAGTACTTGATGGTGGTAATGGATTATTTCTCAAAATCAAGAGGCAGAAACAGTAGCCGAAGCGTTCATCGAGAATGTCATAGCTAGACATGGAGGTCCCCTCGAACTGCATTCCGATCAAGGAAGAAATTTCGAATTAGAGCTGTGGCAAGAAGTGATGAAAACAATGGGCATCAAGAAAACCCGAACAACTGCGCTTCATCCCCAGTCGAATGGCATGGTTGAACGCCATAACAGGACCATATGCCACTACCTGTCTAAATTCGTGTCTGAAAATCAAAGGGACTGGGACAAATTGGTGCCTCTATTCTTGCTGTCATATCGAAGTTCCGAGCATGAATCAACCACCTACACTCCATCTATGCTGACCTCTGGAAGAGAGATGAAGCTGCCTACTGACCTCATGCTTGGCCGTCCACTAGAAGAAACCGAAGAGCGATCTCTGCCAGAATTTGTCTGCGATCTTGCCAGAAAGAGAGAGAATGGACCGGATCCACCGATTTGCCAGGGAGAAGCTGAAAATTCACAGCGACAAAATGAAGCAGCGTCTCGACACTACATCAACAGAGACTACCTTTAAGCCTGGTGACGCAGTATGGTTGTACGCCCCTAAAAGGACAAAAGGAAAAAGTCCAAAGCTTCAGAGCAACTGGGAAGGCCCGTACACCATAATTAAGAAAATCAACGACCTGGTCTACCGCATCCAGCTGTCTCCAAGAAGCAAGGCGAAGGTGGTCCATCTGGAAAGGATCGCGAAGTACACAGGACATAACCCACCCAATTGGTTCGTCGTCGAGGATCCACCGCCTAGGACTGAAGACAGTGTTATTCGGGACGAATAACCTTAAAGAGGGGAGCAATGTGACATTTGTAAAAGTGACATTTGTGACAGCTGACATTTATTAAGTTTTATAGTTTATATATTAAGTCTATTTAGATTATACATTAGCTGTTAGTAAAGAATTGTATGGAATGTCATATTAAATAGCCTAGATGTCAAATTAATTTTCTAGAAATGTAAAAACTATAAATATGGTGTGGTTGCTAGGATAGTTAGTTAGTTATGTTTTGAATGTTACATGGTTAAGACCAGTGGCGGTGCGTGATATTTCAGTTAGCCATATATCTTAAAAACGTCGCATGGGACCCACTTCACTTTTTTAGGTGATGACTATACACCTCTTACAGAAAGGATTTATAGTGAAAAAATCGTCAGCAAAGTTTGCGAAAAAATTTCAAAAACACTGGAGCACTCCCTGGGTTCTCAGTAACGCTCTGTGGGATATTTGCAGTATATTTTTTTTCGTAATCTAGAAACAAGTATAAGGAGACGTTTTTCGATTTGTTGCAAAATATTTTTTTTTTCAAAAAGTTATGGCCATTTTAATTTTAATTTTATAGGAACATTTTGTTTCCCAAAATTAAAATGGCCATAACTTTTTGAAACAAAAATATTTTGTAAAACAAATCGAAAAACGTCTCCTTATATTTGTTTCTAGATTATGAAAAAAAATATACTGCAAATATTCCACAGAGCGTTACTGAGAACCCAGGGAGTGCTCCAGTGTTTTTGAAAATTTTTTCGCAAACTTTGCTGACGGTTTTTTCACTATAAATCCTTTCTGTAAGAGGTGTATAGTCATCACCTAAAAAGTGAAGTGGGTCCCATGCGTCGTTTTCAAGATATGGCTAATTGAAATATCACGCACCGCCACTGGTTAAGACCCACGAGTTGTAGATTGTTAAATAAACGTGTTTGAATTGAAGAAGTGATTAATTTGAAGAGAAATTCGTAACAGTATGAAACCCTTTAACACGATGTAATAATTGTTTTAACATTCAGTTCGAGTGGCTCGGGGTGAATTATACCCATGATTTTTTCAACATAAATTTTATTAGTCATGCGTTTTTTCTTGAAATGAGCATATTCGATTCTTTAAGTCCTCATAAGAATACAAGTTGTTTGTTAACTTAGATAAAATGTACTGTTTTTGAGGAAAAATACAGTTTTCGTTAATCATGATGTTAGACTTTATTTACTATTTCAATCGTTGATAAATACATTTAAGTATAAAAAGTTATCATACAAAAAATTGTCATAAAACGACTTGATTTTTAATTGTTAAAATGGAAAGAAAAATAATGGCATTTTCCACTCTGTATTTAAGTAGGAATATCTCGAGAATTAACACGAGAACTGGAACCTTCGGCGAACTTGAAGACTTGAACACCACACTTACCACCGAAACACTTTTCTGTACTCAACTCGCGTTTCGGTGTTAAGTGGTGAAAAGTATTCAAGTGTTACAAATATATACAACAAACATACAAATATCTCAACAGGGGTGCGTCCTAACGATAACAAATATATGAACATACCAGGTGTCTATGAAGATAGGGTACACTCAATAACTTTTGAAAGGAAAGATATGCGCGTCTTGGGTCTTCACTGTTGCAAATGGCCCGACAATTGGAGTCTTTTCACTTTTGTCTATAGCTATACCTGAGAAAGAAATACGACCTTGATGAATTGTTGAAAAGGAGACCATGTATAGCCTTAAGTGTAGAATTTTAATTTACAAGTTGTTCTGATTAAGAATGCATTGAAATTACTTTTTATTGAAAACTTTTCTCGAAATTTCAGTTAGTGATATGAGCATATTCCTCTATACATCTGCAGGGTGATTCTAAAGTTTAGTCATATTTTTTTTATTCATAATTTTTTTTATTCATAAAGATTAGTTATATTTTAATATTTTTCAAAAAACTCAAAAATAATAGTTGCCTTATTATTGATTTCGAAAATAGCATTTATCCGGTCCTGCCTTAAATTTAAAGAAAAGGTTGGACAGTGAAATTCTAAATACACAAACGTGTAAGATAAGAAAAACACTAATAATAAATGATTAAGGTTCGGAAACTTGTGCTACAACGCAGGGCTCGACACTATAAAACACTATGATAATGAAAGTATAAACCGTATTTTTAAGCGCCTTGTAAATTATATACGCTTGTATTTCTTACCCCTGCATACCCACGCCATTGCCCGATCCTTCCCGATGTCCCGGGACTCGTCTGGGCGGTAGTACGCCGATCTCATACGGGAACGCTGGATAGGTAAATGCAGTTTTACATGCGGTAAACCGGGATTTCCGAACTCTATAAATGATTCACAAAGAAGATTACCTTTCCTTTAAATTGAGGGCAGGACGAGATAAATGTTATTTTCGTGTATATTAAAAACGCAACTTTTTCAATTTTTAGTCTATTGAAAAATGGTAGGATTTGGAAAAAAATTGTTTGTTTTAAATAGTTCTATTAAAAAATATGACAACTTAGGAAACACCCTATACATAAACAAATTATAACGAAAACAATTCTATGAATATTTCAAAAATTGCTACACCACTTTACAAATGTAACGTAAATGACTTTTACAAATTTTGTAATGTAGAAGTGTACCTATCTATCTATAAGTAATGTGTTAATTAAACTAAGTAACATTATTTTACGCACATTTCTCTATTACGTATTATTATAGCAGTATGTAATTTATAGTATACTGTTAGAGTGTACTTACCATGTAAATTAATGAACTTCCGGCAAATGTCCTGGAGCTTATAGACGAGAAGTCTTATTCCGCCGCTCATACAGTATCACCCTTAATATCAATTAAGTATTAAAAATTAATATTTGTATCAAAAGGAAATCTTCGCACATGGGAATCCGCAATGGGGATTAATGTAAACCCTAAAAGTCCTAATGGGTATATTTAGACTGATTTGCCTGATTTTATAAGCTTTTTTTAAATTCGAGAAATATGTTGTGCCTGGCCCCAGGGATTCCTAGTATGATACTGACAAAAACTACGTTCAATGAAAGGAACCTATCGAAATATATAGCTACATCCAAAAAAAAAAAAACGTCATCAAAGTTGGCCGAGAAAAAAAAGACGTATTTCTATTCTTAATCGAATTTATAACCTTATTTACTTGTCAAGACTGTCACATCATATGACAGCCGTTGTTTATTTTACAAATTGTGACAGTCACTTGTCAAAAGTTTGACATAACCGAAAAGCTTAGACATGACCGCTATTTCCATCTCTCTCGTTCATAGCCAGAGTTGATGACGGTTTTTTTGGATGTCTCTATAGTAATACCTATGATCACACACAAATGCAGTTTTCCAAAAAAATATGATTCAATTTAAAAAATGACTAAAACTCGTGATTTTATTAACAGTTTACAAGATATCAAAGAATAAACAATCTTTGATGGGGTGCAATTTCCGCAATTTCTTCATCATTTCACTAGTTTTACACATTCTCTAATTTTGGCTACCTGTTTCTGAAACATCTTATATATAGAGAAATACGAAACATAAAGGCAAATGTCTTCATTTTCTCCGTTCTGAATTAACACTAATTTTGAAAATAGAAATTTGATCAGTTATTTATACATAATACATAGATATCCTACTTAAAGTTAAGAGATCTTTTAAAGCACATGTATAAGTTAAATGAAAGTTTAATAGGTAAAATTGTACATTACTCTTATTTGATGGAATTCTAGTGGGTCTTAATGTCCCTAATTATATATTAGGGACATTAAGACATAATAAAAAGAAACATTTAATTACAAATACATTTACTTGTAAAGAGAAATTTGTACAACATATGAACATACTAGAACACTAGATATTTGCAAAATAATTACTTTTTGTGGAATATATTCACAGGTCTTTAAAATTAATTATAATTATTATTAACCGGTTGATTTTATGAATGGATCACGTATAAAACATTTTGTACAATAATAATTTATATAAGTAGGCCTTTTGCTAAGAGTAGGTGGCTAGATTATTGAAAATATCTCAAAATAGTTGATTTTTATAAAAGTGATTCCTAAGGTTGTTGTCTATTGAGCTTTATCTTGCTTCACAATGTAACGAATATGTTACAAAATAAAATGACATCTCAACATTTGTACCTATAATAAATAATCATTAGGTATGTCTAAACAATATAACTATTTGATAGGTAAATCTAGTCCGAATCAGAGTCTGAATCATTATCACGTTTCTTCTTTTTTGATTTTTTCTTTTTGATTTTTTTCCTATCACTGTCTGTGTCTGAATCGTACTTGGCCTTTTTAGATTTCTTCTTTTTGCTTTTTTTAGTTTTTATTTTATAATCACTGTCACTTGAATCACTACTGTCTGTTTCCACTTTTTCTTTTTCTTCTTGTCAGAATCAGAAGATACCATTACATGTTTAGGTTTTTTTGTTCTTTCTTTCATCTCTTTTGTCTTCATCCTCACTATCAGAATAGGACCTCATTTTTTCCTTTGGTTTATACTTTATATCACTTGACATCTCTCTTCTGTCATGAGAACCATACCCTCTTGAAGAACCTTTTTCAGAGCTGCCTGTTGCTTTGTAATTACCTTTATCTTTTCTATCACTACTTCGTCTTGGCGAGTTATTTTTATCCCTATACTTTTCATTATTGTAAGAGCTTCCATGCTCTCTTCTTTGCGAAGTATTTTCTTTATAACTTCTAGTTGATCTACTATGATCTCGGTAACTTCTGTGACTGTTGGAGTATTTTGTTTCGCTTCTATTAGGGGAAATAAAATCTCTCTTTCTTTTAGGAGACATAGATCTATCTCTTTTACTGTTGTAATGTTTGTTAGATTTATTTTTTTCATTACTAATAGATTTATGTCGAGATTTAGATTGATCTCTATCTTCAGTTGCCTCTGAAGGCTTCCTGACCTTTGTGTCTTTACCATAATTATTACCTTTCTTCTGTTTATAATTACCTTTACCTATATCATGATTATCTCTACTTTTTTGGCCCTTCTCATCATAATGTGTTACACCTCTTCCTTTACCATGCCATTTTACCTTTGAAACACTTTGACTGAAATCAACATGAATACGACGATCATCTATAAGTACATTATCCATTTTAAAATACGCATCTTCACAAGCTTTTTTGGTTTTCAAACTCAACAAAGGCATACTGTAATGAGTCGCCTGTTTTTTTATCACGTATAACCTCACATGATTTTATTTTACCAAAACGACTAAATATTATCTCGAGATCGTCATCATTTGTAACAGGATTTAGTTTACATACAAACAAAACATTTTCAGGAGGGGCCATGTCTGCATCTGGCAAGTCTCCCACCATTTCAAGGATAGTGGCTCGAGCTTTGGCTTCTCGTTCAGCTTGCATTTCAGTTATCTCTCTTACGGTTTTGCCCTCCATCTCGTCTATTTCTTCATCTGGGGCAATTCGACCACCTTGCAACCGTTCAGCACTAGGCGAGGGAGATCTTGAAGGCACAACTAGCCGTTTTGGATCTGGGTAGGGATCATCTAAGACCACAGTATGAGTTATTCGCACATCTTGATATGGTCTATCATCGGTATCGCATATAACCTCATTTATCATTTCCAAAATGTCTAATCCTTCTACAACTTCGCCAAATACACAATGTTTTTCATCGAGATATGTTAAGTCTTCTCCTAGTGTTAGAAAGAACTGTGAACCTATCATGCGTTCTTCATTGCCGACAAAAGATATCATTCCCATTTTTGTATGTTTTATTCTAGGTTCATTTTCGCTCTCAAAAAAATC
Source organism: Aromia moschata (assembly GCA_029963805.1). Lineage (NCBI taxonomy): Eukaryota > Metazoa > Arthropoda > Insecta > Coleoptera > Cerambycidae > Aromia > Aromia moschata. The sequence continues at coordinate 213,278 of JAPWTK010000302.1, read as the reverse complement.
TCTTGAATGGACCATCTAGAATTCCAAAAATGGATTCACCTCCACTTCTACTTCCTGTGGGATCTCCAGTTTGTGCTACGAAGCCTCGGCTTATGGTGTGAAATAAGTTGTAATTGTAATACTTTAACTTGCATAGTTTCAAGAAGTTGAGACAAGCTCTGGGGCGTTCAGAGAGAAACAAATCGACCGTGATGTCTCCTAAAGTCGTTTCAATAACGACAGACATTTTAAGGGTTGAAGAAAATATACCTAAAACAAAATTATATTTCTATTAAAATAAATAAACAAAAAATTAACCTAAAATAAACCATAAGACTGACACACTACACTATTTACCTTTTTAATTAAAAAAGTTTTAATCGAAAAATACCGTTTTTAAATTTTCTTAGTTTTTTTACAAAATTAATGTTCTCATGTTTTGTTAATATGTATATAACCTCAAACTTTCAAACAGTTTGACCTTTGACAAAACCTGACACAACCTCAAAACGTAATCCTGGACTGCGTTCCATTTACACTCAACATCCACATTTCCGAATTTTTATATTCCGCAGACTTCCACATTTCCGAACTCTCGTCACCTCGGGATTACCGAACTGCTGGCGCATGCGCAAAGGGTTTTTCTGGCTCATTCTAGCACTTTTCTTTGTTTTTCGAGGTTTTTATGCAAATGTAATACATACATACATGTGTACATGTTAATAAAAGAACGTTTTTTCTAAACAAAAAAATGTCAGGTGCAAAGGAGAGAGTGATGCAGGTAATTATTTTGTAATTTAAAGTAAAGGTTTGTTTTACTGAACATTTTGTTGACGTAACCTATAATAATTTCAAACTGAAATGAAAAATTATGAGAAAATATGTATTTTTAAGAAAACCGTGATACAAAACAAACATTAGTGTACTGTTTATTTGCAGAGAAAAAGAGCCTGCCAAGAGGCTAACCTTGGAGCAAAAGCTGGATTTGATAAATCACGCAAAAAATGGTGTTAAAAATGTTGATCTATGTAAGATGTACAATATTTGTAAATCGTCAGTGGCAGAAATTCTTGGAAGAAAATAAATTTACTTTGAAAAAACTGAAAAAAAAGACGAAAATTGAGTGGACGGATTGACACAATAAAGTGCACCGGTACTTATGATACGCCATTTGAAAGAAGTGTTTTTCACTGGTTTGTACAAAGAAGAACTCTTATCTCAGGGGTGCTGCTGAGGGAGGGCGATTTCCTCTTTGCTGAATTCTGTGACAATCGAAATGTTTGATAACAATCGCTTTATTGTGTTTACATTTTTTTTCTCATTTAAATTTCGCGGTTTTTTTGTCGTCAACCAATCAGCGACAAGTTCGGTTATGTGGAAGTACAAGTTCAGAAATATCGTGAGAAAAGTTCGGAAATATCATGAGTTCGGAAATTTGGAGTTCGGATATGTGGATGTTGAGTGTATGTACCTACATCGCTATTAAAAGAGGGTGCGTTCAGCTGTGCACATCTGCATCTGCACATCAGGTTGAGTTGCTTGGAAATAATATGTAATAGTTTAAGTTACTGGATGAACTGCTTTCTCTTCACATGTCCGCAACAGAACTGCTCTCTAAGTAACTCATCACTTTCATTAGTCATCAGTCATACTGAATTTCCCTCTAAATTGCTGTTGATGATGTGCAGCAATAAAACCATAGAACTAATAAATAAATTATAACCTAAAAAATATGGCTAATGCATATGTACGTAGTGCGGTATGTTTATTAAACATACGGCAAAATAAACGTGCGGTTAAACGAAAGTACATAATATATCAGTGATAGGACAAAGATTAACATACAGCGCCCAAACAACTGTATACGCATAATTAAAACAGCACATCAAATTGACATGACTGAACGTACTTATATTTCTTGGTGGTCGCGTTCAAATATACAAATTCAAATTGACTGGCAGACAAGTAGTCTGCCAGTCTGTGGCTTATTTTAATAAACTTTAGTGTTTGTAAGTAACAAAAACTGAAATTTATTAAAACAAGCCACAGGTTGTCCATACCTCATTTTATTTTCTAGTTAATGCGAATATAAATGCAAAAGAGACTACAAAGCCATATATGTATATATATAATCATGGGATTCATTAAATTGCTGACATCTATCGCTGAAATAAACGTTCATTTGTAGAGAGACATTTGTGTAACCAGGTTATATCTGTAGATAAAGCAAAAGCCTGCATTTACTAGCTTTGATATGCCGTCCATAGATGGACGTAGCACACACGGTCCGTAAACAAATATTTTTTATAGACCGAATAAGATACTGTACTCGATATGATATGACTGTTTATTTCTGATATTTATGTATGTCGCTGATGTTCCCTATATTCATAAATAAATTCCTAATCCGTATTTTAGAGGTCTATTCTGTGTCTCCATCTGCTGAAACTGTTCCAAAGCTTATAGACGCACTAATTCCAAGGCAGGGAAAAAATATGCGTCACGCTAAGATTTGGTCAGATTCCATCAGATGGCGCTAATAGCTGTGAGTTAAGCAGTCACTTTATAAGATGTGCATCTTGCATTATTATTTCCTAAGGTATTTGCATTCATTTAATAGGTCACAAAGCCTATAATTATGTAGGAGAATAAGTTACATTTTGTCCGTATCTCGTGAGACTTTTTGACGCCATCTTATGACATCTCGTCAAATCTAGACTTGCCAGTCATTTTGCACAATATGCTTCTTTTTCTCAATTCAATTACACTCTAACCCCCTCTTATTTCACCTTCGCTTAATTCACTTCCTCTCTTATTTCACCACGTTTCCCCCTAGTATTTCACGAAACCGTCCCGCTTAAGTCGCCGCCTGTAAAAGTTTTAGAACAACGTTTGGAAATTGGATTCTCGCATGAATATATACAATTTTTATTGAAAAAAATGATTGTGTAATACATTTATTGATTTAAAATAGGTTAGGTGTCTTTTAAAAATATTTAATCTTTAAAATATTCATTCAAGTGGAAAATTGAACTTTGTTACGCACGACTGGGTATACGTACATTGATAATTTTTCGTTCAGTTCGCTCATTTTTCGTTATTACAAGTGCTGTGGTATATCTCTAAATATTTCTTTTTGCAGCTAAAACACGAAAAAGTTGAGGTTATGATCGCGACTTAAGAGAGGATAAATTTCGCGACTTAAGCGAGGTAATGATGCACGGATTTGGCGACTTAAGAGGGGTTCGAGTGTATGCATATTAATATGCATCTTAATCATAACAAAATGCATCTTAATTTGCTTTCAAGACGGAAACCCAATTTACTGCTAAATTTGAATATTCATTTGCAGATGCCCAACGATGTAGCCATGATTTTTTTTTTTTGGGAGGAGGGGAGGGGGGTCAATAAAAATTTGGAAGTTGATGATTAGGTTAATGTTCCTATTAGGTTTTCTATGGTTATAACTTATAATACACTCATTTCATAGGACTGTCTAATATTCACACAGTTCCGGATATTTGGCAGGAAGGGAGGTTCTGACACCCAACCCTCCCAAGGGTTGCCACTTGCCACTGCCACTGCAGAATAAGAGTTTATGTTCGCAATGTGAATTGGGGACATTGGACTCATTGCACCAGAAGAGAATGTCTCAAACACTACGTATTTGACCTCTGCGCCTTGTAAATTAAATATTTTGCTTTAATATGATTTTTCTTTTTTACTAATAAACTTTAAATAAATTAATTTAACATTTATTTTCCCTACCATCGTTAAAGAATACTTTTAAAGTTAAAAAAAATTTAAGCTTTAGTTTTTAAATTTAAGTTTTTCAGTTTAATACGGTTTCAGTAATTTTACGAAAAAAACACCAAAACTAAATGTGAAAATTTTAACTTTCGTATTTATATTTTTACTAAATGTGAATTATGTATGTTAATTGTTAACCCTCAACCGTTGACTGCAGCAAGTTGAACACTTTAAAACAATTTACGAACGATAATGAAGGTGCTTTTGCTCAAGTGCGCAGAATTCCCCCATATACATCACCTATATACATCGTTTGAAGTAGCTCCTCTCGACATAAATATTACTTTTAGGCAGAGACGTCACTAGCTGACTTTTTAGGAGGAACCACGGCCCCATTGTACTAGACAGTTGATAGCATGGCCCCCACATTCGATTACGGGCCCTGGAATCAGGACCTCCGGAACAGTTATACCCCATTACCCATACTCTTTTTAGAATGTAATTTAATCTGAAAATAGCGGGTATAATTATGATTACTATTTTATAAGTCCAAACTAAAGTCTATTTATAAAAAACAATATTTTACTCAAAAATGACCACAGCAAGTATATTTATTTACTAAGCACACTAAGATTAAAATAAAAATAAATATAAAAAACTAAAATTTGGATCTATGTAAATCATAGTCACTGGCTACAAAATAAAGCTATTTATATTTAATAATAGTCTTCCGGGCTTTCTTCTAACTAAAATAATCAATTACGTTGGAAAAGTATAGAGTCTTTGCCAATTCATTCTCAATTGCTAAAATTGCTAAATGGTTAAGACGACTTTGGCCTGTTGTGCCAAGTTTTTCAATTAAAATTTAGTAGCACTGAATCAGCACTTACGTCGAATACCGAACATATATTTTAACACGGGTGTTTTTAAATTTGAAGCTATACTTAGGTGTAGAATCTTCTAAAATTTCATTGGATAATAATAATATTCAAAATATTTTTTTCTAGTTTGTACTAAATTATAAAAATTGAATCGCGGGGCTTAGTAAGGCCCGGGCCCTGGACTCAGGGGTCCACCCAGCCCCACCCAGCCATTTTTCAGAGTAAAACATTACGGCCCCTCTTGGTCCTCAATAGTTACGACAATGCTTCAAGAAATGAAATTCTGAACATAAGGTGATATTAATTAAATACTAATTAAAGAAAAGTTTATACATAAACGGAATATACATATATCGTACCTTGTGTTACAATAAAAAATTTAGAAAAAATGTAATAGAACTGAAATGTGTTCATCTGTAGCTCTAATCTATCGTCTAATAGCTCGTAGAAGCACGAAAAGATTTGTACAGGATTTCCCATTTAGAAATTAATTAGGTCTGTAAAATAAATGAGTTTTAATTGAACCATACATTTTTTATTTAGGGTATCCTAGACGTCATATGCTTGTCAAAAACTGCTACAATGACTTAAAAATTGTTAAGCATGAGTAATTATCTATGTACCTTAACGTGTGTCTAACTGATACAAGTAAAATATACACCAACATCAATCCTGGCAGTAGATTTGAATTCACGCGGGTTCAGAGTGAAGAATGTACAGCATCCCCGCGCAGCCGCCATAAATGTGTGGCCGCCAATAATAAATGTTCCTCATAGTTTTTATGTGAAATTAAAAATGTATATCAATTTCCCAGTAGACCTACTTTTTGAGGTATTCGATTATATTTTTTCAACTAAAAGAGGAAGAAAGACAGCGGACGTTTTGCCGCCGATATATAAAAAAATACCCCTTTTGGGGGTGAGTTTTGGCCAGTGGAGGGGTTGGTGGGGGGTCGCAAGGATATTGAACACCACCACCGTGCTCAGCATCCTCGAAAACGGGGGGACAGACGTTTTGCCCCTGATATAAAAAAAAACCTTTTTGTTGCCGCTGATATAAAAAAAAGAACTCTCAATCCGGGTAAATCGAGATCAATGTTCGTCCGACTCACAGATGCCACTATAATAAAATATTTCAAAAACTCGTAAAAAAAGTAATACATAATATTATGTCGTTGTAATCAGAAGAACAAGCTTGCTATAAATTATGTCATATTGACGTGTATATTATTTTTTGCATTCGATGCACAATATAATAAAATATTTTAAAAACTCGTAAAAAAAAAGTAATACATAATGTCGTAGTCAGAAGAACAAGTGGAATTAAACAAATACAACAGAGGATGTTCCCTTAAAAAAATGTAATTAAACAGCTATTAATTTTTTTTCAAGTGTTCTTCTGACAATATATTCCGAAATTTTTGAAAAAATAAGTTACCCCTGTCAAAAAATATTTCTCTGCTTTACAAATACTTGAAGTATAGAGACATCCAAAAAAAAACGTCATCAACTCTGGCTATGAACGAGAGAGATGGACATAGCGGTCATGTCTAAGCTTTTCGGTTGTGTCAAACTTTTGACAAGTAACTGTCACAATTTATAAAATAAACAATGGCTGTCATATGATGTGACAGTTTTGACAAGTAAATAAGGTTATAAATTCGATTAAGAATAGAAATACGTATTTTTTTTCTCGGCCAACTGTGATGACGTTTTATTGGATGTCTTTATATAATAACTGAATTACAAGAAATTTCTAGTATTCGTAAGTTAAAAGCTATGAACTGAGGGGCCGTTTTCTGAATTTTAACATCGCGATTTCATGAATCTTAAATTCATGTTTGACAAAAAATAATTTTGTCAGTAAGTAGTTAATATATTAAGTGTAGGTATATTCTGCTAAAGTTAAATTACTTTTTTTCCAATTCTAAGTGCACAGAATTATAAAAATGATAATATATATTTTCTAGTTAATAAAGATTATTTTGTTCGTTATATCTCCCTCAGGTGGAGGTTATTTTAACAAAGACCAAAAAAATGCCAAATCTATCTTTGACTATAATTATTTCTTAATATATGAGTAATTTGTTACGTAAAACCTTGAAAATGTCGACTTTGGAGATATGTTTGAATTAAATACTGCTGGAGATTTATATACAGTCTGTCCCAGTTTGGTTAAGCATGCATACGTATCTCGGATATTATCGGATATAGAAAGATGGTTAAATAGGGAAAGTTTTATTACCTCTTCGACTTTTTTTTTTTGTCAAAAGTGGTCAGTAGAGCACAGTGGCGGTGCGTGATATTTCAGTTAGCCTATATCTTGAAAACGACGCATGGGACCCACTTCACTTTTTAGGTGATGACTATACACCTCTTACAGAAAGGATTTATAGTGAAAAAATCGTCAGCAAAGTTTGCGAAAAAATTTTCAAAAACACTGGAGCACTCCCTGGGTTCTCAGTAACGCTCTGTGGGATATTTGCAGTATATTTTTTTTCATAATCTAGAAACAAATATAAGGAGACGTTTTTTCGATTTGTTGCAAAATATTTTTTTTTTCAAAAAGTTATGGCCATTTTAATTTTAATTTTATAGGAACATTTTGTTTCCCAAAATTAAAATGGCCATAACTTTTTGAAACAAAAATATTTTGTAACAAATCGAAAAACGTCTCCTTATATTTGTTTCTAGATTATGAAAAAAAATATACTGCAAATATTCCACAGAATGTTACTGAGAACCCACGGAGTGCTCCAGTGTTTTTGAAAATTTTTTCGCAAACTTTGCTGACGGTTTTTTCACTATAAATCCTTTCTGTAAGAGGTGTATAGTCATCATCTAAAAAAGTGAAGTGGGTCCCATGCGTCGTTTTCAAGATATGGCTAACTGAAATATCACGCACAGCCACTGGTAGAGCAGGAACGTCACATAGAGCAATTTTTGTAGTTTCTACATATCAATTTATATATTTAAATTTTACAGGAGGCCACACGTTTTTCTAAAATTGTGATACATCATTAAAAAGTGAATTTTGAGCACTATTTAACCACATAAAATCCAATATGGCGTCCATATTGGCGTCCAGACAAATCAGTTAGAAACGAATAATCAACATATATATTGTGATAACGTCAGCGAAAGCATTTTAAAAGAGTGTCCTAACAATGTACTAACTAAAATATCAGTCAAGTAATTAGAAAGATATAGGACATTCTCTAAAATGCACTTTCTCTGTTTTTTGGAATTGTCTTCAAAACGATTATAACGACAGATATATCAAATTTGAAAAAAAAAGTCGAAGAGGTAATAAAATCCCCCTAAAACTTCCCCCGTTTAATAACCACCTTTCTGTCTCCAACAGTAACCGAGTTAGCAATGCATATACGAGGGGTACCCAAAAATAACTGGAACAGCATTGCCGTGGGCGGAGCTTGTGTAGTATGCATTTCTGCCGCTAGGCGTGTATAGCGCAATTCATTGCCAGTTCAGTGCCGTCTGTGTTATCGACCTGTCTTGTTCTGTTCATCTGCAGTGACTGTTTTTGCTAGCGCTGTTTTGTTCGTGTTTCGTTTTTTATGATGGCAAGTTTAAGTGAACAACGTGCGTCTGTAAAATTTTGTTTTCTACTCGGTAACAATGCTGCTGAAACTGTTTTAATGTTGAATACAGCTTACAAAGACGAAGCTATGGGAAAACGTGTACGAGTGGTTTGCTCGGTTTAAAAATGGCAACATGTCGATTTATGACAACCCTCGTTCTGGACGTCCATCAACTGCCCGAAACGACGAAAATGTTGAAAAAATTCGAGAGCTTGTGCTCACAGACCGTCGACAGACAATTGATCAACTGTCAGAGATTAGTGGGTTATCTTGGAGCTCGGTTCAGCGAATTTTAACCGAAGATTTGGGAATGAAAAGGGTTGCTGCCAAGTTTGTTCCTCGGGCTCTGACTGACAATCAAAAAAATGTCGAGTTGAAACATGTCGTGCTTTGAAACAACAGCTTGAAACTGATCCAGATTTTCTGTCAAAGAGCATTACCTACTGGTGATGAGTCACGGTGTTATGCTTACGACCCAGAAACAAAGCAACAGTCAAGCCAACGGAAAAGGGCGTTGTCACCTCGTCCAAAAAATTTCGTCGTCAAATCAAACATCAAAACAATGCTGATTTGCTTTTTTGATGTCAAGGGCGTAGTTCATTTAGAGTTTGTTCCCCCAGGTCGGACCGTCAATCAAACCTTTTATTTGGAAGTTTTAAGAAGATTGCGCAACAGTGTTCGTCAAAAAAGACCCGATTTGTGGCAAACAGGAGACTGGTTCTTCCACCACGACAATGCACCTGCACACACCAGCCATCTCTGTTCGCCAGTTTTTGACTAAAAATGGCATGGTTCCGCTGTCCCACGCACCTTACTCGTCTGAACTGGCTCCGTGCGACTTTTTCTTATTTCCACGCATGAAAAGGGGCATGAAAGGACACCGATTTGACAACATCGAAGAGGTCAAGAAAAAAACCAAGGAGGAGCTGTCAGCCATTTATAAAGATGACTACAAAAAATGTTTCGAAGAGTGGAAGCACAGGTGGGACAAATATATTGGTTGTAATGGAGAGTATTTTGAAGGGGATAAGGTTGTTTTGTAAAAAAAATTTAAAATATATAGCTTCTAAAAAATAATTCCCGTTATTTTTGGGTACCCCCTCGTATAACCAATTTGAGACATACTGTACATAATAATATTTTATTAATACAACAGGTCCTTTGCTCATGAAATATTTAAATCCGGTTTTTGTCTTGGGAATCTGAATGAAAATACTCACTCACATCAAGACAACATATAGAAAGCAACATCCTGTACACAAAATTTTAATAGGTATGTCCTCTATAAACATGTGTCCTAGGTGATAAATATTACAGTCAACTAAATTCTCTTCAATATAGGTAAAAAGTATACATTGGACAAACCCCAATTTAAAATTCCAGTCACTTACCTAGGAACTAGCGCAACTTGCAAAGTCTTAAAATTTTCCAGCACAACTAACCGAAGTTAACAAGTGCACAAATGGAGAGAGGTCCTCGAGGGATCGAGACATGGCTAGCCAGATGCGAACGCCCGATTGTCCATTGTCTGCACAATTCCACGGCCACCTTCTCCCGGACTTCCAGATCGAATTAGGGCCGAATTTAGCTTATTGCGAAGGGAATTCTACAAATTGATACCGTTCTGTGCGAATTTGTAACCGGCACCCCTTCGGAAAACCGAATCGCATATATTTATATGTATTTGAATGGAGTGTCAGAAACCTATTCGTGATAATACAGGGCCATCTCATTTGATCATTTGTTGGACTAGTTTCAGGGTTAAAAGTCAAAAACGTAAAAATGTAATAGGATGGGGGAAATAGGGGTAATATAGATCTAGGGGTAACACCGATATCATCAATAAATTTCCTAGAGTCCAATCAAAAAGCAAAACTTCCTTTTAAAAAAAGTTTACCTATATCTTCAGCGGTTGGATGGGGGGTATTATCGACACTGTATGTAAGCAAATCACAAATTTACTGATTCAGATTTACTGGTAAACATACTTTGCTTTGCTCTACTTGGTTAGTTTACCCCATCAAACAGCCTGTGACAACAAAAAACTGATCTATTTCTTACCCGCGGTATAATTAACAATTTATTTAATAAGAAACTGATCAAGATGAGCTTCCATTTATTTTGAACATATTGAAGACAAACAATAGTTCTAGAAATAGAACTAGTATTAATTTATTGATCAATTGTGGTTGTATTTAGTAACATTTCAACTTATTTTGTAACCGCAACTTAATTATTAACTGTCAGTGGGATTGAAAAGTTACATAATCGTTTACATACCCTTTAACCTAGTTTTTGTTCATTTATAGAAATATGTAAATATGTACACATTATGTAATATGTAGTTAGGAACCTCTCTCAGGAAGGAATGTAGGAGTTTCTCATAGTACCGGGTGTTCAAGGTTTTGATCGTAAATATCTTTTGACACAGTGAACTTACAAGGATGAGTTTTTCGCCAGTTGATTTACCTTTAATGATAAAACACAGGTGACGCACAGGTGTTACACTTTACTTTCAAGATGGGTTAGTAATTTAATTTTTAAAAATATTGTGTTTGGACGTCCCAGAAACTTCTGATTTATTTTGATCGTAAATATATTTTGACAGAGCGAACTTAGAATCGCAGGTCTTGTTTGGTGTAAACATATACAGGGCGTTGCATTCAAAATAGTAACGAATTTAACGTTGAATTTGAACATATTTAAAAAACACCTTGTATGACAATTAACAAAATCCCTCGGTCAAAAGATATTTACGATCAAAATGGTTCAGAATTATCTAAGACACCCGGTGTTTACACAACACCATAAAAAAAATGGTCCCAGACCGAATCAGACTGGTATATTCTTGTATATTTTCAGTCTCTGAATCCGGATCCGTAGTTCGTAGAGCTCATTATTTTACCTTAACCTCAAAAAAAAACAGTTATAGAACGGTTTTCCAACTTTCACACACACTGTTAGACACAACCGTATTTTAATTCCATATAATCACACATAATAATCACACCATGACCGCACAATACTCAAACTCAGTAGGTAATACACAATTCTACATATAACGTCACAAGCCTTGGAGGGGAATCTGTATAATAACAAAACTCTGAGAAAACAGAAGTCTGACGTAGCATGTCATGTCACAGGATGTCAGCAGTCATCCAAAACCATGTAACCCAGGAATGACGTAGTTATTATAATCTCATAAACCTCAAACCTGCATAACGTCATAAACTCCAAATCGAATAACTCAGTAACCCCAAAACCATAAAATAAAATAACTGCCACAACCTCATAACCTTTTAACCAGTACATGGAAACGTTTATAACCACATAACTCTTGAGCAGAAGAGATTTTACGTAGTAACAGTCTTAATTAATCTTAAGTTTGAGCTCTTGCGCTTGAATAACATATGCAATTCATTCTCTTTCATTATGACATCTAGCTCTATCTCTCAAAAGTGTTCAGTAGCTCTCTTTTACGTTTTCGTCCTCTTTTTCGTATCTACATATTTTGCGCGCAGTAATCTACTAGCATATGTTTAACCTAACTGCCTTTGGTATCGTCGCTCCACATCATTTCCTTCAATTCCTGATGAAATCTTTCACTTTGCTCTTCACTAGAATTATCAAGATTTTGTTGGAAGTATGGGAGTCCATGAAATGCAGTTTTGTATTAATCCACTAGCTTAGTTTTTGTTAAATTATTGGAAACTGGGCTGCGAAGATAAAAAAGTCCTCAAAGTATATTATGAGGTATTAAGAAAATCAAATACGATAAGAACAAAAAGCTTTTATGATCGAAAATTAGTTTAGAAGTGGTAGAAGCGAACATTTCCTACAGGTTAGAATTACAAATAAATTTCAGGAGATTAACAACTGCCCCAAGTGCTCAACAATATTTCAATTCTGTGAAAATAGAATGAAAACAAATTTGGAAGTAGAAGGTTGATACGTCGCTCACGTTTAGGTTCTTTTTTGTATAGTTTTTTTTTTGTGTGTAATGTATTGTTAAGAACATTACTGTAAAAATAAAAGCTTCAGAACTTGTCAGTTTTAAGAGTAATAATTCAAGATATACGGAATCGATTCAAAGGCATACTTTGAGGACGTTTTTTTCATCTTACAATATTAGGTCGTATTGGTGTCGCTTTATTCAGTATCCGTAGGGCTCCGAGCAAGTCTCCCAGTCGGACCAACTTTTACAAACTTACCTAATTTATTCGACGTCGTCATCGCCGCTGCCCCCAGAGTGGCGGCAGAGATGGGACGCGGAGCGATAGCTGCATGGAACAGACACCTTCAAGGATCACCGCCAATTACGCTACAATTAACCCGGTGTGGATGCTGTACGTCAGTCCTTAAAGGATAGGAATGGGTTTTCCATTATAAAATTTTGATGTTGCAGCACTGTTCAGATGTTATTTATATATTTTTCGTGGATCAGGTACTGGAACCTTAGGCGTAGAAACAAAAAACCGGACTTTTTCCACGAAACACCGACCTACTATACTTTTTTCGACGCGCGAAAAAAAGAAATTCCAGATTCCAAAAGGAATTCTAAGAAAGACAAACACATTGTCAAAAAATTACGAGAGAAAGATTGTTTTTATTTAAAAGCTGACAAGGGAAATAAGATTGTTATCTTAAACAAGTGATTATTTTGAGAGAGTAGACAATTTAATTAATAGTGGCCTTTATAAGAAATTATTAAAAAATCCTTTGCCAAAAATGACAACTGAAGTTAAAACATCTTTAAAATAATGTGACAACCTTATTACCCCTTCACTGAGGCAAAAATTACAATGATCAAACTCATCAGTAATAGCTAAATTATACTGTTTACCAAAAACCAGGAAAACTGTAAGACAAATTGTCTCAGCGATGGGATCTCCAACATATAATTTGTCAAAATGGCTAACGATTTAAACGAACGAGTTCGAAAATTTGCCTATTGCACAAACAAGTTTTTCAGTTAAAAATTCTAGATAGTTCATTAACAATACCAAACATATTCAGTTGGAAGAAGGTGAAATTATGGTCTCGTTTGATGTATGCTCATTGCTTCCAAGTGTCCCAATCCCGAAAACTTTGGACTACCTCAGGGAATTACTTGAATTAAATGGTTTAGACGATAAGATTATTAAGGAATACATTCGGCTTGCTAGTATTTGTATGAATCAAAATGTTTTCAGTATAATGGTGAATATTTTCAACAACATGAGGGAACGGCAATGGGTAACTCCTTGTTAAGTGTATAAATAACAAGTGTATAACTATCAATTCGTTGTGCAGTGTTAATGGTGTTATTATTATAGTTGCCTTCCTTCGGTGTGACGAATATCACCTGATATGCCTTTCTATTAATTTTGCTTGATATACCATTTTATTTGTTCAGAATTCTTCGATATAGCCTTCTGAATAGCAAACTAACGCCATAATCCATAGTTTTCAATGATGAAATATGTAATGTTGTGGAATTATGAAACGACGTAATGAAACAAATTAGAAATGATGATTTCGGAGGTTTCTTTAGCAGACAACCTCAAACCCAATATCCCCGTTTGTAGGTGGTGGAGCGTTAAGAAAAAAACATGTGCCTTGAGGGTCTGATTCGTTGGTAAGGAAAAAAATCCTGAGCTCATATTTTAAAAATTCGCTGATCGGTTAGAAAGCGAGCGATAAAAGTCTTGTAATTTTTTTCATACTCTTTATGCATTAACGGTTCACAATTCGCGCGGATGCTGCGATAAATTAAAAATATAATCCACGGCCCCTATTGGCGGACATCCGTCTGCAGAAAAAAATTCCCAGTTCTAATAGGTTTTCAGATAACCCATCAGAAATTTGGGTCTTTTTTGAGATAACTCGAAAACGGTTAAAACATTTTTGGATGTGACTCAGCAATTTTCTTCAAATCCTCTGTGTAAAAACTTCTCCACAAAAAAGTCCCCACAGCTCAAGGCGCAGTAAGTAGGACTAACTACGCCATCTATAGATAAGCAGCCACATTTTAAACTAAACATCCCGTTAACTTCACGCGTGTACGCAATTGGTAGGAAAAAAGCAAATATTTTTAAACCTGTGACCTCAGAGTGATGTTTAGTGTTCGGAAATCCCGGCTTACTGCATGTAAAACTGCATTTACCTACCTATTTAGCGTTCCCGTATAAGATCGGCGTAGTACCGCGCAGTGGCGTGGGTATACATGGGTAAGAAATACACGCGTATATAATTTACAACGCGCTTAAAAAATACGGTTTATACATTCATTATCATAGAGTTTTATAGTGTCGAGCCCTGCGTTGTAGCACAAATTTCCGAACTTTAGGGATGTTACAGGTGTATAACAAAAGGCTCAATTCGATTGTGGTGTACAAATCATATGCGCAGATAAATATCACCTTTTGTTATTTTTATAAAAAAAGAAAATCCTTACTTCTGACTGGACTCTGAATCTGAATCTCTGTGACGAATTTTTCAAATAACTCGAGAATGGCTCAATAGATTTTCAGTTTGCACACTGATTTCCAATACCCATATTGGATATGCCCCTTCATTCTATCTACGTTTCATTTTTATATCTAAAGCACTTCAAGTTAAAATATTTTTTTTGGGGGTAACTCAGCACTTTTGCCAGTGAATATTGTTTTTCTTATTTTAGCTAAAATCATATCCTGGAGTGGGTACTGTTTCCACGAAACACCGAGCTACTACACTTTTCTCAACGCGGTTTCGCCAACCAAGTTGGCATCTTCAGGAGAAGATTAAAACTAAATTCTAGCCTACACACTTGCAATATTTATACCAAATTTGTCGCCACGGTTCACTGAACCGTAACTGTCTTTGTTTATCAGAGCAAACAGTGGACTGGTGGATATCTGACCATTGTCCTTATTCATACTATTGTCACACTTAACGATTTCTAGACTTTCAAAAGCATCCAACTGTCTACTGTTTGTTACATTTCTAATTTTAAATTATTTATGTCTATCCTATGGTTGTTGTCAAAAGCGTGTTGGGCAACACAAGATTTGACGTCTATCTAGACTTGCTATCTTTGTGCAAGATTAGCTTCCAGAATATTTTGGAAATAGGTTAAAACTTTGCCGATGGTTTAGAATTAGAAAGAAGACGAACAACAAAACGATTTTCTCGCAAAAATTATATTGCGAGGAAAGTTGCTTGCTAGAATAAGAATTCTGAACAAGCAATAATCATACGAGGGCAGTAGAAAATCCACAAGTGTGTGCCACCACATATTACACAATCAACAAGTGTGTGCCACCCCCATGGACGCAGTACAAGAATTAAGAGAAAAATTTCTAGTCTTTCTTTTAATTCTTCTACTCGAATATGAGAACATTAAAAACGATAGTCGCAGTATTATACCGCGTGTGCGCTTTAATTGTAAAAAAAGGATTGATAATTAGAAAGTATTAGAAATAATGGTGGTCATTTTGAAAATAACTTCATTTGACGAAGTAATTATTAATTAGTCTTGTCTTTATTATTGAATTAAAGTTTTGTTCTTTTCCTTATTTATTTTGCTTAAAGTGCTTGGCTTGTTTATTCATTAAATAGTTTGAATAGTTTGTTTAATCATTGAATATTTTACTATGGTTTTATTCACAACTGAGTTTTTTGTTAGTGGGTTTTCTTATACGTAGCGCAAACAAGATATCGGGTTTGAATCATTTCGACATACTTACATATGTAGGTACTCTCATAACGTCTTAGACACTTAGCTATAATACCTCTAAATAAAACACGTTCTCTGAATGAAAAACATTACGAAAATACCACATTTATGTTGTTTCCCTGGCCAACTTATTATTTATTTATTTATTTAGTGTGAATATGCGAAAATAATTCAATCGGATTTTTTCGTTTTTATTGACAACATGACATGTTTGCCATTAATGCTCTGCATGGAGTAATCAAATATTAGTCTCAAAATATAGTTGGGGACTATTTATTGTACTTCTGTATAAAATTTGAGGCACGCCCAGTCGTTGGTTTTGAAAATATTTGAAAAAAACTTGTTCGCACCGCCTCCTTTTAGAGGGCTGCAGGGCTGTTAATAAAGACCTTAGAGCGAAATAAAAAAAAATACGTTCTGTTTATTTACGATGTAGTATCTGTCATTAATTTTTGGTACCATATTTTTGAATCACTCGTATATGGCCGTACAGAATATTCCATATATCTTCATGTACAGCCTTTATCTGTTCGTTATTATATTAATCAGCCACCTGCTGATGACCTCATGCATTTAGTAACTACTGTAATGTTATTTGTTTATTTGTATATACAGACAGTTTAAAAAAAGTATTACAATATAACACGTCAAATAAAATGTTATTTGATTTCAAATTATTGTGAATTCAAATCATTTTCAACTTTGTGCTTAGAAAAATAAATATAAGTGCAAAAATAGCAAATTATTAACGCACGCAATATTTCCAATGATGTCAATAATTTAAATAATAATAATAATAATAATAATAATAATAATAATACATTTATTTTCAACAGGATAAACCCAATTACAGAAAATCTTAGAGATGCAGTCCAGTAGACACTAGTCTACTGTACACAACAATACATAAACTAGTTTCTTCAATATACAAAAACTGTGTGGTTAGACAATATTTATAAATTACACTCTTTGTATTTTAAAATAATGTACTTAACATGATCATGATTTACATCACATGAGGAAGATAAATTATTAAACAATTTGCACATGTTAAAAACAGGTGATCTTAATAGAATGTTTGTTCTACAAATTTTGTTATGAAAAGTAACATGCTGCCGAGATTGCAGTCTTGGAACCAAAAAGAAAATTTGTTCAAGGACTGAAGGACAATCCAGTTCATTATGCAAAAGCTTGTATAAAAATTTTAAAGACGAGCAATTTCTCCTGTCTATTAGTGAATCTAAATTAAAAGTAGAAAGCAGTATTGAGTGATCAAATCCTCTCTCTGGAAAAATGCCATGAGATTTGTAAAACATGTATTTTAAACATTTCCTTTGTACAGATTCCATATAACATATTGCGTTTTCATAAATAGGAGACCAAACAACGGATGAGTACTCCAGCTTACTCCTAATAAATGTTACATATAGCAATTTTAAGGTGTTTGTATCTTTAAAACTACTCCAGTTTCGGGTGAAAAAGCCTAACAACTTAGAGGCCGAGGAGACAATATGTGTGATATGACCTGCAAACGTAAATTTTGTATCGAATATTACTCCCAGGTCCTTAAATTCGTCTGTCCTGTCTAGGTATATTACCATTAATATTATAGTCATATATTAACGGGGTTTGTTTTCTGTGAAAAGAAAGTACCTTACATTTGGATATATTAAGTTTCAGACGATTATCCGAGCACCACTGGTTAACAGTAGTAAGTGTGTTTTGTAGGGTTAAACAATCGTTTAATGTATTTACTTCTAAGTATATCTTCAAATCGTCAGCAAAAAATAGGTGCAGAGTGTCTAGGGACAGAGATAAATTATTAATAAAAATTAAAAATAGGAGAGGCCCAAGGTTGGACCCTTGTGGTACTCCTGAAGTTGATATATACTCGCTAGACCTACAGCCACCATACTCCACAAATTGTCGCCTACCAAGTAGATAAGATTCCATAAGTGTCAGTAGGTTAAAAAGAAAATCCTATATTACTGAGCTTTGATAACAGGAGAAAGTGGTCAATCTGGTCAAAGGCCTTTTGTATGTCGGTATATATTACGTCGACTTGGCCATGACGATCAAGGGCTTCAGCTATGTATTGGGTGATGCATACTAAATTAGTGGTTGTCGATTTTTTTCTGCAGAAACCCGTGTTGTGATGGGGAAATAATACACTTAATACTGCTGTAAATATTATCATAAATAATGATTTCCAAAAGTTTTCCAAAGTTACAGAGAATAGCTATTGGTCTATAATTTGTTATCAGTGAAGGGTCACCCGTTTTTAAAACTGGACATATTTTGGTAGTTTTCCATATACTTGGATATTGCTTAGTCTTCAATATTAGGTTAAAAATAATACACAGAGGCATAGCAAATGCTGAAATACAATCTTTGACAACAAAACTAGGAACATTGTCAATGCCAGAAGTCATTTTATTTTTAAGTTTTTTTGAAGCCTGGATAATATCATTTTCCGAGATGGAATTAATTTGTACGTGAATATTATTTATTAACACATCTTGTTCTTTACAGGATGGATCAGATAATAAGTACACGTCTGAAAAATAATTAGAAAAGCCATTAACCACGGATTGAGGTGTGTCGTATATTTGATCGTTATAAAATACTGTACCAGGTATCCTTGAAGTACTTCTTTTTTGATTGTACGAATGACCAAAATTTAGAGGGGTCACTGACAATGTTCCTTTCAGTATTCTCAATATAGGTAGTATAAGCGGTGGTAATAAGATTTTTAATCAAAGATCTTAACGATTTAAATTGTTCATAGTACATATTTGAGTTATATCGTTTATAGTTCTTATGAGCTGTATTTTTCTTTCGGATATTTTGAATGATTTCAGCTGTATACCACGGTGGATAATTTCTTTTATACTTCTTAAATGGTGGTACACATGATTCAAGAATATTATTTACAATTATGTAGAACTTGTCACATGCATCATTTACATCAATAGAGGATTTAAGAAATGACCAGTCAGTTGTTAATAACATGTCATACATCAATGGATAGTTCGCACGCTTAAAATTGTATCTTTTTACGAGAACCATATTCAAAATTGCTGGGCTGAAATCTTTCAAAAACCAAGCTAAATGCCAGGGCAGGATGATAGTCATCCTCTCCTACAAAAGGGCAGTTGTCTCTATCTACAGTACAATTCAGATTCGACAATATCAGATCTAAGAGTCTTCCTCTTTTATTTACAATGGTGTTGAGTTGATTCAGGTTTAAAAAACTAATAAAATTATTCAATATGATACTTTTTGTATCATTCTGGTTAGCATTGAATAGGGGAACGTTAAAGTCACCCATAATTATAATTTTACTATCTATAAAGAGATTACATAATGTCTCTATAGCATCAAGAAATAATTCAAATTCGGTTAGAATGACCGATGGTGGAATATACAGAACAAAAATAAATAAAATATTATCAGTTGATACAACCTTACATCCTACGATGTCAATACATGGAAAAGAGGCCTTGATTACATCGACGTTGACACTAACTGCGTTTAAATGATTTTTTACTGCCAGTAACACTCCTCCGCCTCTTGATAGACCAGTAGCTACAAAATCACGGTCGCTTCTAAACACGGTATAGGCATCGGGGATGATTTCAGTACAATTGACGTCGTTGGATAACCATGTTTCCGTCAACCCAATCACATCATATTCACATATCGACACTGCATTGAAAACGGTTACAGTCTTTGTGTTTAAACCTCGAACGTTTTGGTAATAACAGTATAAACTTGAATTTGTTTCGTAACTGGGCGAGTTTATGCGTTTAAATTTACAATTTTGGGACGTCCATTTACGTATTTTATTTTGATTCCTACTTCACCGTTTCTCTTCCGCTCTTCTAACGCTTTTTTTACTTGCCTGTAATATTCTATCTGCTTAGGGGTTCTGTCCAATGAGATAGAAATATGCTTGAACCTATCAATTTCCTTTAAAATCTTAGCTTTTTTTATAACAGCGTGTACTTAAAGATATAAGCACAAACATTTAAATTGTTCAACATGAAGACGGGATGCGAAATAAGCTATCTACGAGGTGTGTAAATTAAGTAATGAGGCTGGTTTGTTAATTTTTTTTTTCGAATAGAATTACAATTCAGTATTGTCCCCTTCAAAATAACTTCCTTGTGTTGTCAATTTTCTACGCCCATGGTCACAGTAGAAATTATTGCGACGCTGGATTGAGTCGCGTAATCAAAACATCGTCAACCTTTTGTGTAATTATATGTTCTAGTTCTTTTAATGCAGATTTGGCGATATGAATATGCATTCCTTTTTCAACTATTGTAGAATATACAAGTTTTTTTTTATTAAACTTATTTTGTTAAAGTATATTCTTTTATTTAAACTTTCAAGTAACCCCATAAGGGTTGTTTACACTTGGGAAGCCACACAGCGCTGGAGACGGTTCTTCCATTCCTCATAGCAGTGTTGGAATTCATATACTGGAATATGTTCAGCTGGTCGGTTACAGCCGTTTGAATGTTTTGTATGGTCCCAAGATGACGTCCCTTGAGGTCATTTTTCAATTCCGGGAAGAGAAAAAAGTCACAAGGACTCAAGTCAGGCGAATAAGGAGGCTGAGGAGTCACATGAATGTTTTTACTGGCTAAAAAACTCGTTTACTGAAATGGCTGTGTGACAAGGTGCATTGACGTTCTTGATGTTGATGCAACATCCAGTTGTTCTTGATGTTTGGTCTCACAGGCATGACACTTTTTCGAAGTTTCTCAAGAACCTCTCTGTAAAAGTGTTGATTTACTGTTTGGCCTGGAGGCCCAAACCCTTTGTGGACAATTCCCTGGCTATCAAAAAAACAAATCAGCATGCATTTGATTTTCGACTTGCTCATTCTTGCTTTTTTGGGTCTTGGAGAGTTTGAAGTGTGCCATTACACGCTTTGGCGCTTGGTTTCCGGGTCATACTCAAACACCCAAGTCTCATCACCAGTAATGACACGTTCCATAAAATGGGGATCATTTTCAATCGATTCCAAAATGTCAAGACACCTTTCTCTCCTGATGTCCTTTTGTTCCTGCGAAAGTTTTTTTGGAACCATTTTGGCGCGGAATTTTCTCATCCCCAATTCGTTAGTCAAAATCTGAAGAACAGTGGTATGATCCAAATTTTACTCTTCACCGACCCCGATCATTCTTGTCGTCAACCGACGATCTGAACGCAAATATCCTGTATTCTATCGACATTTTCATTGGCTATTGAAGATGAAGGCCTTCCGCTGCGTGGTTCATCTTTAAACCTGGACCCTTGGAAAACTGTCTCCGAAGGCGTGTTGAAGTTTTGCAAAAGTATTCGTTGCGCTGTGTCCAAGTCTGAAGCAAAACTTGATAGCACAACGTTGGTCAAAATTAATGTCACTCATTTTTAAAATGCACTAGAAATAACAGGTTTACGAAAACAGTCACAAAGAACAAACGAATGACTCTAACAAGTTCAGACTTGTACTGAAGGTGCATTACATGTTAACATACCGCCCTTCCCAGTCCCGTCTCCGCAGTGTTGTTAGATCGGGGGCTACGTTGCCAATGTCATTACTTAATTTACACGGCTCGTATTAAGGTTCACTATTTGCAAGGCATCCTTTTGGGTCATCGAAAAATAGTTCCATGTTTGCCTACTTCCATATGTTTCGTATAGTCAGTTGAGTAATCGAAATCGAATCAGAAATGGTACTGTGACTGGATCATACTCGTCGGCGTACTGAATCAATGGTTCATTGAAGAAAGTCGTATTTCGTAATTTTTCAACCAATATCGCTCACTCCACAAGTGCAAAAAGACAACTTTGTCAATTTGTCCTCTTGATAAATTATAATGATAGGGCTAAATGTTTTCGTTGGACCTACCGCCACTAATGAAAAATTGTCCTGCTGGAAATGTACACCACCTTTCCCAATTAAGTAATTTTCATCTTTGACAGCGCCTTCGTACAATTGCAGGATTCTATCCTGCAATTGCTATTCTTAAACAATATAAGTTTTAGAGTAATGAACGCATGTATACATATGTGCTTAGCCGGCCAAGAAGACATTTTTGAGAATATACATATGTTTTTGTTCTCTGAATAATCCATTTTTTTTAATAGAAGGAAAGGTCTTAAGACCGTTTTTATGGCACCCGACTTTTGTTTGGGACAATTTATTATTTAATTTGATATTATATGTTTCAAAAAGGGCTAAGTACACCAAAGGGCTAAACAGCAATCAAAGACAAACCCTATATATTTGAAAAGAGGAGAATAGGACCAATCTATCGATAAAAAATAAATATACCTGTATAAGAGTGAAAATAGTGTCCTTGTTTTTTTCAGGTTGTAGTTGCTCATCTCTCTTTGACATTCTATGTCTTTATTATGGGATTGCCCCTGGAAAATATTGCGATCTGCGTCATGGTTTTGCGTCACGTCACGCTTGGTAAAGATGGTTTGCCTAACCTGAAGGGGCAAAATCTGGGGTAGGGAAAAACTCTATCGAGCATCATGTGACACATGCCGTCATGGGTCTTGATGATTTTCATAATAAAGACATAGAATGTTCCATTGCCTCACGTGCGTAGCTTTTTTCTGATGATGCCAAAATATAATACCTACATAAAAAATTAGAAAACTTTACTACTTGAATTTTGAAGCTTTTATGGTTATATAAAAGGACACGCTGTACATGAGACTGGCCACGAGGTAAACTGTTTTAGGGTCACCGACATTAAACAAACCTTATCTGTAAATGCAAAACCACAACATAAATAAATACGTATATAATAAATAATTTCAAACAATATTTTATTGATATAACAATTAGTAATATTGAATTACCAAAATCCGAAGATGAACATAAAATTTGTTGTGCTGTTTGTTTTCGTATTTGTTAATGTCTCATATGCTGGTATGGTGGAATGTGATCCGATCTATGACAGACCAACGATTTCTATGGACTCCAAGACAATCTGTAGATGTGTACAGTATATATCCAGTGCTCGCATAGTATGTAAGCCAAATCCAGATACTTAAAAAATATGCCGACTTTTTTCATATAATAGTTATGTACGTACCTACGAGTACCTACATATGTCAAGTTTACTAGTGTACAAATATGTAAATAAAGTAGTTTATTAGATGGTGCATTGTTTTGTTAAATTGTACTAATATAGATAATGCTGAATATACTCTAATACTTCTGTTAGTGTTACAACCTAATTTAATTTGAAAATAGTAAACAAACTTTGATATAAATCAACTTTGATAGCAATCAACTATTTAAATCGATCAACAAGTTGATCCGATATTTGCGTATTGGACCGTTATGACCTATATGAACTTTATGACTGTTATGACACATATGACTTCAATAGTCAAAATGACTCTTATGATATACAGGGTGACTCATTAAGAATGGAAACACTGGTGTAAAAAAGTTGTTTATAATCCGATTTGAACGGAACTTTTTTTAATATAGATAATCAAAAACTCTACTTGGGTGCAAAAGATCAAGACGACATTTTAATTTTCAAAGCCTACTATGGTTTTTTATCTAGTTAAAAAATTGCTAAGTATATTTAGCGATTTTTTTTATTCAAAATATGATTACACCAATGGATTCAGCAGACTCTCAAATGGGTTTGTCCTAATTTTTGTGAAAAAAAGTTTGCTTTTTAAAAAGGTGTGACATCAATTTCACTGGTGTTGCGGCTACCGGTAAGTGTATTTTTTTTAACCGGAAAGGGCCCATAACAAAATTATATTTGTATGAATTATGTTTCGTTTAATCTACTATTCAATTCAATAACTGTGTTCTAGTTTCTAATTACTTAGTAATTTTTTAAAAATCTTTATTAATTTCTTGAATTCTTTTCTTGTATTAGCTGGTCCTTTTTATTGTATTCGAAAATTCATTGTGTGGAAAATTATTCATTGTTCAAATTTTAACACCTACTATGATTTTCCCAATTGAATAATTACCACGTTTATAATTTTTTTCCCGAAATTTGAAAAGTCACTGGGGTCAGCAACCCATCAAATTGGTTTGTAATAATTTTGTGAGTAAATATTTGTTAGAATACTATAATATAAGAAAATGGATAATATAATAATGCTAAGAAATAATATCAGGCAAAAAACTTGTAACCCACGAAAAACAAAAGTTAGATATTTCGTCTATTAAATGTCAAATATCGTAAGTACTAGTAGCACAGAATACCCTACCCATACAGAAGCGACAGAGCGTGTCGGCACCTTTGATCTTGGGGAACATATTTTTTGACAGTTCTGCCAGTTATTAGTACACTGAGAGAAAAAGTTGTTTTTGTACACTAATCAAAATGTTCAATTAATAAGTGAATTGTAACATGAAGTAAAAAGTCTATCGTCTATATCAAGTTTTGTTTAGAATACACTTATGCTTAATTATTTTAGGGAAAGACGTAGAAAGAAGAAAAAGAAGTAGAATCTTTAATAACACACATCGAGGTAGAACTTATATTACAATTCATAAAATAAACAAATGTTTGTATTGAGTATGGTGCCGTATTAAAATATATTTCAAAAAAGACAGTCAGCAAAGGATACGTGGTCATTAAGAGACTATTTTAAATTATTTTACAAAGAATCCAAATACTAGTCTGGGGGTTGCAAGTTTTGAATTAAATTTACCTAGAGAAAGTATCCGATGCTATCTCTAAAAAACACAAGATAAAACCTTTTAAACCTAAGTTTATTCATACTTTGGAATCAGGCGACAATGGAAAACGACTATAATTTTGCTTGTGGGCACAGGAACAAAACAGACAGACATTTAAAAAATATATATTTTATTACGTAATGAAGCCACATTTAGTGCAAATTGAGTTATTTCATCCCAGAACTCTCGGTTGTGGGCTGCAGAAAATTCAGAATGGATAATTAAATGCAAAAGGCAATATTATGAGGTAGTCAATGTTTGGTGTGGGATATTTAACGAGAGAATCATTGGCCCGTTTTTTTTTGAAGGAAATATGAACAGTGACCAAATCCTAAATTTCTTGCAGAACGAATTTTCCTATGCAATAGACGATTTCCCATTAAAAAAGAAGAGTAAATCTACACTTTCAGTTAGATGGATGTCCAATACAGAGTGCAAGACAAGTCAGGGAATGGCTTAACAAGAATTTTCTTTATCATTGGATAGGTCGAAACAGCCCATTAATTGGAAGGCCGTCTAGATCTCCGGACCTAACCCCCTTCATTTTTTCTTATGGGGTTTTATTAAGGCTAAGGTTTATAAAACTCGGCCTGGTAACCGGGAAGATTTATGCACCACAATAAGGGAAGCATGTGCGGAGATTAGAGCGCATCAGTTATGAAAAGTTGTAAAGAATGTACAAAAGCGATATGAAAAGCGTATCGAATTAAATGGGGGTCCTAGTGGAAACTATAATAATTTAAGTTGAAAATTGTTATTAGTTGCAAAACCACTTTAGAGGTACCCTTTTTTTATAAAGTGTAATCACTCAATTTATCTCTCAGTTGTTGTTCCTCTAAAATTATTATTTATTTTGGTTATTATGGTTACTGTTAATTATAACAATTCATAGTTTGTACTTTTATTTAATTTTCAGTGAGCTCTTTTCCACTTTTAGAAAAGATACCTTTACCTGTAACCGCAAACACTGGCGATAATGATTTTGTCACAACTTTTTTAAAACCAAACTTTTTTTCACAAAAATTGTTACAAACCCATTCAAGTCGGGTAATAAATAACTTTTTTACACCAGTATTTCCATTGTTAGTGGGTCACTCTGTATATGGCCAATATGAACTTTACGGCACATTCGGATTTTTACAACAAAAACCTGTATAACTACACGTCACATGGATATCGTTCTTAATTAATAGTGGATTCAAACCCCTTAAATTCCTTTGCTGGTGGGTTAACGAATAACACCATCAGATTAATAAAAATAAATTCATGATTTGTCTATGGCTATGATACGATCTCACAATTTTTTAATATTTACGAGAGAAGGAACGTTTTAGATCTATCTCCACTGAATAATAACTATTAAATTTATGTTACAGATTTTAGTTGACATATTTTGAAGGATTATACCCTCTTCAAGTCGTCCAATCCCTTCAACCCTTACCCCACCTAAAAACCATTGCATTTGAATTCTCTGTGATGTATTAAATTTGCAAAAGTGCATATCTTGTGTCATTGTAAATTACACTGCCTCACAAAAAGAAGGTAGTAATTCCTATGTATTTTTTCGACGCAAAATCCGATTTCGAGGTCCAAAAAATCCGTATGCTCATTAAATTTTTGTGTAGGGGGGCGAAATAATCCCCTTAAAGGGGGTAAACTGACGAATGTCAGTATCTTAGAGGATAATTGTGTGAATGGACATGTTTTATCAAGCAAGGGCAAGTTAAAAACTTCCACGAAGGGGTGACCACCGTTCTGGAGGGGTTGATCCACCTTTTGCAACCCTTGATATTCCCTTTTCGATATATAGCTGACAAGCAAAAGGGTAATTGCAGCTCCGGAAGCAACCTTTCAAAAGGGTAAAAACCACCCGTTGCTAAATGAGGAATGCAGGTGTGGGGGGAGATACGGAAATGTTCCTCGTTGTTACCCCGGAACGACCCCAGTGCACTAACGAGAATCGTCTTTAGTTGCTTTGACCTCAGCCTCCAAAGGGGTGAAAACTACCCCGAAACTCCCGAAAAGGATTCAGAAGCTTCCCAGGTGTAGAAACATGTACTTTGGTAGTTCCAATGTTGAGAGTAGAGAAAGGGAAATCCGCTGGCATCCATTTCGATAACAAGTTCGGATAGGGGTGAAAACCGACCCCTTCCCCTTGGGATGAAAAGGCAGGGCGGGAAGTAGGTGCGGAAAGGAAATGTTTCCTGTTTCTGCTGAGTAGTGATCCCAGTGCACTAACGAGAACCCTGTTTAGTTAATTTGATCCCGGCCCCTGCAAGGGGATGACAACTACCTCCAGTTCAGAAAACTCTCTCTCTCTCTCTCTCTCTTCCTCTGCTTCTCTCATTTCCTTTTCTCTTTCTCTCCTCTCAGCACTGGAACTTCCAACGTGCATGTTTCTACTCCTGGGAGGCTTCTGAATCCTTTTCTGGAGTTTGGGGGTAGTTTTCACCCCCTTGGAGGATGAGGTCAGAGCAACTAAACACGATTCTCGTTAGTGCACTGGGATCGTTCCGGGGTAAGAACGAGGAACAGCTTTTCTTCCGCACCTACCGCCACACCCGTTTCCTTGCCTCCCTTAAAATCGATAGCAGTTATCGCTATAACTAATCACTAGCATTCAAGCTAGCAACTTTCATGATGCAGTTAAAAAAGGGTGTATCAACCCCTTCAGAAGGGTGGTCACCCCTTCGTAGAAATCTTTAACTTGCCCTTGCTTCATAAAACATGCCCATTCACACTTATCCCCTAAGATACTGACATCTTCAGTTTACCCCCTTGAAGGGATTATTTAGCCCCTACACAGAAATTTAATGGATATAAGGATTTTTTTCGACTCCGGAATTGGATTCAGCGTCAAAAAATATATAGGAATACTATAGTCAGTCTCTCAAATCATTACCTTTTTTTGTGGGGCTGTGTTATCTATAGACAAAGGAAAAATGTATTAACCCCACTTATCTCCCCATCCCCTTAACCGTTAAACCTTTAAAACTTAATAAATAAGTGTTTCACGATAACTCAAGTGATCTCGAGTAATCGTGTACACAAAAAACAATTAGCAGATGAATAGATCGACAGAGATTTTTTCATCTCCTAAACTCAAAATCTCGAAGTTTCATAACGTGTTGTGTATGTGTCAATAAAAAAATGTTTTTTATTAATACTGTATTTCCAGTCACTACATAGATGTATAAGTAATTATAAAAGGATCCTCAACAACAAAAGTATTTCTTCTTGGAAAATAAAACGGAAATGGTTTAAGGAAAGCACGGAAAATACCTCACCGAGTGCCCCGAATGCCGTAGGAACTTTTTAAAACGTACGCGTGCAGGACCGAATAAAATCGTTAAAACTTAACTAGAGTGTCGAAGTCTACATCTTGATTCCTCGTAGCGTGAAACATCATTAAATTTAAAGCTAATGATGGCGTCTTCGAGAAATTATCCGCGAGTCACGTCCCTCTCGCAGCCCGGGGAGGCGAGACTTAATCCGCCACGTCGTAACTTGCGACACTTCTTAACGAGTAACAATTTTTAAATTCCCTAAAACGCTTTTTGGCTTCTCGAGCAAATCTCCTCCGAATTCTTTTAGTCATATTAAGCGAATTAGGGATTTAAGGATTGGGAATACTGAGGATCTGCAGCGAATTTCATGAGACAAATGTAATGCGGGGATTTTTTTTTAGAAGCGCTAATGGGACGAGATCAAAGAACTCGTCAGAGGCTGTTTTTTTTCGAACGGTGCGAAAAAGTGTGAAAAGGGTGGTAAATTACATAATTTATCATAGGATGGAAGAGTGTACGGCGCCAGGTGACATCGCTTGAGCGCAGTATGGATTTCTTATATTCCTTCAAATTAATATTCAAATCATTTTCATGGTACCGTTTTTTTGGATACTGAAGATGTATATTAATTCAGTTATATAGAGCCATCCCAAAAAAATGTCATTAAATCTGGCGATGAACGAGAGAGATGGATATATCTAGTGGTTATATCGGAGCTCAGAGTGAAACTTTGTTGAAACATAATTGTCAAATTTTTGACAAGTGGCTGTCATAATTGTAAAATAAAAAATGGTTGTCACATAATGTAATACAGTTTTGTAGTGTACAGTAATAATAGTTTTGATAATTAAATAAGGTTATACATTTAAGATAGATGTACATATATGTTATGATAGAAATACGTCTTTTTTTATTGGGCCACTTTTGATAACTTTTTTTTGATGGCTCGTTATAAAGAACTGTAAGGTTTAGTTACATTTAAAAAAAAAAAACACCGCCTCTTCTTTAAATCTGTATTAAAATAATACACGTGATAATGAGCAGCAGAACTCTCAACAGGGTGATTTATTAGATCAGCACGGGTAGCCAAGTGGGCTAAAGCACCGTCTTTCCAGTCGCGATACCTCTGTGCGCGTTGTTCAAGTCCCGGCCGGGGTAGCGATTTTTAATTGTCTCGCTTTCTCCGTCAGGGCTTGATATGCAACCACTAATACACTAGTGTATAGGTGTGGATGCATAGATGCCAATCCAACCGCACATGCCCTAGATTTGGTAATGTTCTGAGTTTTCTGGGTTTCCTCAGAACTGTAAAGCAAATGCGTTACCGAAATAATCTTAAGTCGCTCCCAGTGCGCCATGGCAAATAATAATAATAGCCACTCCTTCCCGCACAGGTCCCTGAGAGGACCTAAGGGGTTACTCTTCGGAGTAATTATAGGGTGAGTATTATTATCAGATTAAAATGCTGGGAGTTAAAAATTCCTATTTCTAACCGCCGAGGTGGTTAATGTGACCGCTCTATTACCCATTCTTCTATAGCACTTTCATCGGTTTTAGAGCGCCTGATCTAGATGCTCGGTCCCGTTAATAAGATTCTTCAAGCTGGATATGAGATATTTAGTAAAAATGTTAGTTACTAGCTTTTCCTTCTCTACAATTCGAAACTTCAGTCTTGTTAGTCCTTGATAATGGTATATCACGTTAACTAAGGTCGCCTCTTCTTCAGGCAGAATCTGCATGATGGCTCCTCTGCATGATGGCTTTCACTTGCTTTTGTCTTGGAATGTTTATCCACCATTCCAGTGACTTGTCATTTATCCATTTACGAATTTAAGTTATTATGCATGGTTTTGCCAGTTCATAGAAACGTTGTGGTCCTATTAGAGCCTTAAACTGTCTTGTTTAGCTAGTATATCGGACTGTTCTTTGCCTTTACGTCTTTCGAGTAAACCCAAGCTAAAGTAGACTCTGCTTTGGATTCCTATCTATTTTAACGCCTTCATGCAGTTCCATACTAATTTGGAAGTAATCTATCTATCGGAAAAATGGCAATATATTGTTACATTTATATATAATATATTTAATATATTATATATTTTTACTTCCCTGCTTTATTTTTGTTTAGCACAGTATTGGATTAGGGGCCACTTCAGCCTGAAATACTGTTGTATATTTTCATCGGAAAATATAATTAAAAATGCCCGAAAAAATCCGAAATAAGTAAATAAAAAGGATAAATCAGTTGATTACTACGTCTATACGTAATGTAGGGAGCTGAAACTGAATCTGAGGTCCGAATTAGCCGGTTAGTTAGGAATTTCGACGTAACCTGAAAAAAACACCTAAAAAAATGACCAAATATCCAAAACAAATAATTTAAAAGCTTTAAGCAAAAATTTTAAACCTAACGTATGGTAACCTAAGGCAAGAGCTTTACACCAAGAACTTTAAACTAAGAATTCTTAACCTAACATAACCTGAGACAAGAACTTTAAATAAAACATTTAAACCTATTATAAATGAAAACGAGAACTGTTAAGGCATAACTATTAAGGTTTAGAGTTCTTTGTGTAAAGTTACTGCTTTAAATTATGTTACATTTTACATAGTAAGAAATATTTTTTATTTTGACGTTGTACGTTTGCGTTGATTTTTTTTCGATATTTTGGAACACCGAATTTACTAAAATAAATAAAGGCAATAATTTTATACAAAGAACTTTAAACCAGGAACTCTAAATCTAACAAACTTATGGCAAGAACTTTTGCACCAAGAACTCTAAATGTACCATATTCTAAGACTTTACACAAACAACTCTAAACCAAAAACCTTAATAGTTCTTGCCTTAGGAATTTAATAGTTCTTGTCATGTATATTAAGTTTTTGGTTTAAAGTTTTTGTCTCACGTTATTTTTGGTTTAAGCTTTTAATTGATTTGTTTTGGATTTTTGGGCATTTTTTAGGTACTTTTTGAAGTTATATTAAAATTCTTAATTGATCTGCTAATTCTGGCCTCATATTCAGTTTCAGCGCCTCAAATTACGTATAGATGTAGTAATCAGTTTATTTAACTTTTACTTTTACTTGTTTGGGATTTCTTGGTCATTTTTAAAGGTCATTTTTGAGGTTATGTCAAAATTTCTAACTGATCGTTTAATTCTGACGTCAGAATCCGTCTCAACGTACCAAAGTACGCAAGGAAATGGTGGTCAGCGCAGTTCAGCTTTTTATTTACTTGTTTGAGATTTTTCGGGCATTCTTAGGGTCTTTTTTTGAGGTTAGGAAAAATAGAAGAGTCAATCGGACTAAACGGACACCGGATTCGTGTTCAACGGGTCAAAATGCATGGAAATTCATAGGTCTGCCTTCTAGCCCTCGCCTTCTATTTTTTTGTGTGTGCCTGTGTTATTGATGTTTAACTGACATAAGGGTTGTGAAAAATATTTTATGTCCGACCATGTTATTAAGGACTGTTTATGATATAGTTTTGCGGCTATAAAGTACCTCTTTCTTGTACTAGTAAAAAAAATTTACTTTATTTTACTATTATGTCAAATTTCGACGTTTTCAAATTAATATGTACAACTGTCAATGTCAACATAATAGATTTTTCGTATAAATCCCTGGATTTTGATGGCAATAGAGAATCTTTCACGTCAGCAGCGATATTTTTAATTTCATCACACGGGTCTTCACTGATCGATTCCATTTGGTTCATTTACAATTTTCAAACAAACAATAAACAACGTTAGTAACCAAGCAATACTTTAACAAAAAAACACACTTTACTAGTTTCTCATAGAATAAAAATAATGAGCCGATGTCAGATTTTGACGTTTTCAAATAAATATGTACAACAATCATAAAAATGTCAAAAATGTCATTGAATTCATTCTTTTCGTTAATGAGTCAATTTTAGCAGTCGAACATAAAGCTTTGTATGCAACTCGTCCATAATAAGGCTTTATTGAACTCGCCTTCTTTATGGCCTTACTCGTTACGCTCGCTCGGCCATAAACCGGATTCATTCAATAAAGCCTTGCATTATAGACATAAATAGCCAGTGACGGCTCGTGGGTGTGTTACATGGGTGGGCATAGGGTGTGTCAGTAGGATTACTCATTAGCTACCAATGGCGCCGCAGACGAAAATTTTAAAATTTTCAAGGTCATGTGTTTTACTGACACTTCAGAATTTCGATGAAAAATTCTTTTTATACAAAGATATAGACTTTCACAAGAATAATTTTTGAGATTTGGTAGCTTTTTGAAATAATATTTATTCACGAATATTGAGGGCTTAAATATATTAAAATAATGGGTGGCAACATGTGAAAAAAATTTGATATAGGTATCTTATCGTTATTTGTAGAGGAAATCAGCTCGCCTGTCCTTATTGTTCACAAAAAATGTTAATCGCCTTTTCATTAAAGTCCCGGATTTGTTTCACAAAATTTAATACAATTAATTATTTGGTTTAAAATATGTCTGTTTTTATCCACATTTTCATTGTGACGTCTTATATTTTCACGATAAGCACTATCAAGCTGTTGCCTTAGTTTACCTTTCCCAGCACACTAAAATCTAAGATGTTATGTAAATGTTTTTCATTGTAGCTAGCATGTTTCTTAGCTCGTTCATTTAAATGTTTTAAATCACTCACCCCTTCATGAGTCCATGCACTGTGGTTGCCACCCATCACTAAACAAATAAAACAAAACAGTTTGTTTCTTTTAGGACACCCACATAACCACTTAAATCTGTTGTAGACACTATTATTAAAATTTCGTGAGTAATTTCGCGATTTTCCTACGTCTGTTTTGGAAATAATGAAATCGGGTATCGGCCTTCCTAACCGTTTAATTTCCGTTCGGATCTCGTATGTAATTCATGTTTCACAATCAAAAACAGTAAAAACACACTTCTCAGCGAAGAAACTAAACAATCACTAAAAAAAGGTCACTCAAAAAGTGTGACCCGTTCAGCTGATTTTCGAACGATTTAACGACGTCTGTCTGCTGCAATCGTCTCAAAATTTTACCAGTCACCGAAAAAGCCCGATTAAAAACGAGGGCTGGCAAACTGTGTGCCCTCGCCCACGCGCGCGAAATGCGAGGATTTCAGACTACGGTGGCTCGGTGCTCGATCGATAGTCTGTTATATATATCTTACTCCCAATTCAATACTGCCATAACTGCAACCTTTTCAAAAATTGAGATATGGCGGTATTGCAATGCCATACGTGGATATTTATTAAAAAGTAATTCCTGTAGATCCTTCATATTATAATTTGATCCAGATATTTATAAAAATGCATTAAATATCAACAAAAAGGTTTAACGCGACTTACCTATTTAATTACTTAATCCTACAAAATTTCAATATTTGCAGTTATGGCAGTATTGAATTGGGGGTACGATATGTGATAAAAATCATTATTTGTGGTATAAAAGGAATAATAATTATTAGAATATGAATAGTTTGTCGTATACAATTAATTTATATTATTGTAACAGTAATTTATAGTAAATTAACACAAAAGAAATATTTTCAATTGAAATTTGGGTTGGGCATGTGCCCCTGTACCCTTTACCACCAGCCGCCACTGTAAATAGCTATTACCATTGGTGATAACGTCAATATTTTTTTACATTTTTTTTAATCACCAAGTAATACAAAGCCGTTTTATTCTTGTGACATTCTAGAAATGAGAATTAGGATTTACGTTATAATACTAAAAAGTTACGAAAATTTTAATTTTCAATTCATACCAGTATGTCATTTTTAATATTTCATAATTGGCTGAAGTTTTTATATTCATTTGATAATTGCGAGAAAAAAATTACAATTGAGGAAAATCCTTTTGCCCATTTATTTTACATGGTAAATTAAAAAAAAATGGAAAAAATGCATTTTTTTACAGTAGATTCTACAGTTTATTCTACACTAGAAATATAATCATGTTTCTCGTTTGATTATTGAATAAACTGACAAAATATGATCTTTTAATTTCGGGTTATCCCGCATATTTAACTACTGGGTTTACTAATTTCCCTACTAGTGGTAAATACGTTCGGTAACCCATTTCGCGCAACGCTCCGTGCCTCCCGTCAAGCAAATATTTAAGGGCGACCCAACCCCTTGAACGCGAACGCTGCCGTGCACCGGCGTGCGATTCGAATGGAAAAACAACAATCATCGCTACAAAACACGTCACAATCTGTCGAAAGTTGACGAGTACATCAGTCAACATTTGCTCGCGTTCGCTGCTTTGATTGTAAGTCACCGTGGTGCCGTCCAAGCCGATCGTGCTGAAGGGTCGACAGAAGGGGACGCCTAGTGCTGAACTGGTCGAATGGGAGGAGTGGAAACAGTTCGGTGGTCCAAGTGTGTTGCTGCAATAATGCCATTTATAGGGTGGGCCATCAGATGGTTTCTTTTTAAAATTGCTACTAAACTACATCGTTGAATATTTTTAAATGATTGTTGCTTTATTCAAGAAAGTATGACTTCCCATGTATTTATGAAAAACAATTTCAGTTAAATGGCCGCCGCGGCTAGATTCTAGCAGTAGTTCATTCTTTTCACCCAATTTTGCAGTACATTTTCGATTATTTGTGGCTCTATTGCACGAATAACTCGATTGGTGTTTTCCTTCAGTGCGTCAGTTGTTTGTGGATCGTTGGAGTAACAACAGTCCTTAACATGTCCCCATAAAAAATAGTCCAACGGTGTTAAATCGCAGCTGCGCGATGGCTAATTAATGTCTCCAAAACGGCTGATAACACAGTTACCGAATTTAGTGTACAAAAGATCGATTGTCTCACAGCTTTTGTGACATGTTGCTCCATCCTGCTGGAACCAAAGCTCGTTCAAGTCCAAATCGTCCAATCGCGGCCCAAAAAATCAGTTAACATGTTTCTGTAACGCATTCCATTTACTGTAACGCTGTTACCATTTTCATTTTGAAAGAAACCAATGATGCCACCACTCCAAAACCCACATCAAACAGTCACTCTTGCAGGATGCATTGGCTTCTCTATGCACTACGTGTGGATTTTCGGAACCCCAAATCCTACAGTTCTGTTTATTAACATGTCCTCCAAGATGAAAATGAGCTTCGTCCCAAAAAATGATTTTTAGATTGAAATCGGCGTCATTTTCAAACTCATTTAAAGCCCACACAGAGAAGCGATAACGAAGTGGATGGTCATTTTCCTTTACCTCTTGAGTAAGTTGCAACTTGTAAGCAAACAATCCGAGATCTTTATGCAATATTCTCCCCAGAGAAATGCGACTGACATTAAGTTGTTGTGCTCTGTGACGAATTGAGGTTCTTGGGTTTTCAGGCACACTTTGGGCAACAGCAGCAATCTTTCAGCTGTGCGCACCGGACGAGCACGT
Organism: Aromia moschata; assembly: GCA_029963805.1. Classification (NCBI taxonomy): domain Eukaryota; kingdom Metazoa; phylum Arthropoda; class Insecta; order Coleoptera; family Cerambycidae; genus Aromia; species Aromia moschata. The sequence continues at coordinate 177,947 of JAPWTK010000302.1, read as the reverse complement.
GGATGACTTCTGTTATCCAGAATCTAGAAATAAAACTCCAGAACTCTAGAAAGTTTAAAAAGAAACCAATAGATGGTCCACCCTTTACAAGATGAGGCAGACACGTTTATCAGAACATCCAACCAGTATAGGGGAAAGTCTGGAACAGTGGCCACTTTCGTGCTTTTTATTGATAAAGAGTAGAGGTTGCCACTTACTGCAGAAGAATCCAAGTAACATCCTAAGAATATTAACAGAGTAGTATCCTTGGGTTTCAAAGTTTCATCTTTTAAATCAACTTAACTTCAAATTGACTACAAATTTATACATGCGGTGAAAATTATGCAAGACTACAAATACCTTCATATCGAAGTGAACTAATAGTGACGATTTATACCTAATACATGAAAGCGTTTAGTGATATAACAATGTTGTTTGATATAACTGAAAGCTGTAATTACAGGTATATAATAAATAATCAAATTGTAATTATCCATTGTTTCAATAAATATATAGTTGATGGTAGAATGGTCAGGTTAAAAGTAGGTACAGTGGCCATTACTTTATTATATTAATACGGGATGACTGCTGTACCGCTCACTGGCGGATCCAGGGGGGGGGGGCATGGGGGCCATGTCCCCCTTGGGCACCCTTACAAATTCCAAAAAGTATTCTTGTGATAGTCGGTATTTATGTATAAATGGATTTTTCATTGAAATTCTGAAGTGGCAGGAAAACGCGTGACCTTGAAAATGTTAAAAATTTTCGCCTGCCGCGCCACGCGTCAAGAGGCTCTCGCGGGTCATATGTTGCTTTATCACTAAAATGCCCCCCCCCCCTTAGAAGCCTTTTGGATCCGCCTATGGTACCGCCATTAGAAAGAGGACTATTTAGAATGGCTTTAGCAGGTAAATTAAATTATACTCTTGTTTTCAAGCCTATTTTGTAGCCGTTAAATTACTTGGTAGGGGAAACGGGTATAGAACGGGCGGGTAGAACGGGGTACCCGTTTCAAATACGGGTAAAGAAGGCAGCCGAAGATATTCACACACTACATCCTACGAATAGACTGAAAAACCTTGTCGGTAGTCATTAGACTGAAACGCCGAAGCACGTTTGAGAGATCCACTGCAACATGTCAACGTTTCGTAGGAAAAAACCTCTTTAAATTCCGTAAACAGAGAAACCACGCTGGGGCAGGGAGAGGCAGCAGGCCCCTTTCCCCAAAATTTTTTTTTTTGACAAGGTTTAACTCCCATCTTTGAACCTATTACAAAATTACTACTTTCGAAATTAAGCCCAAAAAAAAAAAAAAAAACAGCTAATGAGATTGAGCTTCCACTTTTTCCGGTGTAATTTTTTTATGCTCTGCTTTGAATAATAATAAATAGGGAAGTTATAAATTTATATTTTGATTTTTTTCGGGTACGTTTCAGTTGTTTTTTTAAATACATTTAATCTGCATTATTACTATTATTATTTTTGTGATACATTTTTGACATAATATATCTTTATTCTGACAAATATCACCCATTTGCATTGTTTCCCATTTTTTAAAGAGCAATGCATAAAGCATGTCGAATTTGTGACTTAGTGCTATCAGAGTCTAGAAGAAAGGTTAATTCTAGCTTTTATTACAATTTTTATAAAAACGTGGCTACTGTTTCAGACTCTCCCCTACTTGAAGCGCGTTTCGCTAGCCGCATTGGCAAAAATAGGAGACAATTAAAAACTCAAATTTCTCATGAAACATCTCACTTCTTAATTATGGATAACACGGGTGCACGGGGAAAACGTTTCATTATACTACACCACAATATCCCCATGCTTTTGGAGTCATTGAATATGAATTCCATGTTCGTTTAGCCCCATGGAGCCACATTTTTGGCCCCTAATCTCAAAAACTGACTAAATATCAGTAAACCTTGTGGACTGAAAATTATTAGGAGTAGGCTACTAATATATGTTTTTGAAGATATTTAATAATGATTTTTTTTTATTTGTCGTTCATTTTCCCGTGGTTTTATGATTGATTTAGTTTTTAGTTTCGTTCGTATTATAAATAGAGGAGAATATATCCTATATTTAATTTTTTGGTTTTCTTACTAAATTTTAAAGTTGTTGATAATGAAAAGTCCTCATTCATAAAAAGGATTGCTCGTATTTTTTTGGTCTGGTTCAACTAGCAATCATACCGACTAAATCCTGGGCAGAATCCGTAGGCCATCCACTGCACAGGTCCTATAGTCCATAGGGACGTGTGTAGTACCAACTACCTACCTCATAAGTATGTGGGGTAGGTACAGGGTCTGCGCACTGGAAGTCGATATTTTTAGTGCTGCCGCAGGTTGTTTGGTTCAATTAGTTGTGTTTCTTTAAGAAATTTAAAGACAGTTTCAAATAGAGTGTCCCTTTTTAGTTCTATTACATCCCTAAAGATCGAATGCCTAAAAGCTACCAGAGCTGGATTGAATAGTGGAAGGTTTAGTGGCCCTGAAAACATGGCGATAAGTTTAACTAAAAAAAGGTCTGTTTTCACGAATTTTAAAACTTGGAAAAAAGTTTTTTTTTGGTGATAAATCTGAATATCTGCTGTTTTTTTGCATTAAATTCGCAGGGCGTTCTGAGCATTTGTGTCATTACATTACTCCCTTCTGATTTTTTTGAGGATAGTGATTTTTTGGGAAATTATTAGTTATAGCATTCGATTTGCTTTAAAAAAAGGTGTACTTGTTATATGTCACTAAAATGAACCATTTGAAAAAACATTGGAAAATAATACTTAAATTATAACTAAACATAAAAAAAGTTTTTGTTTAGTTCTTAGTACGGACGTCCTAAATGGACAGAAATACTTAAACTTTCTCCAACCTAATTTAATCGATCTGCTAGATGATGTTCCTTTAGGGATTATATGTAGTACTTACAACATGGCACCACTCCTCATATTTCGTAACAGTTTTACATAAATCCCATCGGTGAATTGGTTTATTTTTCCATCGGTGAATTGGAGAAGGAAGTGAACATCCATGGCCTCCATGAAGTCCAAATATGAATCCTGTGGATATTTATTTAAGGGTGATTCTACTTCTTGGGATATATTTAAACTCTAGTATTTTCGAAGGTTGACATTCTTCAGAGTTAGAAGAAATCTCTTAAAAAAATGTGTATTGAAGCAAACTGCAGACATTTCGAAAATCAAATTTAAAATAAAGATTTTGGTTTTTGCAATCGATTTTAGGTTTAAATGGTAACATTTTTTGTACTGTTCTTTTAAAATTCTATCTATTCGTCAAGTGGTCATATTTTTCTGTGTTTAGTTTCACGCCGTTTTCATTTTCAGTTATTATCAGAACGACAATACTAAGCAAACCATTGTTAAATAATAACATATATTACAATTTATGTATTATTTCACAATATTAATAAATATAGTGAACGCAGTTTATAAAAAAGTATACATTTTTTAAAGCAAGTGGAATGATATTTTTCAATAAATTTTTATGCGCACAGGCGCTCAAAACTCTTTGTACATTTAATGAAAAAAAGAGGAGGAAGGGAGATATTCGCATTTACCACTAAAAAAAACTTTTTTTCGAAAATTTGGGTCCAATTTCCCAAAAAAATAAATACATCATAGTTCAAAAATGAAATAAAAAAAATATTTTCCTAGGCCCATAACTTTTAGCGAAGCAAGTGGTACTAAGGTAAGTTGTTTTAAATTATTTTATATTCATCCAAAGAAGCTAGCTATTCATGAAGTATGGTAGTGTAATCTAATGAAAAGGAACTTAATTAACCTAGCCTGAAAGGTGAAACCATCGTAAAACCATCGTGTCGTGACAGTCATGTCGTTGATGTTGTAGACATATTTGCACAAATGGAATACACCAGTTATAAAACATACAAGGTCATACACAAAGGTTATAAAAAATATACAATAAAGCCGAACATAAATAAATATAACGAATGTACCTACTCGTATTGGTACCACCTTTTTCGTAATTATGGCGAGGGTTCCGGGGAGACAATATTAAATATTTGATTTTATCATCAATATTAAAATTTTTCAACAAATTAAATCAATAGTTTTCGTTCCAATAGCGACTGGTTTTGTATAACATTCTCTCCTTAAAGGATTATTATTAATGATCTAATACAAAACTGAATATAAGAAGAAGGTCAATTTAATAATAAGTACTTATTTTCTTTCGTGGTATGAGGAAACATGGCCGAGGATTATTACAAAGGTTTGGTATTGAGTCAAAATTAGAATCTACCTGTCAATGTGGAAAATTCAATTTAGAAAAATCACATGTGGATTGATCGCAAAAAAGATGTATTCAAAGGAAAAAATGTGGGCTCTTATTAAATTGTAATTTCTTTTTTGAAATCCGTGTCCGTTTTCACAAATAAAATATTAAAATATGTGTTTATCCAAAATTAGGTATTAAAGTTGGTCAAAAAGTTACTATCAAACCTTACTTACTGGAGTGTTTATAAACGAGTTACATAAACTCATAAATAAAAATATGTAGGTATAATAAGATAATAAACAACAAAATCTACATATAAGACTCATTTTCTGTTATTTCTGTACATTCTTGCAGGATTCTGTAATTAAGAATTTACTATATGAGAAGTTTTCATTGAGGCATTCAAATGAAAACTGTTAGACTGTACTATTTTCTTCAATGGCTACCTACTGATGAAAATTTTGCTTTGAACTTAATTCACGCTCTATCGACTGCGACTGTTTTAAAATTTTCATGTTGAAATTGACAAATATAAGAAAATAAATTTATAGAGTATGTTATATATTTGTATGGTCTATTCCTAGTATTATTCAGGGCATTAGGCAGGGAAAGGCAGCAGTGCCTTTCCCAACTTTTTTTTTAATGGAATATTTTTTTTGTATTGATTTACACATCTCTTTATGACATCTACATGGAAAGGCAATAATATCTATAGGAACAATATTTACAGGGTGAGATCGTTAGAATTATCACCACCTTTTCATCCTTATCACCATTTTCAAAATTTTTAGAGCTACTAAAAAAATACAAGGGCAACTTATTACAAAAAATTACAAAACCAAGTATCGATAAAAAGCTAGATAAAACTCAAAGTAAGTTTATGGAGGTTACAGAATCTTTCGCTGTGATAAAAGAATCTGTTGTCGAAAATAAGCATGCAATTACACTGTTAGAGAAAGTGGATTTTCTTGAACAAAAATCTAAAATAAACACGCTGAGATCTGTTGGGTTAATTGCATATGATGAAGAAAATGTCTATGAAATCATAATGCATTTTATCAATAATAAACTAAATGTATACTGTCAATAATAACTAAATCAATAATAAATAAATGTCATGAAAATATTCACAGTGCTTTTGTATTGGTCACACCCAGTCAAGCAAAACCATAATCATCTTAGCGAATCACAACAAATGTACAATGAAATGAAGTCTTTGCAGCAAAATATAGCAACATATAAGTATCGCAACTAGAATGTGTCACTTGTACACCGTCTCTAAACATAGTTCTGTTTTGTTTGAAAGAACAACACGTTTTTTCTTCACGTGCCACAACATAACGTTATTTAACAATCTTCTATCGATAAAAAAGTAAATAAAATATTGCTTCAGTTGCTACTTCCGCAAAATATCAGAAAACACATTCTGACTCTTAAGAATTCATTAGTTTCAACAGTTTAATAGTGCTTTTTTTTGTTAAATGAGGTGCTTGCGTGTTGGAGTAGTTTTGATGAACGTTTTGAAGTAGTTTATTATAGTTAAAGCCGGCTAAACAGCGCGGCGGCCCACAAAGTTTTCATACATCTCAACGTAAATAACATGGTAAGTTTAACCCATCTCTTTATAAATTGCAACAGTTTATTGTTTTCATGAATTTTGTTTTTGCACATACAAGTAGTAAGTAGTATGACGCGTACGATTATGGCCCGCCGCCCGGATCTGCCGGCTTTAATTATAATATATATTTTAATGTACGTGTTATTACAGGCACATTATTATTATTTCGCCGACTTTATGGTCACACGTCTCAGCGTAAACGCTGGGAAAGATTCACCCATTCCTGCTGCAGACAGTGATGTCTTCATATGGCATCCCCGCCTGCAGCAGAAATTAGGCTGAGGCGAGGGGAGGAAATTCAACCTGTCCCAAAATCTGTCTTACAATGTGGCAGTTTGTAACAATATTGCCTTCTGGCCATTTCTAATGATATTATAAGATAGTCCTAATGTCGCGATGTTCTTGGCGAATCTAGTCGTCATCACTCTCTCTACCGATATTACTAGGGCGTACGTTCAGTCTTCTGAATGTTGTGGGTAAGTGGCACTGCGATGTCTATGATGATTCCTCTTCGTTGTTCCTTATTAATCAGCACAATGTCTGGTCGGTTGAAGTCCACTGCTTCTGGGGTGTTTTTGTAGTATGGTTACTCCGGCTTGTATTTGTAGTATTATTATTATTATTCTTGTACCTAAATATTATTTTTGAAATATCAGAAAAAATTGAAATAAAACTGTAGCAGTAGGTTAATAAACACTAATAGTTTTTAATAGAACATTTTGTATTTGTTGAATTCCGAATGTTATTCTGATTACAATCATATAACATGTAGTAATTTCATCCACATATTGTTTAAATATAATGCATCGACTGTATTCGTATACAATATAATTTAATAAATTATCCGATATTTGATGTATAAGATATGATTAGGGTTCCGAACGTGGGCCGTAACGCAGGGCTGGGCTCGTAAACCGTCATGTTATTGACGGAAGATGACATACATATTAGAGCTCAAAAAGACAGGAGTAAAAATGTGTTAATAATGTATGTACATACCTATTGCTTGTGTCATTCAGAAACACCGCCTTTCCTCATTGCTTGAGCGTATATTGAAACGACCAGTAGTCTGAATTTATTTTCGTTAAACGTGAGCGGCCTGTACAAATGGTTGTAGATAGTGATCGTTCCACATCTACCGAAGTGAAAGGTGCAAATTATATATAAAATAGTTCACATGGACAGAGGGCGACACACCACGCACATTATTTTCACGAATTTCGCACAGTTGTTTGTATCACTAACAGTTGTTTGTTGTTACTAACATCAGTACATTATTATTTTATACATCTACAGAGGACAATATACGTGTTACTACTATTTCTATACTTTTAGCCGCTGTTTGCAAAATCCTTTTATTAGCTATCAATATCAGGGACATTAACGACCTTATGACCGCAAAAATCTGTTGTTTTGTTCACTGCCAGCTACAGAAATTTATTGCGTATGTCTTCTTTGATATTCCGATAACACGTTGATATGTCTTCTGTAAATATCTTTTACGCAATGTATAGCTACTAGACAATGGAAAATCTGATACACATTTGGCAAAAAACGTCTAAAGTGAATATATTGTGACATTTTTAAAAGTGACATTTGTGACAGCTGACATTTATTAAGTTTTATAGTTTACATACTTAGTTTATTTAGTTTATACACACTAGCTATTAGTAAAGAATTGTATGGAATGACATATTGAATATTCTGGATGTCAAAAGAATTTTCTAGAAATGTAGAAACTATAAATACTGGTGTTGTTGCTAGGAGTTAGTTAGTTATGTTTTGAATGTTAATGGTTAAGACCAGAGTTGTAATGGAATGAAGAAGTGATAATTGAAGTAAAATTCGTAAATTTTGGTGAAGCGGTGGGATATGAAGAATTTGAAGAGGAAAATTGTAATGGTGAATAGAGATCAAAGATAAGAGGAAAAAATGGATGTAGTGAGATATTAAAAATTTTGCAAAAGGACGACAGGAGGACGAAACAAAAGAGGATAGAGGAGAAGACACAAAAGACCTAAAGGAAAAGAGGAAAACGAAGGAGACAAGCGGCGAAGAAAGGCAAGAGGACAAAAAAAGACAAAGGAAGGGTATCAAGAAATTTTTCACAATAATAAACCAGGAATTTTGGAGGATGGCGTGGAAGATACAGGAGGCAAAAATAAGGATTTAGGAAATAGGAAAAAAAAAATTAAGGACACCAAAGCAGGTACAAAAAAAATATGGAAAAAAAAGGGCTGGAAAATTAATGTACTTATTTTTAATAGCTTAAAGGTGTAAACTTAAGGTGTTCAGTGTAGATAAGAAGGTCTTTGTCTGTAGTAAAATTTAAACATCAAAGAAAAAGGATAGGAGATAAATAAGGAGACACACTTTATAAAGGCAGAAATAGTTAGTCTTTAAAAATACTATATTTCTAATTTAAATTGGCTTTATTAGATGTAAATAAAAACTTTGGGTTGGAGACAAAGAGGTAGTGTTGGAATAAAGAGTAAAAAGGATAAAATAAGTAGGCAAGTTAAATACAACAATATTGAGACCATGGAAAAAATAACATGGAAAACAAAGTATTCACAAAGGAAAGGCTTATGTAAATTGCACCAGCGGGGGGGTGGGTGTACAGATACAGCCGATTCGGATCGATCCAGAGTCCAGACAAAGATAAAAAAAATGGGACGTTGAAACTTAATAGGACTCTTCCCCACCCCACCTCGTATAAATTGACAATTGGGCATTCTTGCCCCAGTTCTCAAAATAGCAGAGCCGGTACTTGACGATAGGGTTTTGAGCAAAGAACTATTCTACGGCCTGACATTCTGCCAAAACCACAAAGGAATTATCCAGACAGTAGATTGGAAACAGCTTGGAGAACTTTCCTTACATGGTAAGTATACGTAAAAATTATGGGTTCAAATATTATCACAGTTTTAAAGCTACAATTAGAGACAATTGAGTAAAAGGTTTGGAGAAAAAAACAGAATATACAAATTCAAAAAAAAAAGGAGGCCCCCACTTAAGATTACAATCAATAAGAAGGATCATCGTTAAGAGGATATCCAGCCCCAAGGATGAAACATGCATGGAGGAAAGGTGAAAGTATGGAATAGTAGAATAACGAAAATGTTGAAGAACCCTAGACAAATGAATAACCAAATTCCAGTAATCCAACAATGACAGGAAAATTATCCTTAAAAAAAAAAGCGTTGCCATGAAAGGGTAATAAAAAACACCAAGCTAGTAAACACAGGAGTATCCACTTAAATTTTCAAGAATTCCCATCTGCAATGAAGAAGTAGAAAAGCTAGACAGTTCCTAGAGATATCAATTCTTTCCAATGGAAACATAGGCAGAAAAGTCTGGTTCAACGAAACACGGCAATACCCCCGATAAACTTCTAAGAACAGCGAAGGGTCCATTGGAAAGCTCCAAAGTAAAGGACATATCACGATGGTTGTCGTAATCACCTAGGATAACATTTGACGAATACTTTAAAGGGGACAATTACATTTTTAAAAGTGACATTTGTGAAGTGACATTTATTAAGTTTTAAGTTTAATACTAGTTATTTAGTTTATACACACTAGCTATTAGTAAAGAATTATGGAAGACAATGAAATTTGAGTCAAGATTTTAAAAGTAGAAACTATAATACTGTTTTAGTAGGAGGTGTGGAAAAGAATTAAGTAATTGTATTCTACCACGTTCCACGAAAATCTACAGCGGCGGTCGACCCGCTTACACCTCTGGCAGGTCGCTATCGGAATAGCTCGCCGCCTTATGGAGAAAGTGTATTACGGGTCTTGGGCTCTGCGTGACAGCATAATTTCCCGGACCTTAGATATGATAAGACGTTGATAGCGGTTGAAATCGTTTCATCAATGCAATTCAGCAATAAAGTTTGTGTTTATTTTTGACAACGAAGGATATCTGTCCACAGCTTACTATAAATTGCATCATAGAACCAAGTATATTATTTTATATATTCGATGCAAAATATTTCAAAAACCTGTGGAATAAAGTTGGACATACACATATAGGTATTATATCATTCTAATCAGATGAACAAGCGTAATTTAATGAATAAAAAAATAGTGTTCCATTTAAAAAAGAATGTTCATTCAACAGCTGCTCCATTTTTGTTTCAATTGTTCTTGAGGTAGCATATTCTGAAATTTCATAAAAAAAGTTACCCACGTGACAACATTTTTTAGTTTTAAAAATAACTGGGATACGGGGGGGGGGATTCTTACAAACCATCATGTATAAGTATCACGAAAAGTTGCCAATATAGTTGCCCTCGTATATCGTCGTTTAAGATTCCGCATCACACAACTCAATTTTTGGCCAAACTGAGTTCATAATTTATTTCCATTCAAATTTTCGCGCCTGAGCGATTGGAGGACCTACTTTCTTGATTTATCCACCGTAGCACTGCTATCCGCAGTTTTATCAACTTCGCAAAATTAAAATCTTCTGGCAGCACAGCACACAGCACACACTTTTTTGTGAAAACTGAATTATGTGTATTAAACGACGATATTTTAACTGTTTTGTTAACCCTTTTTCTTAACCCTTTCAGTCTACGTCACAAAAACAATATATATATTTTCAGTATGATGTACAGCTAAAAGAGATGATCAACGCATTCCGCATATAGCGAGAATGTTGTCTCGCCCTGTATAACGTGACCATTCATCTGGCCGACTGTAGCTTATCACGTATGCACTAACGGCCGAGTGACTGGGGAGGAATCATTCTTCACGCGGGGCATATCGAGACACGCCATGAAGTGTTTGGCGTGTTAATATTTTATTCCTTTTATTCCGAATCCGACACGAAAGTTAACAGAAGCGCGAACAAATCAGGTAAAGAATTATTTAACTCGGGAGGGAAGCGTCGCGACGTCTCCCAAACGACAGGGAGAGATCCTTGTCGATGTAATCGAATTATTATTTGTAATTATGTAGGTGAGCTAATAAAGAGTGTACGTCTGTAGCTGGATAACGTTTCTGTTCGATTTTTATCTTTATACGACTCTTGTCGGATTAAATTAGAAGTCTAACCAGGGCAAAAGTGTAAGTTGGTGGTTTTAGGTTTTTTAAAGTTAAACGAGATACCAGCATTCTATTTTTCGAATTTATTTTTTTGTATTTACAGTTACAAATTTTTGATTATTTATTTATTGATAAATTTTTTGTTTACAAACATTTTGTTTTGAGTTGCAAAGAGGACTGGAAAACTATTTCAAAAAAGGGCGACCATATGTGGAACTATTGGATTAAGGTCTGGAGACTTCGAAGGCCACGGTATTAGACATTTCATGGTGTTGCAAAAATTCAGAGGCTACCCTTGTTGTGTGAGAGCGGAAATTATCGTGCATTAATAACTGAAAATCGGAACCTATCCTTGCAGCGTATGGAAGCACAACAGGTCGAAGTTGGGACCTGTTCTTCTTGGAGCCAATTCAACGTTTTGGTGTGGTGGATTCCACCAATCTGATTGGTTGATTTAATCAATTCCTGCCACCTGATTGGGTTGATGGAATCCACCACACTAAAACGTTGAATTAAAGAATAGGCCATTTGGTGTCGAAGAACAGGGTGGGAATGAGAACGGTTTATTCTTTGAAACTGATTTCACCCTAAACCATTACTGTAGCACCATGGTGACGATGCACTAGCAGACTGTACGAGTAAATAAAAATGGAATCCAATAATAGTAGCCGATAACCTAAAACAGCGATGCGAGAATATAATGATATTACTCATTAGTAATCGCATTATAGATATGAGAAAGTTACGGTTCAGACTGAAATATATTTTCGAGGATTCTTCATTAATAAATTTGAAATTGATTTTTTGTTTACATAGTTATTTTTCAGGTGATAAACATGTTTATTTTTTCCATATAATTTTCGTACTTATACCTACGTATATATATTCCAAATTTAGAACCTCATGATGGTGCTGGTTTATTTCCATTCGAACATTCCAATAGCCAATAACTATTGTATAGTATCACGGTTCAAAAGTATTAATGGTATTCAGTTAAAAAGTTACCTAAAACCAGACGACCATAAAGAGTAACTAACATAGCAATACTTAGAAACTTAACTAAGTAGTGCTCTGAAAATTATGTAATTCTAAAGAAATGTATTTACTGGTTTTGTCACCTCGGAACCATAATTTGAAAAGAGTAAGTATATCAGTTAATACAATTTTTCATTTTTCACGTTGTTTTGAGTTAAACAGAAGCCTAAAAGTTACTACTTGAAAAGAGAGCGACCACCTATAACAATTTTAGAGTCCACTTCTACTGGACATGTTCGAATGACGTAGAAGAGATGATACCAGTAAATAATAGGTCAAAATAAGTCGATTGAAGTATCTCAGTCGAATGTTACAACTCTCTCGAGATACAGAATACTAGATATTTATAAGGCAATATGCATTTTAATTAATTAATAAAGATTGTAAAAGCATATTCACAATTTAGTCCAGGTTAGATTTATTTTTTGAAAAGAGTCCTGAATAAGGTTTCTCGGCGCGATAATTAGGTAAAAAATAGTAGAAATGGATTGTGTATGTTTTGGATAAAATCGGTATGTAGGAACCTTAGTAAAAAAATCGACAAAAGTGTCGAAAACCGTTTTTTTTTTGCGGATTAAGGGACGAAAAATAATTTTTTTCGTAAAACAAAAAAATAGCACGTTGTAGCGCTTGACATAACGAAAAAAAATTAGTTTTCGGTGATCAAAATCGGTTCAGAAGTTTTTGCACAAAAAAATAAAAACCAATGAAAAATGCCTATTTTTTGAAATCGAATTACAAGGGTTCTAATGGTCGCAGAAACTTCTGCTTTTTTTCGTATTGTAGCTTTTGGTGGTGCCTATCTGCAGTAAAAATGTCAAGCAAAAATAATAAGAAATTTTTGCATAAATCGAAAAAAACTAAAAAAAGGTGTTTTCGAAAAACGACTTGGACAAGCCGGAAAATGATCGTAGAACATTTTTCCTGGGCTTAAATTACTCGTTATTAAATTCCCTACAAATCCATTATCGTGACTTGTGGGAGAGGTTCATTCAATTTGCTGAAAAACGCGTTCAAGCTGTTTTTCGAAACGACATTTTTTTAGTTTTTTTCGATTTATGCAAAACGTTCTTATTATTTTTGCATGAAATTTTTACTGCAGATAGGCACGACCCTTGTAAATAGAACCCTTGTAAATCGATTTCAAAAAATGGTCATTTTTCATCGGTTTTTATTTTTTTTGTGCAAAAACTTTTGAACCGATTTTGATCACCAAAAACTCATTTTTTTCGTTTTTTTCAAGAGCTACAACGTGCTGTTTTTTGTTTTACGAAAAAAAATATTTTTCGTCCCTTAATCCGCAAAAAAAAGGTTTTCGGCACTTTTATCGATTTTTTTACTAAGGTTCCTACATACCGATTTTATCCAAAACATACACAATCCATTTCTACTATTTTTTACCTAATTATCGCGCCGAGAAACCTTATTCAGGACTCTTTTTAAAAACTGAGCACTTTTCTGCTATATTGCCTGGCGTAATTAGCATTTAGAAGTGAGCACAAGTACCAGTAGACCAGAGTTGGGAAAGATACTTGAAAAAAAAACTTTTTTAAAGATACTCAAGCAAAAGTGTCTAAATTTGTTTAGTATCTTAGTTACTTTTATGTAAGTTACTTTCGAGTGAAAAGTTTCGCGAGTGTAAATGGTAACGCTCATTGCCAATTATTTGTACTTGTTTCAACTTCTAAGCTCATAAAAAAAAAAGTTTTTTTTTTGTTTTATTCGTTAAAAAGATAATATCTATATATAAACATTTGCAACTATTGATTTACACTTTTCTGTATTTATTTTTGTTAAGTGGTCTAATTGACGATGACGGTCAAAATAGAAGTGAACCACACATATAGGGGTGAACATGCAGATATAGGGTGATTTTCTGTAAGTGGCTCATTTAACGTTTTGGGGAGACTGCAAATAATAAATATAGGGGGGGATATTTGTATCTCACGATTTTATTTATTATGAATATTTTTTAAAATGAATATTAACTTCGTTATTTTAAATGATCTATGTCATACATATTTGGTTTGAAAATTTAAATATCTCGAACCCGTTATTTCAGATATAGACAATGGTTGTTAAAGTAATTTTAAATTAACGAGTAGAAACGAAATACGGCATAGAAAATATAGCGTGCCGTTTAAAATTAAGAAATTAGTATTTACGTCTGGTATATCTGAAAGTGTTAAAAGTCGCTATAATTTTTATCGTGCTTCGATATAAGTTTCGCCTCCACTATGTATAGTTCTCTAAAAACGTTTAATAGGTTCCCTGGTACATATTTCTTGTTTTATGTCGTAACATTTATTTGTTTACTCGGTTATATTCAAATTGTTACTTTTATTTATTAATCTGACTTTTACTAGAATGTAATTATTTAATGAATCAAGTCCACGAACTCAATAACCCATAAATGGTTAAGACATGAACTTTCGAACTCAATAGCCCCTAAATTGTTTCTTTCGAAACACGCTATCCCCAAGTTCAAGCCTTCAGTCCAATTGCCACCTAATCTAACTTCAAAAAACACCATCAATTCAATAAATGGAGTTTACAAACTCTCAACACTATACTATCCAAACGTAAACATTAAGTCTCATAAGAACATAACCTAACCTCAAAAATTCCCATAAACTCAATTAATGAAGCTTATGAACGAAATAACCCACTCAACCCAAGTATCTGAACTCAATTCCTTCTTCAACTTAAGTTCTTTAACTGTACAACGTCGGAAGGTGAATATTTAGATACATAGCTCCCTCATGTAACCTGAAAAAAAAACAAATATTTGATGACCAATCTTACAATCTCAATAGCACACTTAAACTAAACTTTGAAGCTCAATTAACCCCTTCAACTAAGTTCTTCAACTCAACAGTCCTAGGCTATGACATTTTCTAGGTTAGGTTGGGAGCATACTGGATCAAAGTTCGTTAGATTTGAGGATTGTTGAGTTGAGTTGAATTAAATAAAATTTATGCAAGATTGGAATTAAATAGAAAACAGGTTTTTTTCAATTGTATTTTTTTTTATTGAAACATAAAGTATGTAGGATATGTTTATGTATGGAATAGCACATTAGGCAAATGACTTCCATGGTTTTGCTGGCACATACGCACTTTTGTAGAAAATTTTTCATGACCGTTTTGCATAAATGTAGCTGAATTTCGTTGATGCAGCGTGGAATGTCCACCTTCAATGCACGGGTGGATGTGGGCTTGTTGACATAGACCTTTGACTTCAAATAACCCTATAGAAAAGAATCCAATGGTGTTAAATCATAATACCTAGGGAGCCAATTCTGATCACCGAAACGAGATGCACATGACCAGGAAATGTCTCAAGCACTAATTGGATCGTTTCATCGGCTGGCATATCGCATCGTCTTGTTGAAACCACATGTGGTACACATCATTATCACCCAATTTAGGCAGAAAGAACTCGGTCATCATGTCGCGATATCGAGCACCAGTCAGAGTAATTGCTTGACCAGCCTCATTTTCGAGGAAGTATGGTCCAATGACGCTTCCAGTCCAAAATCCGCACCAAACCGTAATACGTTGAGGATGCATTTGTTTTTCGACAATCACATGTGGGTTCTCTGAACCTCAAATGCGGCAATTTTGACGATTAACGAAGTCATCAAGGTGAAAATGAGCCTTCATCGCTTAGGATGATTTTGCTCGAAAAATCAGCATTCACTTGTTCAATAATCCATTCAACGAACTCTCTTCGCTGTGCATGGTCATTAGGCTGATTGAACGATTTGTTGGACGGCCAGTGTGTTTAGCGTCCCCAATTAATCTTTCACAGTTGACCAACATAAATCAATATTCCGACCATATTTTGTACGAAATTTGCGAACTGTAGCAGCCAAACTTTCATTATTTTTGAAATATTGTTCAATAATGAAAACGCGTTGTTATTTCGTGTAGTGCTCTATTTTTATTAACCCTAAATTGTCAGCTGTCAAACTGTTTTCTTTTTTTGGTTGCCAACACTTTACCGCACAAATAGCGGCAAATTCAAATGTTGCGTGAATTATGGGACACCCTAATTTTTTCATATATTTTTTATCCCTTACTTCAATGAAACCAACATTTTTTGTTTTACGAGGGCAATGAACCATTCAGTTGAATTTCCAGTTTCCCTGTGAATCAAATTTAACCCGCATTTAACTGTAACCAATAAATAAATAAGTACATTAAGTATATAGTTTAGTTTTCGAACACTTTAAAACCTCTTTTCACACACACCCTCATCAACGTCCATTAACATATTAGGAGAGCGAAAAACCCAAGAAAAATCTTGAGTGAATAATTAATCGGAAATTAGAAAGTTGTAAGCAGCCGACTTTAAAAGGTGCAGGGGTGGAGCACGTGTGACACGGAAATTTTCAGGCAGCGGATTTCAGTGCCGAGTAACGCTTTCCACATGAATATTTATGCAGGTAAGTTGTGATAGACTATAGCAGACTTTAGGATGATGGCACGAGAACGAAAATTATCGCTACTTACTATTTCACGCAAACGTGAGTATGTCGATTTGAATTGTTAATTTTTTTATTAATATGATATTAATCAGAATTTGTTTATAAGCAGAAACTTGATAACTTGAGCAGAAAATAGATACAATAATATTATGTTTGCTATGTCAGTTGTTCCAATTTCAGGAAAAAGTGTTATAGTGTAACCAAATATGTTTAAATTGATAACTTATTATATTTAATTGGAGATTTTAATAATACATAAATTGTAACCAATTTGTATTGTAACAGAAAACTGATGACTGATGACTCGTGGCATAAGCAGCAAAAAAAGTTTAATTGAAAAAAAGTTGGTTTTTGTATGATAATATTTTTATTTGGCTACATTTCGCCAGTATACCTATATACTGTAGACTAAACTCTAGGACACACTGTATACAGAGTGTTCGGTAATTAGTTGTTATTAGTCGGTAATTAGTAGAGACCGTAGGTTAATAATATAATCCAGGACCGTTCTTAACGCGACTGGAATACTGTAATATGTTCATATCAACAATCGTCATCGTCTTTTAATATGTGCCATATTAAATAAATTCAACTCCTATAGTCCTATATATGTATATGTACATAATACAATGTATGTATAATATGTATATAGTACAATCGTATAACACCATTATATTGCGGAATATAACCCGTCTACCATGTTGTGCGCCCCACTCTAACCACGTTATGGCACGTGCCAAAGGTCGCGTCGTGAACGTAAACATGATTTACATTTATTGTTAGTATTAGTTGAACTACGCTGGTCGATGCATCATTGGTGTGAACGAAACGTCGAATAAATTTATGTCTGTGTGTGATAGTGTACTAACCCACAAAAAACACTACTACTGTCAAATTTCATACAAATACTTACTAGTAGTTACTTACTCCTACCATTGAAGCAATTACAAAAATATAAAACTTATTTCATCTACTTTGAAACCCTCTATTTCCATGATTATTGACTTTTGTGCTAAGACAAATTGGGTAAATCGACTTATTTTAAATCAAACAAACTACCATTACAATACGGCCCATTCATTATCAAACACCCTGTGTATGTTGATGCTTGAGACGTTTTTATGTTTTTCTACGAAAATACCTCGATTTTTTATTTAAATGTTACAGAAGAAGTCAGCATACAACACGCTTGTTACGGTTAAGTTTTACGTGTGCATATTCCCCACATGTCCTATACGTACACGTGAAAGGGCATTCCCGGGGGGATACGTCTCCCTGTCAACATGAATAAAAAGACAAGGCGACTTCTCGAACCGCCAATATACATATACTTTTTACATAATAGGGTTAGCTGGGGGATACCTATCGGCAATATCAAAATATTTCTCGTAGTAGTTGAATATTTAAATTCAATAAATTCTCGATGGCTACAAGAAAAACTGTTTTAGTATAATAATCATAGGCACACAAAAAAAAAGTTCTGATACAGAAAGGTGAAGTACCTTCTGGTACGTTTTTCGGTGTGCTAAAAACGAATCTCAGGTCAGAACTGACCCATCATCATCCCATCATCACCCCATCACCCCATGGCCCCAGCCTCCCAAATGGTCAAATGTTCACATCATATAAAAATTCAAAATAAATATCTCATTCTACGTTTTTGTGTGCTAAGAACGATTCTAAGGTCATCATTTACCCATCACCCTTATATTTCGCTCCACCATCCCCTAAAGGGTCAAAATTTTATACCAGGGTAGATGGGACGTAAATATGTTAGCAGACTATTGTTGGATGCTAAAACGAGAAACTACAACAAAAGATGAAAATTACTATCGAAACCAACTTCACAGGTCATTTGAGGGAAAAAGGACTCGTTATCACCGTAAAAAATAGAAAAGGATCCTGTACCAAAGACATATGTAAGTGATTTATGATTTTTGAATCGTTCTAAAATTTGACCATTTGGGAGGGTGCTAGGGTGCGCTGCGCTGGGGCGAAATCTAAGGGTCTTGGGTAAATCATAACCCCAGATTCGTTTTTAGCACACCGAAAAACGTAGAATGAGACATTTATTTTGAATTTTTATATAAACTAACATTTACACCTTTTTGGGTGTTTCTGGGGGGTGCTGGGGCGAAATCTAAGGGTGATGAGTAAATTATGACCTCAGATTCGTTCTTAGCACACCGAAAAACGTAGAATGAGATGTTTATTTTGAATTTTTATATGATGTGAAAACTTGACCATTTGGGGGGTGCTAGGGTGTGCTGGGTCGAAATCTAAGGGTGATGGGTCAGTTCTGACTTGAGATTCGTTTTTAGCACACCGAAAAACGTACCAGAAGGTACTTCACCATTCTGTATCAGGACTTTTTTTTTTGTGGTCCTGTGAATAGATACAATTCTAGCCTTGTGACACATTTAAGGACTCATGGTTCAGACTCCAAATTGAAAAACTGCTTGTCAAAGTTAGCGGAACAATTTTCAGATTAGCCCCATTTATGTTCTGTTCGGGCTTGAGACAGGTTTAAATTTCGGTAGCCTGAAGGGTTGACCTAAATGTCTTGACGTTGTTATGATGTGGCTTAAAGGATTCGCCGTCCACACCCCAAAAACCAACCTCATGTTGAAATTTGAATTCACAATTCTGGTGGTAATTCAGATATGTACAGGATGAACTAAGAGGACGGGACGCCGGCGTGTAAAAATCCTATCCTAGCACATACGAGGTGTGTAAATTAAGTAATGAGACTGGCAACGTAGCGCCCGATCTAGCAACTTTGCGAAGACGGGACTTGAATGGGCGGGTAGGTCAACACGTAATGCACCTTCAGCACAAGTTTGAATTTGTTAGAGTCATTTGTTTGTTCTTTGTGACTGTTTTCGTACACCGTTTTTTTTCTAGTGCGTTTTAAAAATGAGTGACATTAATTTTGAGAAACGGTGTGCCATCAGGTTTTACTTCAGACTTGGACATAGCGCAACGGATACTTTTGCAAAACTTCAACACGCCTACGGACAGTGTTTTTTCAATAGACCAGGTTTTTCGGTGGTTTAAGGCATTCTCAGAAGGAAGAGAGTCGACTGAAGATTAACCACGCAGCGGAAGACCTTCATCTTCAAGAACCAATGAACATGTCGATAGAATACGGGATCTTGTGCGTTCAAATCGTCAATTGACGACAAGAATGATCAGGGAAGAGTTAAATTTCCAAAAACCCTATCACAGGAACAAAAGGATCCAATTCCAATAGGAATTGTCCTTCAATTGGATTGAATTTCCAAAAATCCTATCACAGGAGAGCAAAATGTCTGACTTTTTGGAACCATTTGAAAATGATTCCCTAATTTTATGGAACGTGTCATTACTGGTGATGAAGCTTGGGTGTTTGAAACGACCCGTAAACTAAGCGCCAAAGCATGGAATGGTACACTTCAAGTTCTCCAAGACCTAAAAAAGCAAGAATGACCAAGTCGAAGATCAAATGCAAGCTGATTTGCTTTTTTTGATAGCCAGGGAATTGTCCACAAAGAGTTTGTGTCTCCAGGCCAAAGAGTCAATCAACACTTTTAAAGAGAAGATCTTGAAAAAATGGTCATGCGTGTAAGACCGAAACATCAAGAACAACTTATGTTGCATCACGACGAGGCGTCTTGTCACACAGCCATTTCAGTAAACGAGTTTTTAGCCAGTAAAAACATTCCCCATAAACCGTCAGTAAAAACATAAAAACCGTCTCCAGCGCTGTGTGGCTTCCCAAGGAAGTTATTTTGAAGAAGACAATACTGAATTGTAATTATATTCGAATAAAAAAATCAGTCTCATTACTTAATTTACACACCTCGTATTAAGGCCTCCCAACAAGTCTTGAGCGTTTGGTCATCAGCGTTAGGATTAGTGGAATCACGCAAGAGACTTCAAAGGGATGCAGTTTCTTGGGTTTTAGTAACTGTAGAGGGGTGGTTCACGTGGTCTGAAAAAGGGTTAAGGGGATGCACAAGCAATCTTGTACAAATAAGGTATAGACATCCAAAAAAAAAACGTCACCAAATCTGGCTGTGAAAGAGAGATGGAAATAGCGGTCATGTCGAACCTCAAAACAAAACTTTGTTGTTGTCAAACTTTTGACAAGTAGCTGTCACAATTGAAAAACAAATAATGGCTGTTGTATAAGGTGACAGCTTTGACAATTAAATAAGATTATAAATTTAAGATTAGAAATACGTTAAAATTAGAAATATAGTTAGTTTATATACTAATAACATATTTTCGCTAACGAACTTTTGGTATATCGATATTCAACTTCTGGTGTATTAACGTATTCAAATAGTTTTAAACTAATATTTTGAATTAGTTAATATACTCGTACTTGTAAGTGAGCTGGAAAGAAATGAGTGTCTAATATTTGCAAACATTAAGGTTTTTAATTATGTACAGTTGTAGATCGAGAGTACAGCATTTTTTAATTAGGCTACAGGTATGGAAATATATTTCTACATTTTACTATTTTATATTACTTTAGCAGTCATTTTCATGCCAGACAAGAAAATATAAAATGTCTTTTTGCGATCCATCCACGTTATTTACATTACATTAATTATTATAGAGAAGAGAACTTCTTAAAAGTAAGATTCTATTCTTAAATTTTTTATACCCACATAGTTAAAAAATAGCCATAGAGTTATACTAGGTTTTTTTTTATGGGGATTGAGGACGAACTAATAATTACTATTCAAACAATTTAATAATCTTGCTCTACTTAGTTCAAACTTAATATTTTTCCAATTTACGTCAATATACAGAGACTACAGATCGCGACTCGACCAGGAAGTATTTTTTTTAATTTATTTTCCATAGTGTCTAATTCACCAATAGTTGATTAATTTTGGCATAAACTTAAGTCATTTAGTTAAAAAAAAAAAAATTAATAAAAAAAAATGTGGAAGTGATAAAGGTCCTCGATGCATTGTGAATAATTACACAGGACACAACAAAATTTTTTTCTTGCGCGGTACACTACATCAGGTATTTTATATGTTTCTTGGGTTGCTGATCACGAATCCGGGCTTAGTTTCACTGAATTGGCTAACCTAACCTCAAAAAACCCCCCCCTAAATTTAGAAAAATCAAGTTTAAAAATCAATAGTTAGGGCAACCTGAAGTTTTAAGCTGAATAGCCCTTTCAACTTGGGCTCTCTGATCCCATAGTTTGAAAACCAAAAGCCCTTAAGCCCATGGCCCCTAACCTCAAAAACTACATAAACTTCATGAATCAAGTCCACGAACTCAATAACCCATAATGATTAAGACCTGAACTTTCGAACTTAATAGACCCTAAATTGTTTCTTTTGAAACACGTTATCCCCAAGTTCTAGCCTTCAGTCCAATAGCCACCTAATCTAACTTCAAAAAAAAGGATTTAAACTCACGAAGCTACGCACGTGAGGCCATGGAACATTCTATGTCTTTGGACGCATGACGTCATGCGTCACATACATGATGCTCGATAGAGTTTTTCCTACCCCAGATTTTGCCCCTTCAGGTTAGGCAAACCATCTTTACCAAGCGTGACGTGACGCAAAATTATATGAGAGTTAAATGAGGGCCGAGATGAAGGTTTAAATGAAGGACAGCTCTTATCCAGGCCCAGGCCGGGGGGCTTCGGCTGAAATTGGCCAACTTGAGGCCGGAGCTCCCGCCCAGAGACAAAGTCCAAAATGAGGAGAATTGCATGAGTGCTGGAATGAGGGAACGAATGAGGAATTAGATGAGAGTTAAATGAGGGTATCCAGGCCCAGGCCGGGTGGGGAGGGAGGTCCATGCGTGACGTAACGCATGACGAACATAATCCCATAATAAATACATAGAATGTCAAAAACACCATCAATTCAATAAATGGAGTTTACAAACTCAATAGCTCAATCAACTTGAATATCTGAGCTCGATCGCCTCTTCAATCTAAACTTATCAACACTACAGTATCCAAACGTAAGCATTAAGTCTCATATCAACATAACCTAACCTCAAAAATTCACATAAACTCAATTAATGAAGCTTATGAAGGAAATAGCCCACTTATCCAAAGTATCTGAACTCAATCACTTCTTCAACTTAAGTTCTTTAACTGTACAACTTCGGAAGGTGAATATTTAGATTCATAGCTCCCTCACATAACCTGAAAAAAAAAAAAAAAATTCGATGATCAAGCTTACAATCTCAATAGCACACTTCTAAGCTTCGAAGTTCAATTAACTCCTTCACTACGTTCTAACGAACTAAGTTCTTCAAGCTCTTGAGTTTGTAAACTCCATGTATTGAATTGATGAGGTTTTTTGAAGTTAGATTAGGTGGCTGTTGGACTGAAGGCTAGAACTTGGGGATAACGTGCTTCAAAAGAAACAATTTAGGGGCTATTCAGTTCGAAAGTTCAAGTCTTAACCATTTATCTGTTATTGAGTTCGTGGACTTGATTCATTGAGTTTATGTAGTTTTTTGAGGTTAGGTTAGGGGCTATGTGCTTAAAGGCTTCGGTTTTCAAACTATGGGATCAGAGAGCCCAGTTGAAAGGGCTATTCAGCTTACAAGTTCAGGTTGCGCGAATTATTGATTTTTTAAAATTGATTTTATAAGTTTAGGGTTTTTTTTTGAAGTTAGGTTAGCCAATCCAGTGAAACTAAGCCTGGATTCGTGAGCAGCGACCCAAAAAGCATATAGAATACCTGATGAGTACCGCGCAAGAATAAATTTTTTTGTGGTCCTGCGTTATTCTTGATAAATTTTTCGATATCTTGTCAATTTGACCAATTTTTCGGTACCACTGTATTTTTTTAACTTCTCGTCAAATCGGTGATCAAATAAAATATGTCAAAACAGTTTTTTTTTGGTTGTCGGACATGCAAAAATTCACTTCCAGAGTTTTTGAGACTGTCAATAATAAAAATGTTTCTCATATGTAGACATAACTTTATGATGATATTATTTAGGTTGTATGATACTTATTATGTATGATCATATAGCCTAAACTGAATAGGCTGTATGATACTCATTTGAATAAGCATTAATTATACAGTATCACCATAAAGTTGGCTACATATGAGAAACATTTTTATTATTGACAGTCTCAAAAACTCTGAAAGTGCATTTTTGCATGTCCGACAAACAAAAAATCTTTTTTGTTTGTCGGATTTCATTTGATCACCGATTTGACGGGAAGTTAAAAAAAAATACAGTGGGTCAAATTGACAAGATATCGAAAAATTTATCAAGAATTATTCACAATGCATGGAGGACCTTTACCCATATCACTCCTATGATCACAATCACAATTTGTGATATATCACAAATTATTTTTTTTGATTAAAAAAAAATTTATTTAACTAAGACTTAAGTTTATGCCAAAATTATTATTATCAAAATTATTATCAATTATGTCAAAATTATTAATTAATGGGAGATTTTTGAAAAAAAAACTCTAATTAGTTTTTATGACCGTATGAATTTTTTGGGTCGCTGATCACGAATCTGAAGTCCACAATAAATTTCGACTTTCGACAAAAATATATACAGGGTGACAATGGAATAATGTATAAAATTCTAAAAGTGTATTCTACACGTAAAACTAATTAAAAACACTCAAATGTTGTTGTCAAATCGAATGATATTCGATTACACAGGTCTACAAAAAAAGTCCTATCTTTACAGTCAGACCCATAATACCCTAAGCATTTTGATACGCTGAAACCAAATTTGGACAAAAAAATACCACGTCAATTTTTCTCTCCACCCCCCATATATAAATAATTATTTAACATGCCATTTTGTATGAATCGAGATTCATTTAATGTCACGTTTGCTGGCTTCTTGCTCCACAGCGCATTATTTAGAATGTTGAAATGTTGAATTACAAACGAATGCTCACAAGTCTGTCCGCACCTTCGGTTGTCATGTAGGATGAGGTAATTAAAAAAATACGTCTCGATCCATTGTCGTCCGCGCGTCTATCAGAAACAATTAAACCGGACGCGCGTTCCCTTCGCTCGATACGCGAAACAAAACGAAAACCCCGCTTACAAAGTTGATATTAGATAGAGATTTGATTCCGGATATAATACGCCGCCCGTAGTTCACCATAAAAGACGTCACTTTTCAATTTATTCGCCCTTAAATTTGTTTTTCGTCGCGTCGCGAGTACGGCACGGTAAGATTGGTGTAGTAAACAGCTCCCCGAAGGGACGTCAAACTTAAATGTCATACAACGGATTCCATATGTGGCAGGACCCGCGCTCTTTTCGCTGCACGTCGGCCGGCACGGCGCGTTGCACTTCGGTCGTCCTTCTTCGGCGCTTCAGTTCGAGTATGTTGGATCGAATTTGCCCAGATATAAAATATAAAAATGTTACACCAAATAAATATTTAAAAATATTTAAAACGATATATAATTAAAAGGTAATATCCCCTGGTGTTTTTTTTTCATGTGTTTTTATTAGCTTAAATATTACCTAAAATTTCCAAGAACATAATTCAAGAGGTTTTAGGGAGGGGGGTTTTTAAATAAACTGCTCGTCAAAATTAGCGTAACACTTTTTAGATTAGCGCCATTTGCATTCTATTTGAGTTAGAAACTTGCGGATAGGTTTGGTTTTAATGCGAAATAACGAAGTCACTACGCTGTGACTTAAACGGTTCGCCGTTCGCACTCCAAATTTAGAAAATCGTCGAAAGAGTGACCGCAAAAACAAGCCATTTTTCGCCTGTTTGGCAGCCCTTGAAATCTAACTTCAAATGTATGCTAAATTATAGTTTATGATGAGACTTTAATCTCCTGAAAATTTCAGATTGAGGCTGCATTCGGTTCTCGAGGTATCGAGGGTTACAGTTGTCAATTTTACAAGAGCCCGAAATTCAATATTACTTAGCTTATATCGATCCATTTTTTCTTAAGATTTATTAAGCATTTGGGAATTAATATTTCTTTAATTTTTAAACGTAAATTCATTTTAAATATCATCTTTTAGTCTTCAGAAATTATTAAAAAAACCTTTAAAAGTATAAACAATTCGACACTGATTTGCGATATTTCGGCTATGAGTAGTGTAATACAAACCATATTAGACTTTTCAACTTTTTAAACTTCTTCTACAATGACAACTTGTTGTCTCAAAAGAATCATTATCTCCTGAATGTAATGAATTGTGAACCCATACAAAATTGACAACTTTGACTATCGATATCTCAAGAACCAAATGCTGCCTCAATTTAAAATTTTCAGGAGATGAAAGTCTCATCATAAACTATTATTTGAAGTAGAATTCTAAATATATGCTAAACTAACTATTATTTAGCATATAAGAGATCAAGGGCTGCCAAACAGGCGAAACTTGCGGTCACTATTTGACTTTGACTCTTTGACTTTGACGCCAATTTCAGAGAGATACAGGGTGGACAAAGAAGGACGCTGTCGGGTAAAAACTCCATCGTGGCACACTTTAAGACCTCCTCAATAAGATCTGTGTATATGGTCGCTGACATCTCTTCAAACCATTTCTAGACTCCCCCTAAGCCGCCCCTTTGTGTTTAGGCTGGGTTTTGCGTGGTTTGACCTCTGTTAGGCGAATCCATTGATCTTAATGCTGCCTAATAAATTGGTCTGGAGTGCCACAACTCGTTTTCACTCTTTGACAACCCAAATACCCTTTCAAGCCACACCTACTCCGGCTCCCCTGTGATTCCGCCCCTGTAGAAGGCTGCGTGGAATGTCTCTTTGTCTAGAATTCATGTCATGGCATTACTTGAAGGCTCTTGAAGTTGGCGGAACACATTGCGGACGACCGATTGAGCGCCAAAAGTGATGTTAAAACTCTAACCCACCCCCTGAAAATTTGCCAACCTAAGGGGTTGCAAGTAAGTCTTGACTTCTGAAAGAGGACTCGTTGGGTAGGCGGAACCTTCCTTTGCACTTCTGTGAATTGACAATCACCAAATTCGCGAGAGATGCCTGGTACACAAGTGCAAATGAAGGTTCCGCCTACCCAACTAGTCCTCTTTCTCACAAGGTGATATTACCCCATAATATGTAGGTATAATTATTGATTTTAATTAAACATATACAGGGTGACTCAGGAGCAATGTATCAAATTCTAGAACTGTATTCTACACGCAAAACTAGTTAAAAAACTCAACTTGTTGTTTTTCGATACATAGGCCTACAAAAAAGTTCTGTATTTGCAATTAGACTTATTGATTAGCTGAAACCAAATATCGAAAACAATTTTTACCGTGTTTACTCCATATAACCTGGGGGTTATATGGAGGTCGAGAGAAAAAGTAAAACCCATATAATCTCCATATAACCCCCAGGTTATATGGAGATTATATGGGATATGGAGAAATTTTTATAGCTTATTGACGCTGTTATTATGTCAAAATTGTGATCAGCAACCCAAAAAACTTAATAATATGCATTTGGTATCAACTTTTTACATTTTCGTCAAATCTGACAGCTTGATGACAGCTGTAATTAAGTCAATATTTATTCTTGACTTCAGATTCGTGATTATCGATCCAAAAAATCCATACAAAGGTCCTAAAAAACCTTTTTTTTTTTCAAAAAATTTAGACGCGGTAGAATTTTTTTTGCCAAATTTGGTTTCAGCACATCAAAATAAATAGGAAATGATGGGTATGTTTGCAAAGAGAACATTTTTTTATAGATCTGTGTTATTTATTATTTTTTGTTCTAGTTATAGCGTCATAACAAAATTGAAGGGATCAGACCAGTGTAAAACTTTAGAAAAATCGATTCTTTAATTTTATGTTTATAGTTTTTTAAGTTACTTGTCACTTAATTTAAGATATGTCCGATCACTGAATTAAAAAAAGTTATCTCCGCAAGAGCCAGTGAAGTCAAAGGAAAATTGCCGCCATACGTGGACTTTGACTCCAGGAAGACTACATCTTCTTCTTGGCTGACTCCATTCATTCCGTTCTCCTCTTCATGACTTCAACCTGTTCTCCCTAACTCTATTTTATTCGCTGCCTTCTTCGTGTTCTTTATTTGTTTATATTCTCTTCGTACCTTTGGGTATATGCGCGAGATAGACATTTGCCTGATCTGAGAGAAAAGGCTTGCTTGCAAAGAAAGAAACCTAAAAGGCCTTAACAAATAGAGGGAAAATGCTACAATAGAAGATGAATGCATGCTATATGCACCAGACATATATATGGATTAGTAAGTCACCATTAAGTATCTTAAAACATATAGAAAATCCCCATACTATTCGTTTCAATATAAATACGTGTTATTTTCATTTTTTTTTGCTTATTTTTTTTGTGGTGGACAGTGTAGAGGAAACATTGTAGTAGCAATCATATTGTTATTTTTCATAGGCTTCCCACAAGTACTGTCACCCGTTGAACTAAAATTTACTGCACAAAAAAATTAAATGAGATCGAGAAGACGACAAAACCCTTTAAAATATAATGTAATTTGGAAATAATAAATTCGGAAATTTTTTGAAACCTTAATTGTTGCGTAACTTAAAACTTTAGTTCAACTTGTGTCTATATGCATATGTTAAGAGTATACATATGGTTTCGTTTTGGTTCCAGATGTACAGCGTCGAGGGAGGAATGCCTACCATTCAGTGCTACATAAATTTCAGGTCTGGTAGCGACTGAAGGCAGCGATTAAGATATTAAAGCTTTTTTAAAGTGTCTAATGTAGATACTAGTATGTTCTTGAAAGTAATGGTAATCAATGATAATTTGATTCTAGTGACATTTTTTGGCCTTCACCTACTGTACCTCTCCCAAAACAACACAATTTAGTGTCGTTAACACTGGTCTGTCCCCTTAACAATAGTTAACTAGTGGGATGTGGTCATAAATATATAAAAAAAAAACTGTTTTACATATCTCAGGGCTCTAAAGGTGTGTACTCACTGAGCGAAAGAAGGCTGAACGAACAACGAACTTCCAACTTCAAATGTGAATTCGGTTACACGGTTTATTGACCACGTTGTCAATAAAGCGTGTTTTTAGTAGTCCCCCAATAATTATGCAACTTTAACTTTTAACAATTTGTGGCCGATCGACACATTCCAATGCCAAAAAAAAATATGCAAAACAATAAACAATAAACAAAAAAAAAACAATAAACAAACAAAAAAAAATATTTCGCGATAATTGTTACCATGATTATTGCATATGTACAATTCGTATACGAAGTTAGGAATTTGTTGTTGGTTCGGTTTTCATTCGCTCAGTGAGCACGTACCTTAACATAAAATATATCAACACGCATTGTAAACAATAAAAACAAACATTATACGAAACACAGATTAAAATATGTAAAATTATAGATGGGATCAAAAATAGATATTTTATACTTTTACAACTTAGTAAATATTTTGATGTCATCAACATAAATGTAATTGAAACACTGATATTATACACAGATACAATGAAATACAACGTGTGAAAAAAAAACTGATTTTTTAATGAGATATTTGAATTCTTCTACCTCAAAACCTATACAATAACATGTCGCATGAATATTTTCTTAAATACAAACAAATACAACCCAATACAACCCAATTCGCCCCCTCTCTTCCGTAGGATATCGAATACGCCATCATAGAAATGAAAATAAATTCATGGTTTGGTTTGACCACACATACTCGTATACATTTTCATAATTTTTTATTCTTACAATTTATTTTCATTGTCATCGTAGGGAGTACGAAGATGACCAAAAAAGGGAAGGAATTTTTTAGAGCTCTACGCACTGTAATATGTAATACACCTTCAGTACAAGTTTGAACTTGTTAGAGTCATTTGTTTGTTTTTTGTGGCTGTTTTCATAAACCGATTTTTTTTAGTGCGTTTTAAAAATGCGTGACATTAACTTTGAGCAACGGATACCTTTGAAAAACTTCAACACGACTACGGAGACCGTTTTTTTGAAGAGTCCAGGTTTTTCGGTGGTTTAAGGCATTCTCAGAAGGAAGAGAGTCGATTGAAGATGAACCACGAAACGGAAGGTCTTCATCTTCGAGAACCGTTGAAAATATCGATAGAATATGGGATCTTGTGTGTTCAGTTCGTCGGTTGACGACAAGAATGATTGGGGGACTGTTTATCAGATTTTGACTAAGAAGAAAAACTTCGAAAAAAGGTCATGTGTGTGAGACCAAACATCAAGAATTACTGGAGTTGCATTGACAATGCGCCTTGTCACACAGTCATTTCAGTAAACGAGTTTTTAGGCAGTAAAAACATTACTGTGGCTTCTCAGCCTACTTATTCGCCTGATTTGAGACCTTGTGACTTTTTTTCTTCTCGAGATTGAAAAATCACTTCAAGGGACGTCATTTTCGGGCCATAGAAAACATTCAAACGGCTGTAACCGACCAGCTGAAGGCTATTACAGTTCTATATGAGTTCCAGCACTGCTATGAGGAATGGAAGAACCGTCTCCATCGCTGTGTGGCTTCCCAAGGAAGTTATTTTGAAGGAGACAATAATGAATTGTACTCCTATTCGAATAAAAAAAATTAAAAAAAAAACGTACTCTTCATTACTTACTGTCTCATTACTTAATTTACACACCTCGTATTTCATTTTGAATGTTATAGTTAATATTTAGAAACAAAAAAATTTGTCTCGAATTTTCCCTAAAATGTTGCTATCAGTCCTGTTAAAGCATACTAGACCAAAATTAACACCAAAATTAGGGATTGTAATTTGAAAAAATGAGGATGACGTCATCTCTCGAAAACAGTTGGCCATCAAAAGGTGATATAGCAGTCAAATTATGTTTTGGTTTTATTGAATTTGTGCAGTAGTTTATCCTTCTCCGTATTTTTAAAAATGTTCATTTTAAATATTGCTTAGGAAGGCAATATCCTAATTCCATATGACGAAAGATAAATTATTGATATGGATTTCATGATGAGATTTTAGTTTCAAAAATAGTCGTTCGTGAAACTTTTGATCCAATGCGCTGTGACGTGCGGCCAAATGAAACAGTGACGGGGGGAAATTTCATGCGAGCTGAGAATACGTGTTAGAAAACAGACGCGGTATTTTACTTTTATGTATTTTGAGGGCTTTACTGCTAAATCGGTGGTGTGTAACTATATCCCGGATAAGAGGAACTTATATTTGCTTTTTATATTCAGCTCATGCACTCTTTGATTTTTTTATTGCAGTCAATTTAGGCTCGGTTCGAGGCGACATCGAGACATGCCGAAATATTTCGATTGATCTAATGGGTAGGGGAGAAACTTAAATATAAAAAAATATTGGTAATTTATAAAATCGAGGTTAACCACAATGTATGAAATGATGTTATGTTTTCTTGCAGTAACTTGTTGTTAATGATTTATTAGTTTTCGTTAACAGATGACCATATTGATTTTGAATTGTTACAGTATT
Source organism: Aromia moschata (assembly GCA_029963805.1). NCBI lineage: Eukaryota > Metazoa > Arthropoda > Insecta > Coleoptera > Cerambycidae > Aromia > Aromia moschata. Next base: position 147,077 of record JAPWTK010000302.1, on the reverse strand, counting down.
ATAATTTAGCTAAGAGTTACTGTATATAATTGGATGTAGATGTAACTAATTTCTCCTTAAACGCTGTTGCGGCAAGTTGTTACAAATCGTAAAAAATATGCAGGTTTAGTTTTATAACTGTATATCCTTTGATTTTTTTAATTTTTGGTCTTTTTTTGGCAAGGAAATTAAAAACCACCTTAAAATATTTTATGTAGGTTTCGCTTAACATAACAATTTTTTACTTTTTTCAATTTTTAACGCTTACTTAACTGTTTATAGATATAAATAAATGTTTTTTTTTAATGAAACAGTTTTGTGAAACTGACCTATTATTTATCTAGAACTGATTAATAATTAATATTTATTTATTTATTTATATTATTTATATATTTATATAAATATTTAATATCTATATTTATTTATTTCACTAACCTTATACTTTTAGTAACAGTTGACCATCTATAAATTAATTTAGATACATCTACTCGTATATGTTTGAAGTAAAATAATGTTCTATATCGACATATGTTTTTTCGTATTATGTTTTCTTCTTCACTTCATCTTTTTCATTGCTGTTTTCTTCCACGAAAAGAAAACAAGTTTTTCTACTTTCTCGACAAAATAAAGGAAAAGTCAAGAATGAATCATCAATAGTAAAAAAATTATTAACATCCGATAAAAAACAGTTGCATATAATAAAAGTAGACAAAAGTAAGAAGCACGCGGTTTTCATTTATATTTTAACACTTACCTACGGGGTCGTACGGGGGGTTATACGAGACGGAAAACAACTTTTTACACCAATCTGTACCATTTATCTGTATATATTGCCTTTGAAGCTTACTAAAATTAATACTTGACATTTCATTCATAAGGTTTTGAAATGTTTAAATTTAACTTGTAATAACTATAATCGAACTATCGGGAACTAGCCTGTAATTTTTTTAATGACGAAAAATAAATTTTTGAATAAATAATTTTATAATAAATAATATTTTGTTTTTACATGGCAATAGTTATCTTTCTTAAAAATGGTGAAGGTGCCGATGGTAAATTGTATTAAATTATGAATGTTCAATGTAGGTGGTGGCTTCATCAATTCTAATATCAAAATGTAATACCATCAAAATCTAAAATATGACAATTTTAGAGTAATACAGTTACAATGCAATTAACACTTTCGAAAACAAATTTTTCGAAAACTTTGTATAAACTGCTCGTCAAAATTATTGTAACACTTTTTAGATTAGCGCCATTTGCGTTCTCTTCGAGTTAGATACTCCTTTTTTTACGAGCAGTTTATTTTGAATGAAATGTTAATAAAGAATGAACAAAATATATACAACGTGAAACATAAAATAAAAAAAGTAGGTACTCTTTTTTTGCCCTTGAGAACTCATTTTATGTTCGACTCACTTTCAACGCTAAGCGCCTGTCATATACTCTTGAATGTATTCGATAAAAAAAACATTTCGTGAGTTCTGGAACAAATATGTTCCAGAGGTGTCGTTACCGGGTCGCACAACGTCATGTAACTATCGACCAACTGTGCGCAGAGACTTAGTAAAGTGGATTAAAAGTGCATTAAACAGTACATGGTGGTTATGTATCGACGAGACAACGGACATAATTATGTAATATGTAATAAACGCTCTGTTCTAAGGTTTTTGTGGCACCTGTGTAAATTCTACTAGCTAGTAAAATACTAGTAAAAGGAATGATTGTAATAGCAACACAATTACGAGGGTGGTGTTGAACAATTTCAACCGTCAACAAGTCAAGTGGTGATGTTTATCCCCAACGATGTTGCTAGTACATATGTTGACTGTGAAATTCATAATTATTTTGGAAAATTGCAGGTGTGAAAAATGGTGTTCAGGTTTTTGTTTCAAAATCTTTTGGTATAAAAGCTGGTGTGGGTTAAAAAAAATTCACCAGTCACCATTTATTTAGGATATATTAACGTTTTTCCAGATTTACAGATGTATCTCATGAAATCTATATGACATAATAAAATATACTAAAAAACGTTCCTTTGCAGAAACTTTGTTAATGTAGTTTTACCTTATTTAACGGTATAAATTAATTCTATTCAAGTACAATAACTAACACATGAATTAAGAGTAATGTTTCATTACCAGACTTCGGACATATGTGGTTTTAACTATGAACGGCTCTCAAGTAAATATGAATATCTGATCATCGGAGGTGAACCTTATGTTTTATTAATGACATTTTTGTTTAACTATTTGGGTATACTTGGGGAAAATAATTCGTTTATGTTCAAAAACCTTAATATAATTGAATACGGTAAAATAATTGTTTAAATAATAATCGTTTTATAAAAAAGGCACACTGTACTTCGCCGATATGATTTGGTCATTGTCTATCATACCAGCGCAAACATCCCATGAACAGAAACTGTTCAGTACCAGGACCAACAGCGCACGCGCCACTTGGAAATAATAATGAGGCAATCCATTCATAATTTCCAAGAGCCGTTCAAGTTTAAAACCATGTATATTCGAAGTCTGTTCATTACCAAAGTAAATAATATAGAGACATCCAAAAAAAACGTCATCAACTCTGGCTATGAACGAGAGAGATGGAAATAGCGGTCATGTCTAAGCTTTTCGGTTATGTCAAACTTTTGACAAGTGACTGTCACAATTTGTAAAATAAACAATGGCTGTCATATGACGTGACAGTCTTGACAAGTAAATAAGGTTATAAATTCGATTAAGAATATAAATACTTTCTTTTTTTCTCGGCCAACTTTGATGACGTTTTTTTTGGATGTCTCTATATTTAAAACATTTCGTGCATATCCTGTTTAGTTTACAAAACGTTTACTATTTTTTCAGTTTTCTTTTTCCTCCTTTTCCTTTTTTTTATCTTCTCAAAGCTTAATTTATTAATTTTAGTTTATAGGAAATATAAATTTTCTAGCTTCACGTATGCCAAGTATAAGTTATCAAAAAACAGATTAATGAAAAATCATAAAAAATATTTCAAACAAATTACATACGTAATACGAAGTACGTCACAAGTAATACGAAGAGAGGTCCAGAGACACAATTTTCTAAAACGTTTCGTATTGAAAGAAACAAACGGTAAGCTACAGTTGTTAAAAAAAGTCGGAATGGGGAGCATACTCTAACGTATTCGGCTCTAAAGGTTATCCCGAGTAACAAAAGGGTTAAAACGAAACAAAAGAGCTTTTAAGCTTAGATTAGAATGGAAGGATTAAAGCTGAAAAAGGATAACTACACTATCCCGAAGTGTTGAGAATAAGGAAGAATAAAGACAATATGCCGAGCGCAGTGGTGGAGAATGTTGAGGGTCGTTCACCACTTGAATGATTAAATATCCGAATATAATAATTAACATAGTCACTATAATTAATACAGAAATATACATACATTTGTTAGAATTCTCAGTTTCAGTATCCTTCAGAGTAATAGCTATAGGAATAAGTGCGAATTAAAGTAATATATTTCGAAATAATCGCTGCTGAATTTTAAAGGAGGAAAGTGATAGATTTCATTCAGACCGTAAGTTTTTATTCGAATTGTTGTACTCTTGACAGGTGTATCTGCTATTTAGTTATTATTTATATAATTTCATGGTCTGTGAAAGACACCATAAAAATGTAGGAATATATATTGCATCCCTTAAAAAGTCAGCACCATAGGGATCCATTTATTAAGTGCAATTTTTTCAAAAACTGTCTCTGCTCTGTCGAAGTTTTAACTACAGAAGACCCAAACACTTTGGTTTTATTAAATTGGAAATCCAGGCAAATGTCCTTGGAAATTTCAGATCGCCACAAATTAGCATCGTTATTTAAAACGTAAAACAATGTGATATCAAAAAATTGTTTCTATTCACGTTAAGAAGTTAAATGTGAAGTTTTGTGTAAATATTTCGACTCATTTATTCCTTCGTTTGATATTTTCGACTTTCATCAAAATAGAGCCAAACACATTTGTTTTTATAAAATTGGCAACACCGACAATATGTCATTTGATATTGTTAAATATTTTTTTTTGTTAAATAAAGAAAAAATTTATTGCATTCGCGTTAACGTGTTAAAATGATGTTTCATTAAAAAACTCGGACTTTTTTGTTTTTCAGTTTTTTTTGAAAAACAATTTTTTGCACTTCATTTGGGTTCAAAATTAAAACCATTAAAACCACGATTTTTCTATTCTCAAATCACCTATATTAAAATTACTTGGAATTAAATGAAAGGTTAAATTACTTATTTTTATTTATTTTAGAAATTATTTTTTTAAAACTGAATCGGTTTATTCGATCATTTTAATATTAAACACCTTGAAGGTTAAATTTTTCTTAATTTCATTCATACATGGTGACTGTTTTGTCTTCATCCCATCTTAGTCATCACCCCATTTTATTCATAAATGGTTAAAGAAAATTGTATTTCGCAAAAAAATATTATGTTTCTACCATCTGAAATAAAATACGTTACTTAGTAGTAGTCTTCCTACTGAGTAAGAGTATAACAGAAAGAAAACATGCACAACGCTAGGTGTCGCGACGCCTAGAACATTTCTCCAAAGACACAGTTTTATAGTATCGTTGGTAAGCTTATGATTACATAATATGAAACTAACTTGACTGTAACTTTATGGTATAAAGCCAGTCACTTAAATATTATTTTTCTCATATTGGAACTTTTCTGTTAACTTCCACACGCACAGCTGAGAGGAAAATTGATGTTTTCCTCTTTTAATATTTACAATACCTCTGGGTGCGTGGGGACCGTCTACACGAAAACGGAGCGACATGCAATATAAGTACAGTTAGGTCAGCTTGGCCTTCAAGCATCCTAAAATAAGAGTATCGGTTTTTTGGTTAGGTGGCCCGCAAAACATTGGAATAAATACATATTAAAACAAATAAATATTAACGCTCTCTGAATGTTTATTAGGCGGGAGTGTTTATTATCGCCATGCCAGGTTGTTTATTGAAGCGTAAAAGAGATTTTTATTAAATCATTAGATTTGATACCAAATGATGATTGAAATTGCAAATTCTGTGAAAAAAATTGCAAATAAAATGTAAAACGTAAAATATTTTCTCCAGTTTTGAAGAAAATAAAAAAGAAGCTAAATATCTTAAGCATATCAATATTTATCAACAAGCTAATTAGATAACTGTATTAATATCAATGAATAACTCCATAGCTTTTTAATTTGAAAACCAACAATTGTGTAACTATGTTATTTGATCTTGAAGTTCTACTTCAATTTGATCTACTATATTGGAAAACAACGGTATAAACGAATAGCAGTGATAACAACAGGAATAACAATTATATCTGGCATTTTCAATACGCTTAAGATACTCGACGGGTCTGTTTTTTTTTTATATTCATATCATTTAAATTTACTTACAGTACAAAACATCACACTTAATTCAAATCTTATATACAAAAGTCTCGTGTCACGGTGTTTGTGGTCGCACTCCTCCGAAACGGCTCGACCGGTTTTTATGAAATTTTAGGTATGAGAATAGGTCGTAAAGTATATTTCATACCGTTAGGTGTTCCTATCCAGAGTTTTTTTCTATTTTTTGACATTTTTTTTATTTTTTTTGGATTTGGCATCAAAAAAATACCTATAAACCAAAATTTTCAATATGGCAGAACAACGTTTGCCGGGCCAGCTAGTAATTTATATTATATTAGCTCACTACCTATATTTTGTTTTTGAAATAGCTTTTGGTTCTTCAAAGTTAGTGTCCTCGCCATGTTCTTGAATTTTTGGATGCCAAATTGATAACAGCAACATATATCGGCACGCCACTGGGTCTTTCTTGTACGTCTTATCGCCTTAAACAGGGTGCGAGTTCACCCCTTTTCCAGGCTGCAGACAGAGACAGACGAGATATTATGTGACAAATTGCACATTATTGAAATGACGGAGAACGTCGGCTTTAAACTGGGACGAAAACTTAAGAAAGAGGTGTAAAATGGAGTATTTAGTGGAATAAAGGGGTTCGAAATTTTCACTTACTCGCTAGAGATGTATTTGCATAAGGGTGGAATAATTATTTGGCTTTAGAATCGGCACATCTCGCTCTCTGCAAAGGGTTTGCATTGTGCAGTTTAATAGGTCTAGTAGTGCTAGGAGGAAAGTTGGAGATTGCACACGGAAGCTAACGAAATACTATTTATATAGTGTTCGTACCATTCTATTTTCCTCTTAAATTACATTATGTACTGATAGAGTCATTAAGTTTTAGTGATTCCTATCAATACAGTGAAAGCTCTCCTTACGGACTATATATATATAAATTTGAAATTTGAACTATATGTAGAAATATATTTATATCTAAAGGTTTCCTTTAAAAAATCATTAATTGATGGCGTGACGGCTGATGCATGGATTTGTAGTTTTATTCCCATCCAAGTGAGGATATAACCGCCATGCTAGTTTTTAGTTTTCTGGTGGGTTACGCCATAGAAGTTTTTATTATATAAATTTTTCATATGGTGCGAAATTTTTATAGGGGGCATATGATATTATTTATTTTTTATTTTTAAATCATGTACATACATATTTTATGTAGGTAAATATACATTCATTCATTTCAAATAAACACATGTAACTTAATTTACTTTATATTATATAGAGACATCCAAAAAAAACGTCATCAACTCTGGCTATGAACGAGAGAGATGGAAATAGCGGTCATGTCTAAACTTTTCGGTTATGTCAAACTTTTTACAAGTGACTGTCACAATTTGTAAAATAAACAATGGCTGTCATATGATGTGACAGTCTTGAATCGATCAATTTGATCAAGAATAGAAATACGTCTTTTTTTCTCGGCCAACTTTGATGACGTTTTTTTTTGGATGTCTCCATGTAAGTTTATTTACGTACTGGTATACAAAATGTGTCTGATAAGAGGCATCAAAAAAATGACATCAAATCTGGCCATGAACGTGAGAGATGGAAATAGCGGTTATGTCGAAGCTGAAAACGAAACGTCAAACTTTTGACAAGTGACTGTCACAACTGTAAAATAAAAAATGTATAAGCTTTGACAATTAAATAAGGTTATAGATTTAAGATTTGACGTTTTTTTTTTTGGATGGCTCGTTACATAAATAAATATAGCTTGGAAACTGTGTGTGGGGACATGCTTGTAATGCACAAATTCCTATAACCGGACATCTCCCACAACAGCACAAAAATTGTGGTCCAGTTAGTGTTTGCTTGTGAGAGCTCACTGTATAATATATTAAATGTAAATACAATTGCTTCATAAGGGGTTAGTACTTTCCCGTATTAGTTTTCCATATTCCTATTTAGACTATTTGATCGCCATATTCAGTCAGTATTTAAATCAGCTGCGATAGAAACTTGCTTTTCATGTATTGTAGATGTGAATTTTTTATTCAAAATTGTACAATTTACGAGTTTTGTCCTCAACAGACGCTTGTAAGACACGATGAAGACTGGGCTATACAGAGTGAATTTTTTAATGCGTATTTGGTCTATAGAATCATTATTTTCACTTTTGTCTTATAAAAATTAGTAAAATGTAAAATATGAGGTTGTTTGCATCCCAGATTGAATCTTTTTTTAAAACATAGATCACTCTATTGGGTGTTCATATACTTATGTGCGTCGAGTAATTTCTTTATTGTAAACGGAACATCATACGTTTTTGTACCTTAGAAAAAGTTTTGTTAAAAAGGATATTTGAACACTTGAACAGATTTATCCATTTAACACCGAAACTGAATGATGCCAAAATGTGATGATGACTGAAACGGTTTTATCTCCTGATGATGCCAAAACGGTCGGCGAAACGCATGTTGAGTACAAAAAAATGTTTCGGTGTTAAGTGGTGAAAAGTGTTTCAGTGTACAAGTTTCTACGCCGAAGGTTTACATGAGCTTTTTTGAGCTAGTTTCTAAGACTTGAAGAATTAAATTTATAAAGGTCTTATAAACGTTATAAAATTTTATTCTTCAAACTCAGTCTTGCAAGCTTTGTTGTACCATATTTTAAAAATAATGCTTAATGAGTTTGAGAATTACTGGTATTCAGTGAAAAGGTTGTCACCCCTATTTGTCTCCCAACTTTTACTTAATTAAACTCGTAGTCTAAACATTTGCCTCATCTCGTTGCTATGATATGATCCATACATAAATGTTAAACCTCAACTTGACATCTTAAAGTGTTATCGTGTACAGGGTGAGTTAATTCGTAAGAAATCTTACCCCGCCCCCTTTTCCTCGTTATTTTTAGAGCACAAAAAATACAAGCGAAACTTTTTTTATTTCAGAACAAGCTACCAGTAAGTATGTGAATGTATTAATATATTTGAAATAAGAATGCAGCAGCTGTTTAATTAACATTATTGTTTTGAATGGAACACCTTGTATTTTTTAATTCCTCGATTGCCACTTCTGATTGCAACGAATATGCCATACTATATACTTTCTTCCACGTATTTTTGAAACATTATGCATTGAATATACAGTACGCGGCACCCTAATGCGTACATAGCCGAATGAAGGGCAATTGATAATTTAACTTCTTTACTAAGCAGATGTAAACATGAGGTGAGAACCAATCGCGATCTAGTCGCTAGCGCAGGCGTATGAAAGGCATCCGGTCTGTTAGTAGGGCTGTTTGAGTTAAAATTTGAAATACCATTTTATATTTTATTCTGGTCTAGTGCCTGATTAGAAAAGTGCGTTACTACGAGCGTATTGTAGAAGCACTACATACATTCATAAAAATAAAAATGGATATTTATTTTTGTTATTTGCAAGTATGGACTTGTAATAACGCGCTTTTTTAGGGCCGAATCTTTCGGCCCATATTAACTTTTTATAAATTATTATTCAATATTGTCATTTGCCAATTATTTTACGTATGTATGTGTGCAAGTTAAAACACATACGCCAGTACATCCCCTTCGAACAACTATTCGCATACTAATATAAAATATAAATTAACCAAACGACAACAAACCTCTAGTCTCCGAGCGATGGCGTAGTTTGAATTTGACATGCGCAGATGCTACTAACATGAACATGGTGTCAGATTTCGGCGAATCTCAACAGAGGTGGACTCGGGTCATTATTATTACAAACTGATAGTTCACAGAAAATTAAAACGTACTAAGGGGCTAACTATTACAAAATGGAGCCGTAACCATAACCGTGACCACTGACATTACCACACCTAAATACCGTCGTGTAATAGTAAGCTTCATAGTACGTTTATTCGAATATTCACGAATGTATTCTGATGTATTTTCTGTGTATCGCTTTGCGCTAATAGTGACCTGAGCCCGACTCTGACCTGAGCTACGATTCGCCGCAACGTTGCTCTTTAGATTTCCGCTAAAAATCCCCACTAACACCAAGCCTGGCCGGCCCAAGTAAATTCGCCTATCTATGACATAAAATGTATCATTTAATATGTTGTTAATATCCACCTATGTACGCATTAGGCTGCCGCGTACTGTATAAAATAATATACTCGGGAATAAGATTTAGAATAACCTCTGGATATCCTTTGTGGTCAAAAATAAACATAAAAATTGCTGTTTTGGTTACACTGTTGCTTATATTAGTCAAAACAGAGTTAAACAAAACAAATAATTAAACGTCCATTATTTATTAGTTAACATAATTTTGTAAATGATGATTATTATTACCTAATGAATAGGGTTGGCCGATCGTGCCGCAATACATCGGTGTAGTATAGGAGTCAATGACAAGGCGCAGCGTACGGCGGGCAGCCGAGCACCTGTTAGTCGTTTCACTCAACCGTCTGGCAGACTCTAACATCATTATTAGTATGTACGAGGTGTATATGTCATCGGCGTCAATAGTCTTTGTGATGTATCCGTGAATGTACTCGATAAACAACTATTTCGTGAGTTCTGGAACGTTCCAGAGATGCCGTTACCAGGTTGCACAACATTATGTAACTATATACCAACTGTACGTAGCGACTTAGTAAAGTGAATTAAAAGTGCGTTGAAAAATACATGGTGGTTATTTATTGATGAGACAACATGCTGAAAAAAACATTCTATTCTAAATGTTTGTTACTGGTTACACTGTTATTAGATAGTAAAAGACCTAACAGAATGTAACGGCAACACAGTTACGAGGGTGCTGTTGGAGACCCTCGAACAATTTGAACTGTCATAGAATGCAGGCTTTCACGGCTGTTCTCCAATGGTGAATTTATTTCTTCCGGGTTTTGCCGCGGTCGTCTAAATTGACTTGACATTTCGCTGATCATGCTGCCAGCTTCTTCAGAAGGTTTCTAAAGACTGTTGTTGTCGTACTTTGCTCCTCGTTATATACCTTGGCTCTGCTATGGTTGGCTGAACATCCGTCGAGCTCGATTGACCATGACATTCCAGGTCACTGGTTCTTGGTATCGCTAATCTCCATGTATTACTCAGTCGATACCCGTCCTCCCTATTAAAATTATAATTGTTTTTCATGATCTCCAGGGATTCTCTAATTATTCTTGGGTAATATCTTGTAGTTTTGTCTAACGCTCTGGACCATGGAGTATACAGGAAGAAAACTCACACAGATCGTTACCTTAACGCAGCATCGCATCACCATCCGCAACAGAAAAGATCGTTAATCAAAACACTAGTTCATAGAGCTGAAACAATATGTGACGACGAAAGCAGACTAGAGGAATTACAGCAAAGTAAGGAAGCTTTAACGAAAAACGGTTATAAAGAAAAATACATCGACAGAGTATGCCGCACCCAGAGAACAAAAGTAGAGCAACAACCAACAAGGTATGCTTGCTACCCTATGTCTCAGGAGTGACAGATAAACTCAAGAAAATACTGTCGAAAAAGAATATTGGTGTACGATTTCGCACAGTAAAGAAAATACAGCAGGTGCTTCCCTCAAACAAGAATCCGGTTCCTAGACTTTTAACTAAAGGTGTCTACGAGTTAAAATGTACCTGTGGGAAAAGCTACATTGGACAGACGGGAAGAAGTATACAATGTAGGATCAAAGAACATCAACGACACACCAGACTGGGGAATACAGATATATACGATAAGATATTACCCAAGAATAATTAGAGAATCCCTGGAGATCATGAAAAACAATAATAATTTTAATAGGGAGGACGGGTATCGACTGAGTAATACATGGAGATTAGCGATACCAAGAACCAGTGACCTGGAATGTCATGGTCCACCGAGCTCGACGGATGTGCAGCCAACTATAGCAGAGCCAAGGTATATAACGAGGAGCAAAAGACGACAACACCTGTCTTTATAAACCTTCTGAAGAAGGTGACAGCATGATCAGCGAAACGTCGTCAATTTAGACGACCGCGGCAAAACCCGGAAAAAAACACTTCACCAATTTGAACTGTCAACAAGTCAGGTAGGCCGTTTGCTCTCAGAATGCAGGTGCAGGTTCTTGCATGTTACATGTAAAGTGCATGCTTTATATATTGGAGCAGAAATTATTAAACAATGTTTTCCCAACGTCGACGCATTAGCGAATACAAAAAGAGTGCTTTTAAAATCTCCTAAACGTCTCCGCAAGTTTCACACCAAAAGTCGTGGTATTCCCGAACCACCGCAGCCGATTACTCGTTGGGGAACGCTGCTCAAAGTTGCGTATTATTATGCCGAATACTTTCAGCAAATAAAAGTTGTTATTTTACAATTCAATCCAGCCGAAGAATCAGCTATTAAGGAGAGCTAGACCAAATTTCAAGATGTGTCGGTTGAAACAGCTTTAGGCCGAACAAGCGTTCTCAAAATATAAACATATATTTTCACAACAGCAAACAATACTTCCAGAGACAACTATAGAAACGAATCTGATGTTACAAAGTTTTTACGAATCTCATCCAGTTCATGATAGCGCTGCTACGTCGCCAAACTAATTAAGAGAGTAAGTTTTACACACATATTTGGATATAAAGTGTGTATTTATTGCTTCTGTTACTATATTTAATATTAGTTATTTTATTGTATTACATGTATTATATTATGATTTGACGGAACTTTTTTTATTTTGACTCGGACTTGCCTATAGGCAAGCTGACGCTCCGAGCGCGCTCCAAGCGTTGCGCGACAATGTTTAAAACAATATAACTTTTTTTTCGATTGCGGGCCATTTTTTTTCTCAATGGAATATTTATAAGTATAGAATGCTGCATATGTGATTTTTTTTTGAGTGAAAAGGAGGTGAAGAAGACATTTGTTTTTCAATTTGTTATAAACAATTGTATAACGAATTGACTTATGTCAATTAAATATTTTTGATTGAAAAAAATACACGATCGAAAAGTAATCTGGGGCAATTACAATTACGTTTATATCGTAAATATTGGTTAATTAGATCGTCCGTAATGAATATTTTGAAAAAAAAAATGACAAAAAAACTCAATTGTTTACATCTGTTAACAATTTTTTTTTGCAAAATCCAACTGGATTTTCGTTTTCACTGTCAACAGCTATGGAAAAAATGTAAAGACGATCAAATTTGAATTTTCACGTAATTCAGGTGATACGTTTGGGAAATTCTGACCCAGCTTCTTTACATTAGATATATTTTACCTCAAATAATAATTTACTTATTTACAAAAATACGTTAAACACATTATTTACTATATGCTTTAAAACGTGTTTTCCTGATATAACTAATAAAGAAACCAAGACAACAATTTTTGCATAACTTTTTTAAAACAGCTATTTATACTCAATATTATTTGATATAATTCGGTGCATAATAAAAATTTTAATTCCTGTGGAAGAAATTCGACGTAATATGATAATTATCCCTACTTTTTTCTTCGTAGCTCTAAAATTAGCCGAGAAAGGGGGATGGGAATTCTTACGAATTCACGCTGTATAGTGTTTCTTGACAGTTGGCATATGTTTGTTTCAATTGTTTTTCTGACAAGCATATTGTGAAATTAAAAAAATGAATTGTCAATTAGAACATTGATATTTTGCCATTTTTTAATATCTAATATTATCCAAAACAAATTAAGTAATTAAAATTAAAAAAAAAACACTTTAGTTCAGTAGATTTCCACATCATTAACTATTTATTAGAAGACATTGATTAAAACATGTATTTTTTTAAGGATGAATTAAAATAACACTTCTAATTTCTGTTACTTTTGATGCAAAGTTGAGTGTTGACATTGAGATTATTAAATCTCGACGATATGTTGGTTAGTATTATTCTAGCATCAAATTAGTACTGAAAAACTTAATTTAAAAAAACCTAAGTACTAAGCGCTGGAAGATATTTTGTCAACTTTGTATCAAACGGAACAGACTTGAAAGCGTTATTTTATTTTTTAAGGATGTATTTTATTCGATATTTTGTATTAAACAGTCAGTTGTGTGGAAAATCTACAGAAATAAAGTGTTTTTTTTTTTCGAAATTCGAAGTGTTTAATTTTTTTGGATCGTTTTGCAGATATTAAAAAGTTGCAAAAACAAATGTCCTAAATAGAGAGTTCAGATTTTGTATACATACATATATGCGAAATTGGGAAAGAATCAACTTTTCTTGGTAACACTTTATTTCTCTTTTCTTTGAAATTTTAAAAAAAAAACTTTGAAAAACAGGTCCATTTTGAACGATTTAATATGCAGGTACAGAAAGTCATGTGACCCTGTTCGAGTAGTCATTTTTTATCATTTGTAACCCTTAAAGTACACACTTATTTTCAAATTCATAAAGTACACACTGGCTACACCTGTACCCCAGTGAAAAAACCTTTATAGAAATGAGACTATTTAATATTTTTACTTGATTTTTGGTTTGTAGCTTCTTGAAAGTATATTTCATAAAATAGAATATATAATAAAGCTAAATATTAAAATTAAGTATGTTAAAAAAATTAAAATATAAAAGAAGAGCGAAAAAATGGCTATTTTCATTAAAAAATTCATAACTTTTTAATTTCTCGGTATTAAGGTCTAAAAATTTAGGTGTCTTCTATTGATGTGCCACTATATGAAAAAAAAATTACTTTATTGGACTTTTAAAAAAAAGGTATTTAATCTGGGAAATGAAGGGTCATATTTTTGGGAAAAAAATTATATTTTCTGTTGTTGTCAAAAAGTGTCAGAAAATTTATTAATAAAATAAGTATATCATTATTTTTTTTATTAACCAGATGTCGCACTAGACCAGTTTACTTTACTTTTAGATACTCAAAATTTGAAGAATTACGTCGTTGTACAGCTGTACCAGTGTGTACTTTAAGGGTTAAGGCACTAGTTAATCTAGTGCATTAGTTTTTAAGGCACTAGGTAAGTTTCAAACATAACCTTTAATTTGAATGTAGGATTAGTGACCTGTTTCCATATAACTATACCGGTTAGGAAAGTGCAAGATTTCAAAGCCGAGCATTAATAATAAGAAAAGAATAAACTCTGACAGATAGAGGAACTGACAGATAAATATTATATCCATAGTTGCCAGACTGACATGTCATTTTAAAACTCTATGGACGTTATTCTCTGTCTTTCGTGATAAGGTAGCAATAAAATATGTAGGCGGGACGCCCCGCCCATAAATTATAATGCGCACGTGTGAATTGAATTATTACATCGTTATAGGTCTACGGAAAAAAAGCACTTGAGTATTCCTTGCGTACGCAGTTGGTATTTTAGGCGATTCCATCGTTGGGCCATTTTTTATAAACGGTTCCTTAAATGCAAACAAATATTTAACAAATAAAACAAACTGGTTACGGACATGAACATGAAAGACCACAAAATTTAAATGATTTACGGGCCAAAATTGTACAAGTCCTAAATTGTTACGATTAAGAAATGTTAGAACGCGTAAGAACTGAGTTTTACGATAGACCAGGGTTTTGCAAAGAACAAAGGAGCGACATTTTGAACCACTTATTCAATAGGCATTTTTTCTTTCTTTCGTCTTATAACCGGGTTGATTTATATTTATATCTTTTAATTTTTATAAACTTCAATTTTATTTTCTTGCAGACCGGTTAGTTAAGGAATACAAAAATTTGAAAATAAATACAATTATGTTCGTACACTTCTTTTAAGTGTATGGGATAATTTTAAGTCAGAATTACGTAAGAATTTCGTTTCATACAGCTAAGTCGATGTACACCCTCATTGCTGCGAAAAAGTACTGAGTCCGACTCACTCAAATTCGTTAGGTGATGGGAGGTGTCTCTCCACCTCCACATTCCAGTTTCTGTTAACGCGCAGGTAACGTTTTACATCATACGTTTCTAATACGTACACAAGCGTGAAACACTGGTGCATCTAACTGTCTTTGTCTGTCCTTACTGGTGTCTTTTAACTTATTCTCTTCTACACATGTATCGCCAATATGTAATGGTGCAATTTCCTATGGTGTATAGTTAATTAGTGGGATGAGGTCAAATATTTCCAAAAAAAAAACTAATTTTCACTTAGTCGACGTTTCGCAACATTTATTTGCATCCTCAGGACTAATTGAATAAGCTTTTTTTTGTCGTTTGTAAAAATAAATATGAATGAAACATTGATAAAACAATTAATATAACATAAAATAATAGAATACAACGTACTGTCACACAGACGTGCATCGGCTATCTAAGATAAAAAAAAATCCTTATGATGCGCACTTTTTGAACGACACTATATAGCGGTATATACATAAATTGTACGACACTGTACCTGTATGCGTCGACATGCCTTCGTAGCGGTAGAAAGAAGTTGCGCCCGACCCGATGCATGAGAATAATGAGCTGAAATTGAGCGAATAAGTTCGAATTTAATTATCGCGAAAAAAAGAGCGCCTCAATGGGAAGCCAAAGAAAGTCCGGCGCGTACAAGAAAGACGCCGAGAAAAAGACGACGCTACGCGACGACTTTCTTCCGAGGAACGGACGGAGAGCGTCTCATCTGCCCGCTGCGGTGCCAGAGAGAGACGGCCTCGAATAAAAAAGACCAAAAGACGTTTATAAGGGTTGCGCGCTTGCGTTCCAACCCTGGTAAACCTCTAAGAAACGACTCTGGTTTGAGGGTAAAAATCCACCGTCTTTCCTGGTTGGCGGCGGAGACAGCGGTGGCGGTTCACCTCAACATGCTCCGCCCTCTTCCACCCCCCGGCCACCCACGGCGGGCGCCCCCCCGACTACTTTTATACTCTTTCTTAATGTCAGAATAACTTTCGACGCGAAAAGAACGCGACGATAAGGTCATCCCCTTATAGTCACTTCCGCGGCCGTGTGCTTTTTTGTATGTGGGGTGGTTCGTGGCATCGTCTAATTAGAGAAATTTCGGCGGAATAAATCGAGGTACACTAGTTACTAGTAAATTAATTGTTGTGGTTTCTCGTTCTATACAGGGTGTCCTGTTTGATGTCACCCGTGGACTGGATCTGGATTTGGTAGAATACGTTTAGACATTTTTTATGTAGATTTATAGATTTAAATTCTTTGGCACATTCTCATGCCAAATGGTGGTTATACGTGTATTATCTTTTAGGAAAAAGTCCATTATTATCGTCTTCAAGATGTTATAAACTTCAGTAGTCTTTAAATACTCGAATTATTGAAAATGTTTTAGGAAAAAGACTTGTGCTCTTCCTAGTGTATCCAGAAGGAGAGAAAAAAGAGTTTTGAATTTAATATATATCTTTGAGTGGTAAATAGTTAAGTAGTGTAAAGGGTATTTGTTTAATTCAAAAAATTCTTTAATCTAAGAAAATACTCTTTTGGGATAAAATTATTTATTAGATAGACATAGAGAATTTTTTTCTCTGCGTGCACTTTAGAGAAACATACTTTTTTTTAGATTTTCCCAATTGTTACATATCTTTGAACATTATAAAAATTAGTTAACATTTTCTGCGTTCTGGGCGGTTCTCCAAATGAAATGTTTCAAATTGGCAATAATTGAAAATAACTCATGGCATTCAGTGATGTGCAAGACGTGCTAAGTTTTGTTTGCAATTTTATGGTCATTTTATAGGATTTAATCATTTAGTTATTGATCTTAAAAGGTTACTAATTATTTATATTTGATATTCGTCTTATTTTAAGAAAAATAGTTTTCATACCGATGTCTCATGTATTCAAGGTGATTTGTATAATTGTTTGCATCGATCTATTTGGTCTGATATTATTGCTTAGCAATGATGTATCCAATTTTACTTATTTTCACCAAATTTCCTCCTCCAATCAAGCTGATTCCAGCTAAAGGATAGAAGACCAACGTGTTACCAGACCTACTTGTATGTCCATATGTCATGCTTGGTAGCGATAACAGCGTATAACATTTACTGGTGCTGCTGTGTGTGATAACAAACTTATTTTAACAATGTGTAGCAAAGACCATAACTTCAGCTGTCACACAATTATTCACTTATGATTCAACCAGTCATTTCCGCTAAACGAACTTTTTGTATAGGATGGTTTTTCGATTTCTGTTTGTACACTTTGGACCATTATACTTATCGTCAAAATAATGTGCAACATAAACCAACTTCAGTTTTCATATAATTATTTTCTAAAAAGATTGCTTTTACTGTATTGAGGGTCTCGTTTGATGCTACCTATAGACTAAAGATGATTGGTGGACCTTCTTACTATTTAACATATTTAACTTATGTATGTAATAATTTTGAACTTAGAATTAGGCAAGATCATGGTCTAGGTGGATTGGGATATGGATAGATGGAAAGAAAATGGGAATTGCACGAAAATCGTATATTTGAAGTCTACGATTAAGGAAGTAGATGGGCATTAACCTTTAAAAAAGTTTAATTTTCAAATATTAAGTACCTGTATTTTCAAATATTAAGTGTAAAAATTTTGGTTTAATGTTTTATATTTTGCACTTGACTAATAGCGAGTTAAAAGTTTTCTGATATCTTTACTGTTAGTCGGACGGTTCTACAAATAATATTATTGAAGTTATCAACAAGAAATATAACTTTCGTTATTATTTCGTAGTGTCTAGCAGCTAAAATAGTTGTGTACATAATCTTGTAGCTAATTAAAACTAACTTACTCTGTAAATCGTGATTCCAAAATTCATTCATATTTTCAAACGTTTAAAATGAATTATCTTCTTTTCAGTATTGTACCAAAAATGTTTTTATCGTACTAAAAAAGTGACCAAGATCATCTTCTCGTTTTGTAATAGTTTGTTTGTGTGATAGAAGTGATATCCAACAGTAACAATGGAAAGGAAACAATCAAATAATACTATAGACATTAACTTTAGTTTTCCCCACCAGGTCCACAACATTTTCATCTTGAATTTTATCTTATCTATTAACAACTACTACGCATTTCTGTGTCTTCTTACCTTGCATTGAATACATATGAATACATATGAATGATGAAAATGAAATATAAAATTACAGATATCCAAATCAATTAAATGGAGCTTGATTTTCTTTATGTCTGTTTCTTTCGTGTGAGTAATATATTAGGTATTAAAAAACAATAAGAGGCATTTTTAAAAATGTTTTGAAATTAATATATCTTTTAAATAAAATCAATATTAATTAATTAATTCAATATTTTAATGAATCAACAGTAGATAAATCAACATTACATAAATCAACGTATATCATTAATAAATCATTCAATATATTTTTTTTCAAATAATTTCAATTTATATTTTCAAATTAGTATTTTTTGTTACCCTCAACTGAGCAAACGACATGTGATGATCAAATGAATGAAAAAGATGATGGTCAAATTAATATTTCTTGTTGCTTTCAACTGAGCAAAGAGATGTTATAAAAACTATTTTTTTATAGACCGAATAACTCTCAGGACTGGAAGAACTTTTGAAATAATTAATTTAGTGGAAACAAACGAAAATTGTACATATTATAAAAAATAAGGAAATGTAACGAACTCATGCTGTAGATCTCTTGTCTTCCTTAAAGTTCCTTCATTGTAATGTATAATTTTACAGGTTTTTTGCTACAAACCTATACATAAGTACTGTTCTAGAAACATGGTGTGTTATCGTCATTCATATTATTCATTTATTTAACATTAATTTGTTTATTTCGCTTAGTTAATCATTCGTTATATTGGTAGCTACTTATATCTTGTATATTGAAAATGATGAGTAGAACTGCACGGATATACCAAAATAAAATGTGAATGTACGTGACAGAATTGATGAGCGACGGTGGCAGCGTAAGTAGAACCGGTCAACGTTAAAACATTTCCATTAATGGCAGAAGTGATGAATAATTTTGTATTCCATAAAATACATTTGGTTTTGCCTGATTGCTTGAGGTACTTCTCGAATTTTTTGATTATGTGATGTTCAGTAATCAAGGCCTGCCATTTTTTTTTGTTAGTAACTCATTAAGTAGTAAGTAGTAAGCAGTAACTTATGTAACATTGTTTTACTTCTTTTTGGTACAATTCTAAAAGTTTTTTGTTTTGTTATTGTTAAATAATAACACAAATAGTCAGCAACATAGTGTTATAAAATCAGGAATGTTAATTTTGTAAGTATCTTAAACAAATGACTTGCGCCTATTTTGCTCATATTGCACGTATTGGTGGAATGTGAGCAAAACTGGAACATGTATTAAAGGTAGTCCAAAACTCAATTGTTCTATTTTAGATGATAAGCTCAAAAGTGTATGTTAAAAAGTGAAGTAAACGAAAAAAATGAGAAACCGCTAATCTTATCTGATGATTAACGAGGAAGACTCAAACCTTCTTAGGGTTTGAATCTTTTGGAATGAGCTGTACGTTGACTCTAAGAATGTTGGATTCAAGGTGGCAGCTCATGAGGAAAAGTAGATGACCACTTTACGATATTAATATTTATTGGAAAGATTTAATGAAATGTAAAAAACAAACAATGCCTTGTTTTGTACCCGGGCCGGCGAAGAGATATAGTAATCACGTGAACTAGGAAGTGCTGTACATATGCTATGAAGTGCAATATTTTTATTCTGACTAGTGTTTAGCATAGTTGACGAAACCCTTTAGCAAAGTTTTTATAACAACTTTTACCTGCCAACCAACATTGATCATTATTGATGATTACTAACGAGCCATTCAGAAAAAAACGTCATCAAAGTAGGCCGAGCAAAAAAAGACGCATTTCTATTCTTAATCTTAAGTTTATAACCTCACTGAATTGTCAAGGCTGTCACATTGACATAATTGAATCGTCACATTATGTGATGGGTACCTTTACCGGGTATATAAAAAACAGAAATAAAAAGCTTTATGAAAAAGATACCATAGTTTCGAAAAAATAAGTAATACGACCGCCTATATTTATACACACTTGAGCTCTGATCTTAACATGCTGCAGAATCCACTCAGAGTCAATAACATGCTGCAGTATCCACGGGGTGCCATTAATTTCTTCAATTTTATTGACAATGCGTTATTGAAGGTCTTCCATATCGAAAACGGGTATTTAAAAATTGAATTTTTTAGATAAGGCCTGAGAAAAAAATCATAGGGGGTCAAATCGAAAAATATAGGGGGGAATATGGTCTGCATGTTCAAACTAATTATATGATCCTCGAAGAATTCGTCTATATAATTAATTATTTCCTCGTAGTATGCGCACGACTTTCATCTTGTTGAATATAACCTTTATTAAAATGTAGGGGAAGGTGGGGAATATCCGCACCTAACGTAGATATTAAGTTTTTCTTTATTGTCGTTAGACTCTACAAACATGACAAATGATTTATCAACAGTAACGTAAAAGCACTAGACAATTATAATATAATATCCTTAGACAAAATTTTAGAAATAGTGTAATATGCGCATTTTACCAACTGTGGGGAATTCTGCCATGGGATAGGGTCAAACTGTGCCCATTAGAAATATTTGTTTAAAAAAAAACTGAACAATACCTTTAGTAAATGAAAATTAAACATAACTGAAAATATACAGATGTGGAAAATGGTTACAAAATTATTATTAATAATACATTTAAAAAACTGACGTTTTCGAGGAAAAGATTAAAACTAAAAACATTTCTTTTAGTTTTAATCTTCTCTGAGATGCCAACTTAGTTGGCGAAACGCGTCGAGAAAAGTAGTAGTTCGGTGTTTCGGGAAAACGTCAGTTTTTTGTTTCTGGGGTTCCAGTAGCCACTCCAATAATATCTTATTTTCGTTAAATAACGTTCGTTAAATGGTAACTTCTCTTTTTAAATACACATCACAATGATAATTATCGTTCCCATCCACACACTCACTGTAATGTCCGAATTAATGTTCACATTCAATGCATACATCAGGTACTACCACTATATCGTTCGTCGTCATCAACGAAGTCGACTAAATATCTCCGTTTCTTGGCTTCTATCTTTTTGCTTTCATAATTTTATTTTTTTATTTTTTCCTTTTCTTCTAGTAATTTTTAATGGGTTTTTGTAACGGAGTGCCACTTATTCCGGTTCATTACCTTTGGGTACATGAGTTTTGGAATAGGTGCTAGTTCGAAATCGGCACATAAAGGGTTGTAACTGCATTATCTACTACCTTGTTTTGTAAACCTGGAACAGCGGAATTGCCAACATCTGGCGTTACAGGAATCACAATCCACTTCGACTTCAGCTTCAACAAATAGGCTCGAAATTCGCTCCTGGTGCGAAATCTTGGGCAACAGATTTATTGGGTTTAGAAAGAGGTATATACTATATAGTATGTGTAAATTTAATGAGGTAATATCGCCGTAATTGCCTTGCGTGACTTTACCCCATCCTCTAACGCCAAAATAACCCCACTGTTACATCACAAACAAAATATGTTATAACTGGAAAAGTAAAGCAAGAGGCAAATTGTATTTATACATGCTCTAAAGAGGCCAATTCACAACTTACTGCCACTGGGGATAACTGTTTAATATAATTTCAGTAAATGTAGCTTCACTTCTTAGCACTAAACAAATTAATAAGAAAATGGTACCGTTTACCTACATCGACATGACAAGACGACCACAGAAAGAATGGGTTTATAGATGTATTTTCCGAGTTTGGCTTAGTCCTAGACGAAGACTGCTTAAAGTGGTTAATATTTACAAGTTCTCAACAGCGGCGGTTCCCCCGCGATATTCCCACCTTCCATTGTTGTGTAGATTTCTAAACGATATCTCCCTGCATTCAGTGTTTCATTTAAAAAAAATAGGTCTAACAATCCTCCTGCTCACAGCTGCCCACATTCTAATTTTTTGCGGGTGTAGGTGAGTTCAAATTATATTCACCACCTTGTATCTCGGAAACGAAGCCTTCTACGACATATGTTTATAAGAACTTTTCTCTTTAAAAACATCTGTCCTATCTTCTGTTAAAGTTTGTCTACAAAAAACTGACTCACTCTGTATATAAAAGTGAGAGTTGTCTGCACTCCAAAGACTCATATTCTGAGAGTTAACGTAGCCCGAAAGATGGAACGCTTACGTCATCAGTAAAAAAAAACTTTTTCGAAGACAGCATCGTTACCGTTAAAATGGTTAATAAACCATTGGCAGAACTGTAAGCTTAGAGATCATCAGCTCTGAGAATTATGAGTGGATTACAACGATATGGATGGAGCTCCGAATATTTTTGCAAAATTCGTTGATACGTTGTATAGAGTAGATTCACGTGTTGGCTCAGATGGTTAATTTATGTCCTTGGATTGTCCGTTATCACTTGCCTAGTCATTTCAACGTTTTCTTCAGTCCTTATTCTTTATCTGCCACTTCCTTTATTTAGGAAACGTTCTACCACCGGCTAATAAATAAAATAATACTATATACTTAACTTCCCGTTCAGACATTTTCATAGGAAAATGTTGTTCTTTAGGTCGATCTTGAATTTTATGTTATCTATTAACATAAAACTACAATAAACTACTACACTAATTGCTGTGTCTTTTTGCTTTATACTGAGTATTCCGTTTAAGGTGAGCTGTGGTTTAAAATCGGTCGAATATATTACAGAAAGTTCATATTCAGGTAAAGATACATACGAATGATGAAAATGAAATATAAACTTACATATGTACAAATCAATTAAATGAAAATTGATTTTATTATGTCCTTTTCTTTTTTATGGGTGTGTGACTAATTAGGTAACAAATTTAATAAAATAACTATAAGTTATGATGGTTAATTTATATGCTTGGATTGTTCGTTATCACTTGCCTAGTCATTTCAACGTTTTCTTCACTCTTTATCTGCCACTTCCTTCCTTCCGATGGATTCTTCCAGTTTACCGGTACAAATTTAGGAAACGTTTTACTGACCGGCTAAAATGGTCGAAATGAATAATTGAGTCTGGAAAAACTTCCCCGAAGTCCTTATATGTAGCTCTCATGGAATATATCCAGTTTCCATTGATTCTACTACCATTTCTAAAATAAATTTCAAGTGAAACATGCTTCTGTTCTTCATTAAAAATGAATTCCATTATTTATTTTACAAATCAGACAGCCACTTTAAAAGTTTGACAACAACAAACTTTCGCTTCAAGCTTCGATATGACCGCTATTTTCATCTCTCTCTCTCGTTCATAGCCGGATTTGATGACTTTTTTTAATGGCTCATTATATTTGCTCGTGGGCCCCAATCTACGTACCGAATTTCGTTGTTTCATCTGAGCAGGTTAATCAAAATGGGTCGTCCACCCATTGAAGAAGATGCTAACGTTCTTATTCACTTTATTTAATTCTAATAAAAAAGCGAGAATTCCTGCGGAATATTAATATGGATTAATTAACACAAACCTTATCGTTGTAAAGCACTAATCAAAAATTTACAATGCAATATAAATTATTTTTAACTTCTCATTTATTTATGTAAAAGATGTACAAATAAGTTTCCGCCGTGTTTAATAAAAAATTGGGAATTTATTGTGAAAGGACCGTACCTAATGTTTTATTCGAAGTATTGTCCATCGCTTGCCATTACATTTTCCCATCTTTCTAGTAGCGTACGGATACCGGGGATACGGAAGAATGCTTCATCTTCTGAGGCTATCCCCCTATTTTTGGTATCTTCATATGATGTGAAGATCGAAACAAGTGGAAATTAGAAGGAGCAATGTCTGATGAATACGGTGGGGAAAAACTTCCCAATTGAGTGTTTCCAAATAGGTGTTGACCGGCGCCGCAATATGTGGACGAGCATTATCATGCAGGAGAATAACTTTGTCGTGTCTGGAGTAGTAGTGGGCGCGCTTTTCCTTGAGCGATCGACTCAACGATCGACAGCTCCAGTAATGGTTTCGTTCGGTTTGAGCAACTCATAATACACGATACCAAGCTGATCCCACTAAATACACAACAAGAGTTTTTTTCCATGAATATTTGGCTTAGCTGTAGATGTTCAAGCATGGCCAGGTGGTCCCCATGATTTCTTCTTTTTTGGATTATCACAGTGGATGCATTTTTCATCACCACTGACTATGCGGTGCAGAAAATACTTTCGTTTATGCCTGGCAAACAGCATTTCACAGGTGAAAAATCGGCGTTCAATGTTTCTCGGCGTCA
Organism: Aromia moschata; assembly: GCA_029963805.1. NCBI lineage: Eukaryota > Metazoa > Arthropoda > Insecta > Coleoptera > Cerambycidae > Aromia > Aromia moschata. Next base: position 122,548 of record JAPWTK010000302.1, on the reverse strand, counting down.
GTTCATATATAACACAACTACCTTGTTTTTGAATCATTCCCAATGATTTCAACCGATGTGAAATTGCTTGTTGAGTCATTCCTAATATAAGTGCAAGTTCTTCTTGCGTTTGGTACGAATCTTGATCCAATAATGTTTCCAATTCCGCGTCTTCGGACCCTTTCGGCCTTCCGCTACGTTCTTTGTCTTCGATGTCAAGTTCACCGTTCTTAAACTTTTGAAACCACTCATTACAACTTCTCTCACTTAAGACAGCCTCACCATATGCTTCTATAAGCAATCGATACGCCTCAGCTGCAGATTTCTTCAAATTGAAGAAGTAAATCAAAAGTTCCCGCAAATGACGCTTATTCGACTCAAAACTCAACATTTTCTCACACAAAAGAATATATTAAACTGATAAAAAATCACTAATATTTTAAGGTTATGTTGTTGCCTCATGTCCAACCTTACGATAATGACGTTTTAGTTATAAATAGATAACATTCAAAAGTAGGTATACTTTTTTTTAATTATTTCGTTTACCACTGTTAATATTTTTCCACCCTATTTTCTTCGTTTGTAGATTTTACAATGTTTATAACAATAAAGATGGTTAAATTTGTTATGTCTAGTAGACTTACAAAGTAGGAGTAATGTTAAAAGATCTTCGCGGTATTATGCATTATGTATATCATGTTTATGCGAAAAATTGTTACCACTGTTATTATTTTTACCACAACTGTATTTTTAAATCCCAAAATTTTTGTTGTGGAATATTCGATGCATATTGGCGTAATGTATACGAAAAAAGTTTAGTTTGTTACTTACAAAAAAGCATGGATCGAAAATCAGCTGAAGATTTTTTAAATTTAGGTCTTAAAATAAAATAAAATATTACCCAAGTACACTTTTAAGATTTTTTTTTCAAATTTAATACATATTCAACAAACAACCTATTTTTACTTTTTCACATAACGTTTTGACATTATAACTGGTAGATTATATTTTTAGACTTTTTACCAAATGGCAGTTAAATATTTCACAGAAAAAAATCGCAAATTTAAAAGTCCAAAATTGTATTTCAGATAAATTTCCCTAAAAATAAAGTATTAATTTTAATACGCAGCATACTAGTATATACTTCACGAATTCAACTGAAAAAAATATACATATGACTTTTGCTACAATTCTTTTGGGAAAAAAAACTTAAAATAACACAAAACTAAAAACAATTTTTAATAAGTATAGTTATGTACATCCTCATACAGAGGAACCTACAAACTTGTACAAACCTTCCCTTTCTCTATTCTCAACTATTAAATCAGTGTTAAATTAGCAGGGGGCCATATCGAATATCAAACGGGTACTGTACGTAAGGGTCGCAGAAGATGAATCACAAATCAGCTGATTTGCTTCCCTTATTCCAGCTTCCACAGTTAACTGGACCAAAACGTGCGTCGACTGTCAAACGTTCCTCCTCTTCCCTAGTTTATAACGCGAGGGAGCCGTCGCCCGACAGGGGCGAGGGTGTCATAAAAAAACTAATTATGTGATAGAGAAACATTATGTAACACTTGTCTTAGACGTTAGCACGTGTATGCTGATTAATGATAATGCGAGGTGCTTTTTCTCGCGCCACCCCATGTTTAATAAAATTCTTTTGCGAGTATCACGCCTGTGCTTGATATATTGCGTTTACTTTTTTTTTCATATGTGCTGTTCCTTTAACATAGACGTGCCCCGTGTTATTAAATGTCCATTCTCTAAGTCATAAGCGGCGTTTCATAGGCACTAGAATTTTTGGGAAATCACTTTAAGTTAAGAAATATTTAGAAGTCATTCATCCCTTATTCTTTATTAAAAAGTAGATATCGTTAAAAAGATATACCTGATATGAATTTGTTTTTGTAATTAAATATTATGTTGAGAACAAAATTGGGTGGATAAAAACTTTTTACGATTATTGATTATTATTTTGACAACCCTGTTATATTTGTAAACAACTAAATGGAATTGTAATCTGCAAAAAGTATTATATTCATATCATCTGAGACCAGAATTTGGCAAGTCGGCATCAACTTTAAATTTTCAAATGGAATGGTGCCTTTTTATTGCAAATTTAGATTCTGCACATTATTTTAGGTTGACTTTCTTGGGGTTTTCCTATATCTATATTTTGCCGTTTTTGAATTATTTCAGTTTTTTTTTTTTGGTCAATTAGCACCATAATCTGCATAGCATCTATACAAAATAAATGATCGGTGTTGGCACTGTAGTTAGTAGAATCATTAGGCTTTGCAACGGTGTTTTTGTTATTGCTCCATTGTAACCCACGGTGTTTAAAATGCACCTTCTATTTAGCACAACTTCAAACCATCAAAACTCGATTTTCTTAAATACAGTGCCCCGTATTTTACTTTACACTTTGATGTAGAATTAAATTCTGCGTCGATGCGTATTACATTCCCTATACCCATCTTTAATAGTTTTTTAGTTATTAAGGTTTCAGTTATTAAAATTTTGAAGAAATTTGCCTATAACTAAAATTTGCCTAAAATATAACGCCATGGAAATGACAGCCAGTGTCACTGCTAATCTTACTGTTTAATTTTTTTTCGAGTAGTATACTGCGTTGTTTGCGTTCATCAATATGGAAATTCACGAATATACAAATACAGATATTGTGAACTCATTTTATATTCACTGGGAGTGTCACAAGGTTATTTGCAGAACTTGTATTCAATAACAGGTATCGTTATTTATCACTGATGAACAACCATAAGTTTGAATGGATAGAAGCGAACTTTAAACAGTTTGGAAGAGTGAAATCTGTCAGAATACGGCCAAAGCTCATTATAGGGGTAGACACTACTGTAATATTCTACGAATACTACTATAACATTCTACTACTATAACATTGAACTAATGATGTTGGACAAGAACTTACGGCGAGGTTCGAAGATTGTTGGTGTAGGCGTAACGGACTATGGCGATGGCCACTTATATCTCTTGATCTGACTCCACTCGACTTTTACGTGTCGGGTTATTTAAAAAAATCAAGTATATTCAAATCCCATTAACACAAACGAAGGACTGGAACGTAAATTTAGAACAGCATTTCGCCAGATCAATTCATTACAAGTTTAAAAGGCTTGTACTTTAGAAGTTCAATCAAAAATGTTAAGGTACTTGGTACAAAACGTAAATCACATGTATGATTGTGAAATCTTTAGCTGCATTATACTATACTATATACTACTTAAAACGTTCTTATTAATAATGTTTTTAAATACATGAATTATATTGATTTCAGAAAATGTTTGCCTTATCATGTACCTAATATGCGTTTTAATAATATGTGTATCAATCGGTAGTACTAACAGCTGTAACGAAAACAGAAAAAATATGCATTAGTAACAACATTGCCATTTCCATGGCTTACCGCTACTGAAAAGTCAAACGATTTTACGTTACATCTTGTACATTAAAAAAAAAAAAATTTATAAAATATTAAGGATCGATCTGTATTACTATTCCCTATACCTATATAGGGAATAGTAATACAGACAATAGTAATACAAAATATGGGGCATTGCATAGAAAATCGAGATTCGATGGTTTGAAGTTGTGCTAAATGGAATTTCTATGTTAAACACCCTGTAGATAATTGAGCAATAATAAAAGCATCGTTACAAAACCTAATGATTCTACTAACCACCAACACCGATAATTTATTTTCTAAAATGAGAGCTATAGATGCTTTCGAATGTTATGGTGCTAATGAGCAAAATTTCAAATAATCCGATATAACTTAAAAACGGCAAAAGATAGATATAGGGAAAGCTCTAGAAAGTCAACCTGAAATAATGTGTAATGTGACTTCCGGCCATCTTGAGCATTTTCATCAACTTCGTCATAGGCCTTACTAGCTTAAGTCCAAATTTTCAAAAATCAGAAATTTCTAAAAGTCCTAATGAATGGATTCGATTGTGTTTAATGTGTTTAATGTTTTAACAATTAATGAGTTAAATGTTTGAGTGGAATGTGTTTAATTTAAATGTTATTAAATTTAATAAATATCAAAGTTTAATAGCTATATCTTGAATTTGTTCTCAAATACAGAGTGTTAAAAAACAGTGATGTACGAAAGTTAAGTTTTTAAAATTGATTACCTTATAGATTTTCACATATTCACACTAATATACTTGCTATCTAAAATGAATTTTGGGGGAGCTACAGACAACTGAAACCCGTAATTACATTTAACTTTTTTTAATGAGACTAATAAAAAACTAATTACCATTAGATTTTGCGACAAAAATAAAACAACGGAATAATTACACTTAATTTATTAATATAAATACGTGTTCTATGTAGCAGTAGAATGACAGCAAGCTAATCTATATGTAAATTGTCTCGTAAAAGTGAGCCAATTGTGACAACCTATTAGGTTTCTGAAAACAAATTTTGAAATTCTTTAAAAAAACTCTACAGCAATGAATCCAGTAGACTAAGGTCGGGTAAACGCGCAACTTCTTCGTCCAATTCATCTGTAAGAAAGTATTCGTCTGTAGCTCACAAAATATTCACTTTAGATACAAAGTACGTCAGTTCGTTCGTCAGCTCATTAAAGAGTATCATAAAATGCAACAATATACAAGATATTTTATTAAAAACATAACTTTTGTACGTTTTGTACTTTTGTTTGGAACACTCTGTATATTTAAAGGTAAGTTTGTGTAATGGTTTTTTGTAGTTACTTCTCACATAAAATTTTGTATAATTGTCTATTGACTTCACAATATTTACGTGGTTCCATAGTTTTGCCTATCACTGTATATGCGAAAAGAAGAGCAAAAAAAATGAACTGGGGCGGTTTATTTGATAAGGTACTTAGGAAATATGTAGGGTACTCATCATTTTTTGCTTTATCACTTTTTTGTGACGTCTGCTTGCTAATACTAATTGGACTTGGCCATACATTAATCTCATTTTTTTGTATTAAATTTGTGTCAATTAAAATTTTCCCGTTTCAGATCGCCAGCAAGTCACAGGAGAAACCATTGTCCGTCACGAAACGATACGTTTCCACGATGATCCCGCTGCGAGGCGATAAATAACCCATCCGATAGGCAGGAAACTCGCGAGTGCCGACCAAAAAATAATAAAATAATTGTCACATGCAGGCGCGGGGCAGCGAGCGAGACGGCACGACCAATTAGAAGCGACGCCGGCCCGGCGAAAAAGCGAGAAGCGAGAAGCGCGCGGTAATTAGAAAAACAAGTCGGCGAAAGAAAGCATAGGACAGAGAATAAACCCGCGCAGTTCTGCGGGATGCCGCCGGCCGTGTGTGATTTTTCATCATATTTCGCGTCAGGCCGCGCATTCGACTTGTAAAAACCGGGAGAGCGGCGCTTTTTTGCGCTCCTCGCGCGTCAATTTGTCAAATCGAGACGCCCGACGACGACTTCAAAGCCCCGCGCGTCCGGAGGGCGGTTTTCCTTTTGTGCGTGTGTGTCCGCGTCATGATCTCACTCTGCGACCCTCGAGGAGAAAATACGGCGTCTAACTGGCAGGAAGTCGGAGAAGTTTACGACCAAGACTTCACAGGAACTTGCAGGAGACAGAAGACGCAAAACTCAAAAGTTGTATGACTGAAAAAATGACACAGCCTCTTTAACACATTTCAAAATCGCCCTCAAAAAGAAAATCTGTGTAGTGGGGAAACAGAGACTTTTAGACAAACAAATTAGTGGTGAAAAGTTTTCGATTGATAGTCACAATCGTTCTAAGAACACCTGTCTGCTAAGAACAGAGACTTATTGAATCACTATATGTCTTTAGTGGCGAAAAGTTTTAGTTAGATTAGTGGGTAGAAGTACTTAAGTTTGCACCAATCGAGATTTGGAAAATTTATAACCATAGAAGATATATTTGTGAAAAGATCTGAGAAGTAGAAGTACTAGTACCAACGGAGCTGCAAAATACATGCATTTCAAGAATCATGCTTTGTCATGCTTTGATGAGGAATATATTATTTAGATAATCTCGCTCATTAACAAAAGTGAAGAATGAACTAACCATCTGTGGAAACCACATATGTGGAAATTAAATATTTTTAAAGACTATGTGTAATAGCCAATTAAAGTTGGACAAGAAAATCCTTTTGATAAAGCTGCTCTCTCAGCTCTTTCAACAGTTTCTAAAAACCTGGTGACGTGGATGTGTAAATCAAAGACCTAAGCCTTTACATTTTTAATCACTTGTACAAAATTGTGTGCAAAATAAAGACGTACTAATAAGAACATCTTAATAAACGCGTATTACGGTAGCATATAAGAAAAGACTAATTTAATAGTTTCAGAAGAAATTTTCAGAAAGAATACTGTTGAAATCTATAAATCTATTCAAACAGTCAGTCTCTTTGAAGGAATATAAGTGGACTTTGGTTAATTACTACTGATAATAAATGTAAAAAAAACATTGTATGGTATTGCTAGAGAATGTGGTGACAGATGTGGACGGAATAGTATTTCTGAGTGAGATGTAGCTGGTAACATGGTGAACTGGACGAAAACCGCCGACGAACTCTCGAGCTGAGACGCCCCCTTCCACAAAGGCGAAAAATGCACCTGGCGAGCGAAGTCTCCTCCACCACGGGCCACTACGATCGCACCTACGGCAACCTGACCGCCGAAATGCTGGCCGAGAGGACCATCGACGGGCTCCTCGCGGAACACCCGGGCGAGCTGGTGAGGACGGGGTGTCCGCACGTCGTCTGCACGGTGCTGCCGCCGCACTGGCGCTCCAACAAGACGCTGCCGGTGGCGTTCAAGGTGGTGGCGCTGGGGGACGTGGGCGACGGCACCGTCGTCACCGTGAAGGCGGGCAACGACGAGAACTACTGCGCCGAGCTGAGGAACTGCACGGCCGTCATGAAGAATCAGGTGGCGAAGTTCAACGACCTCAGGTTCGTCGGGAGGAGCGGCAGAGGTAAGACATTTTCTTTCTGACGTAACCAGTTTGATTTTGTGTGTATTTTTTTTATTTGCCCTCAGAAAGTACGCATTAAACATTTCGATAAATGATGCAAATAAATTTTGCGAAACGTCGACTAACTGAAAATTAGTTTTTTTTTTGGAAACATTTGACCTCATCCCACTAATTAACTATATGGTTATATGGAAACAGGTCACTAATCCTACATTACAATCAAGTATAACTGGGAGTCAGCTTGGACAAAGAAACATCGATAGCCAATATGCAGGGGCAAGGGAGGGGGGCGGCGGGGGGGCGGGGGGCGAGCTGGGGGCGGGGGGGGGGGCCTTGGGGGCCGGGGGCTTGGTGCGTCTCCCGATCAAATTATTTTGCGAAACGTCGACTAACTGAAAATTGTTTTTTTTTGGAAACATTTACCTCTCACTAATGTAATGGAAACAGGTCCTTCCTACATACAATCAATATAACCTGGAGTCAGCTTGGACAAAGAAACTCGATAGCCATTACATTTTTACAACGTATTGAGTCTTCTTATGGACCGGATGCTAGCAGAGAGTCCTGAGGATGCAAATTAATTTTGCGAAACGTCGACTAACTGAAAATTAGTTTTTTTTTGGAAACATTTGACCTCATCCCACTAATTACTATAGGTTATATGGAAACAGGTCACTAATCCTACATACAATTTCAAAAAAAAAAAAGAGTCTAGTGGCGAAGGCAGATCTATTAGATCATTTTCACCTATTGATTTTGCTGCTGGTGTAACTCCTCAATTAATTCCTTTTTCCCGCTAAACACAAATGCGACACTATTTTCTCAAAATGCTGTTGGTGTTTTCCTAAAAACACCAAAATCTCAAACATGTAAATAAAAACCTTACATGAACTGATCACTATATCTGTACGTAATTTGAGGCACTGAATCCGAAATCAAAGTAAGAATTTATGCCCGACGATCGAATATCTTCTATAATCCATATTGGTATCATAGTACCATGGAAGACCTTTTTCCACCATTTCCGTACTCAGTACCGTCTTTACTATAAGGGCACATGGGGCCCGTGCCCAAGGCCCCCCAACCCCACGGGGGCCCCGTAAGGCCGATATATTCGCTTACACGCTCCACAAAAAAAAGGAGCTCAATTTTTTTTCTATTTTATAAAAATATGCGTATTCAAAAATTATGATCTCATACAACTAGCGAAGGAAAATGTTTTTTCTTCGCATTTACGTTTTTTACATTCCAACGGGGCCCCAAATTCTTGTGTGCCCAGGGGCACCAGCATACCCTAAGGCGGCCTTGTCCATACTATAACATTTTAAATATATATATTTTTATTTTATTGTTGATTTTTTTTTCAGTATTTCGGAACATTGGGTATACTAAAAACAAGGCAAGAATTTTACACAAACAACTCTAAATTTAACAAAACTTCAGGCAAGAACTTTGCATCAAGAACTCTAGATGTACCTAACATATTCTCAGACAGGAACTTTTCACAAAGAACTCCAAACCAAGAACTCTAAGCCTTAATAGTTCTTGCCTTAGGAACTTAACTGTTCTTTCTTAATTTAAATGTTTAAGTTCTTGTCTCAGGTTATGTTAAGTTACGAATTCTTAATTTAAAGTTCTTGGTGTAAAGCTCTTGCTTTAGGTTATGTTATGCTTTGACATATTTGGGTTAAGCTTTTAATTTATTTGTTTTGGATTTTTAGGCATTTTTTGGGTGTTTTTTGAGGTTATGTCAAAATTCCTAAGTCTTCCAATTCTGACCTCAGATTCGGTATCAGCACCCCAAAATACGAATGGAACTGGTGGTCAGCTCGTTTAAACTTTTTATTAACCTGTTTGAGATTTCTCAGGCATTCTTAAGGTGTTTTTTTTTTGAGGTTAGGAAAATGCCAGAGCCAATCGGACAAAACTGACATCGGGATCGTGTTCAGCGGGTTAAAATGCATGGGAATACATAGATCTGCCTTCTCGCATTAGACTTTTTTGTGTGTGGCTGTGTAATTATACAGATGGACTATTGTCCAAAGTAGAAAATATTATTTTCTACATCGTTATAAACTTCCAAACCCGTTAGGCAGTGACGTTCGTAATTTTTTATTTTCCTATAAGACTATACTCTCATTATTACTTCCATATCCATATCGGATATAGATAATATCAGTCATAAAGGTTATCAGATTATAAAGATCATATTAATCATAAAGGTCCTATTAGTCACAACAGTCATGTGGATCATAAGCGAGGTCATTTGTTCGTCGAGGTATTAAAGGTCAAATAGAATCATACAGAATTTATAAAGATCATACAGTTCACATGAGTCATAAAGGTAATAATGGTCATATCAGTCATACAGTTGGTCATAAAAGTCATATATGTTATATATGTTATCAATCTTATGGGCCACAAAGGTCATACAGGTAAGAGATGTTATATAAGTCATAAAAATCGTATCTAAATATCACACTTTTTATAATATTTACTGATGTTTTGAGTGATTTAGTCTAATTAAATGTGGAAATATTGAATGTGGAAGTAGTAATTCTTTTGGCAGCGATTTTTTGGTCTTATGATAAGAAATCCAAAATTACAAACGCCCTGTGTAACGCTTTTAGAACTTTCTAATGAAGCAAAGACAATTGTTCATATACGAGTAGATAATAAATTTATTAGAATATAAAACAAATTTCATGAAATGAACTTTCCGCCGGTCACTGTATAAAACAAATATCTGTTTTCTTTCTGAATACAAATATTTCACGCGGAAAGTTAACCGTGGCAATTGGAACTGATATTTTACCAAAAATAGAGAGATATTGTTCAACTGCTCCAATTAGTTTAATAAAAAAAGATGTTAAATACGAATTCTGAACAATAAATATATGTATATCATGCAAAATATTGTATACCACTTTTTGAAAATTTTAATGCTAAATCAACAAATAAACATTGGCATCAGTCACCCGTGCGATCAGAGGTTAAAAAAACAGTCGTTTAATGGATTTTAACAGTGTCAGTGACGGGGATTGCTTGCAATGCAGTATACTGTAATATGTAATAATCAGAAAGAACGGAAATAAATACGGTTTGTTTAAGTGGATCACTTCAAATTAGTTTTTAGGTTTGAAAGAAATTAATTGGGGTGCAATCTGGCGATCTAGTTTTCCATTTCAGAAAATCTGATTTTCCAATTTATCCGTTTGGAAAAACAGTAGGTGAAAAAAAATGTCAGTCAAAACTATTGTCAGGATCACACTTTGACTTTGAAACATTTGTTCAAAGAGACAGATACAATTTTCAAATCACAAAAACTTGAGAAGGATTTCTTGAGAAGGCTTTAAAAGTCCTATCAAAAAATGATAAGTTAATGATAAAGTTAACTGTCCCTCCTTTAAAATTTTACTAAAAGTTGATTGTTTTTTGCGACTCCATTTTTGCCTCCAGTTTGCATCGTTTGCACCATTTAATATTGAAATAAAATTTGCATAAGATGAAAGCTATCTGAATGATAATTCTAAATGGTTTGCCACGACCCTAAACTGTTGGGTCTGAAAGTTAATCGTCCAGAAAATCTTTAAATTATGTAAAACCAGAGAGCATAATATAGACTGGCGCCAAAACAAATAAAAATACATACATTCGGTACCGCTTCAGATTTTTATGATATGAAAATACGCCGTTTGCATTTCCATTGGTTTTGCTAAGCGCACTACAGCTTAGGCCAAAACTGTAAGGAGTAGGAGGTTTCTTGTGTACCTATTTTTCTTTTTATGGCCACATTTAAGTTTTTCTTTTTTAGTTATCTCGTTATTAGTGAATCAATGATGTGATACTAAAAAAAAAAAAAAAAAGGGGAAAATTTTTTTTTTTTTAATTTCCAAAAAATTTTTTTTCGGGGATAAAAGTAGGTGCACTAGTTAATGCGGCATGTGGACCTACAATATTTTAAAGGTGTCCTATAATTTCGCGGCAAATTTGAAATAATAGAAATTACCACAATAGACATTATCACTACATTAGATTTTTAAGATATTATGTGAGTTTATCAACAAATCTTATTACTTTTTAAAAGATGGGTTGGAATACGAGGTTTTGGTTACAACGGGCAATCTTCATGTTTTTGATATTTTCCTAGGACAGTTTTTTTTTTTAAATAAAATGTTTATTACCACTTTATGTCATAAAATTCTCAACATCATTTTTTCATTTAAATAATTTTAAACTTTTGAGCTTTTACCGTTTGTTTAGTTCCCTTCCTTTTTTTCATTTAAAAATACTTAATATTGCTTATAAAAAAATAATATCGGTGATTGAATTTAATACGGTAATGATTCAAACTATAAATTAAGAACATCTAATAAAATTTTCAAATTTTAAAAGTTCATAAACGGATACATTATTAAAAAATTATGTTTTTATCATTTTTTGACAGAAGTGTTTTTAAATAAACCAAGGAAAGGGAGGAAATGGACGGTGAGATTTCAACAGAACCAAAACTACTTTTCGCAAATGAAAAAAAATGAAAAATTGGTGTTTTACAAAACGTTAAAAGTAATTATTAAGTTTGAGTCATAAACTATCGCACAAAAATGTAACTATAGTAGAATTCAACTTTTAAGTAGTTTTGTTTAAAATTTCATATAATATTTTCAAAATGTAGCGCAATTTATTCTTGTGGTAATTTCCATGTTCTCAAAGTTGTTGCCAAATTGTAGGATATATTTCAAATATTATAAGTTTACATGCCATACTAAATAATGAACCAACTTTTATCGAGAATAAAATTTAGATATTGAATATAAAACAGTACATGTGTTGCACACATTTTGCTACACAATGTAATGCAATAGAGATATATTAATTTGGACACAAATATAAATTATTAGCAAATAACACTTTCAATGAGTCTAGTGACGTAAACTGGAGCTTTGCTAGTACTTTTTCAATTATGTTACTATTGAAATGGGGCTCGGTGTGAATTCTACGCTGCTACTCACCAAATAATAATACCTACATTATAATTTTAGTAAATATATTATGATATATAATATTTTTTGAAATTAATAGGACTAATGAAAACTTATCTATTACAGTATCAGCATTTTACATTATCAACATCATCAACAAGAGCTGAACTGTACTTTTGAATGTTTAATTTTTTAATAATAAAATTAATTTGTGGACAATAATATTGTCCTTACTTAAAAACGTAGATTAAATTCGGTCCACATTTTTTCCCGATTCCTCAATTTTCAATTGGGTCTTAATTGATAAGAAAACAGTATTTATTAGTTTTTTTGTCTTAATTTCAGATTACTACAATATTTGTTATAATAATTCAAACTTTATTGTTCAACTTATATAAATTCACTGCTGAAGTGATTGAAAAAATCACTGCCTAAGGCAAAAAAGGGTATATGTTTAAAAGTGTGATAGTAATAATCCTGAAAAAAACTCACATCACATGAAAATAAGACGGAAATACATTTTTCATTTTAATGTTTTAAATAGGTAGGTCCATATTTTTATTCTTTTTTAAATATGTTTTAATATATTTTAGGTCAATTTATTAGGTTTATTAGGTACTCAGTAGACATACATACAACGTCTCTAAACAAAAAGGTATCCATTGTACGAATGTGAGGAAATAACAATATAAGAAGGGATAAATAAGTCTTTCACTGAAATTACAAATAAATGAGTGAATATATATGTAAATAAGATACTAATTATAATTATATTAACACAGTAAATAAAGTACATTTTTATACAATAATTAGAGGATTACAGATTTTTAATGTTTTTAATCTTGTCATTTTATGTAAGTTCATTTTACTTGCAAACCATATAACATACTTATCTTAATTATTTTAATTATAAAGTTAGACACTTTGTACTAAAATTAAATGAATACTTTTAAAGGTTTATAGACGGATTAGTTTTATTAATTCCAAGTTATATGCAATCCACAGAATACTTAAGTATTCTGAATTAGTTTTATTATAATATTGCACAATTAACAACAAATACACTCACTGACACAGAATGTATATTATGTACCAATTAATATTCAAATTACGTTCGCTAAATGCGAATTATGTTCAAAATATAAGTCGCAGTTACAATAATCTAGGTGAATGTTATTTAAATTGACAGATTCGTCCTTAACTTGATGAAAATCCATGTTGATGTAAAAAAAATGCTTTTTGTAAACTCCACCTCTACAAGGGTGTGTTGCCCAAGTACAAAGACTATTGAAGAAATTGAGTAATGGAGAGTTATGACATTCCGTTATTAAAAAAGTAAGTTTCAAATTTTTATTTTATTAATTTCAAGTGATTCAAGTAAAACGACGGTTTTCGTCCCTTTTGTTCTAAGTAGATATAAAATATCGAAATGCATAATTTTCTTCTACTAAATGGGATTGATATGATGAGTCCTGTTATTTTTGTAAAAATTATGTTCTTGCTTTATGCACTGTTATTCGTTTTTTTAAAAGTTCTTCCGGCTTGGCCAACATAAGACGTATGACACTTACCAGTCATCCTCCTAGACACCTGATTTTTTTTCAGTCTGCATCTTTGTTTACGCTGTTACTTGGAATTGGTACGAGTGCAATTAGGCACAATGTGGCTTACCTCTATTGTCTTCATGTATGTAGCAATATCTTGCTACACTTTTATAGATGAAAAGTCTTACATAAAGTCGTACAATTTTCGAGATATTGAGCCTTTTGCAGTACTTCCTAAAATTCGGGTAGTATTGGAAATACATTTCAATAATTTGTTGATATTTTTATCTTTCTAATGTTTTTTATTATATGTTATATCTCTATTTGAACAGTTGTAAAAATATGTATTCCAATCCTAAACATACTAAACGAGAAGTAAAATAACTAGCTTTACTGGTTGCAAAAATGCCTTTATGAAGAATGTCTAGAGTAATCTTACTCGCAGTATTTAAAATAAAAATGTTAATTTTCATACAAACTGAATGCTTACTTCCGTTTTGTGTTGTATATTTCTAATTTCTACGTCCCCAAATAAAAAAAATATATTATGGCGTTAAATCCGGAGATCCAGAAGACAAAAGGTCTATCTTATCCATCCAATTTCAAGGACATTGAAATGTTCTCGATATATACCGTATATACATATACGGTATACCGGTAACCAGAGACCCGCCAGTTATGAAAAAGGACAAACAGAAATGAGAGGACAGATAAGAAGCAACACCATACGCTTCAAAGGTACTGAGCGAATAAGACCAGTCCTCTCACCACCTGCGCTAGTCGTTAGAACGAGAAGTGTAGCATTTGTCCTTTTTCACAACCGGCCGATGTCTGCTATACACATACGGTACCTATATACATGTACACGTACGTTTAAGGGCATTCGTCTTCTAATAAGTCTGGCATGTTCTTTTGAAAAAAAAATGTAAATAATCGTCTCTGTTTAAATACCACTTGTGTTCGTAAAACGTGTTTATATTCAAAACTGTCGGCTCGTGTTTGAATTCGAAAATTATTTTATTAAAATAAATTATGTATGAACTGAACAACGTTCTTTATTTTATGTGGTACTATGGTATGGTCTCTCCCCATCGTCTATGCATTTTTTTCATAAAAACTCATAGATTATAATTAAATGTGATACAGTGCAACCTCGATAATTCGGATCTCAATAGACCGGATTCTTCGGTAATTGGGACAACCATTTTCATTGTATTGTGTACTTTATAATCCGGATTTGACAGCACTCGTTATTCCGGACCTGTGTTTTAAATTACATTCTAGTCTACTTCAAATAAATAAACTGAAATCGCCGGTAAGGGCGATAAAGCCGAATATACAGAAATGGAAACACGTTTATATGCATGGTTCTGTACACAATGATCAAGACACGTCCCGATTTCATATGAAATTTTATCTCGCCAAAGTAAAACAGTTTTATACCGAAAACAGTTTTATAATGAAACTTTATGGCAATGACAATTTTGCAGCTAGCAGGAGCTGGATTTCTAATTTCAGAAAAAGGCCTGGTCTGCGTTCCTTAAGTGTGTGACGAAAAATTGTCCAATAATCAAATTGCCGTCAATCCCGTCATAACTGTACTTGCAGGAAAAAATAAAAGAGTTGGATCTCACAGCTACTCAAATTTTTAATGCAGATGAATGTGCCCTTTATTGGAAAATGTTGCCTGAAAAAACCTTGGTTCGTTCTCAGGAAAAGACCGCACCAGGTCGAAAAATAAGCAAAGAACGCATAACATTTCTAGCGTGTTGAAATGCTGATGGTTCTCAAAAATTAAAGCTCTTAGTAATAGGGAAGGCCAAAAACCCTAGAACATTTAAAAATATCAACCTACCTATTGAGTACAAATCCTCTTCCAATACATGGATGACAACCGCAATTTTTGTATAGTGGTTTCAAAGTTCATTTGTTCCTCAGGTTAGGAGACATTTAAGAAGTCTTAATTTGCCTGAAAGAGCCCTTTTAATCGTTGATAACGCTTCAAGTCATGGAACTGTAGAAGAGTTGACTAGTGAGGATGAGAAATTACAGCACTTTTGCAACCTATGGATCAAAATGCCATCAGAATGACAACATTATTTTACCGGAAAGTCTTTTAGCCCATATTTTATCTAATAATGAAAAAAATATTGTTAAGGTATTAAAAACCTTTAATTTAAAAGACACTGTATGTTTACTGTACAATGTTTGGGGAAAGTCTCCTCCGAAGTCTTGCAGAAGTGTTGGCATAAAATCCTTCCTCAAGTAACAAATAATGAAGCAGACACTGAATATGAAGCTGAAGACCTGATTCCTCTTAATAAATTGCGGCGCAATATGTTTTCCTTGGCGGAAGAGATCACAGATGTTTCAGATATGCTCAATATTCTAACAGAGCATAATCAAAATCTCACAAACATGGAATAACTGGCTTGAAAATGATGAAGCTTTGTTACCACTTGAAGACATAAATGTTGCAAACGAACATCATGATAGTGACAATGATGATCCAGTGTTAAATACAAAGAAGACTGTTAAACATGACGAGGCAATTAAATGTTTTATCTATGCATAAAGTGGGAGGAAGAAAACGATGTCTCGTTACATGATGTTATTACACTTCAGAGATTAAAAGAAATGGTTTTCTTTGAAATGAATCAAACAAATGTTAAACAAACAAAAATTACTAATTATTTTACAAAATAATATAACTGTAAGTTAGTTTGTAGTTGTTTTGTATTCTGTATTACCAAATAATTATTTGTAATAAACTATTTTGTAGTTTTATTTCTCTTTTTAATAACAAACTGTCCCGCTTCGGCAATCCGAATTATTTGATTATCCGGATCACCGCGGTTTTTATTAGTTCGGATTATCGAGGTTGCACTGTACCGTTATTGAGAACAAAATAAAGATTGTAATAACTTAATATTAATGGTTTTTATGTAACTTACAGCCAGCCTCGTAGCTAGGAGCTGGCCGCGCGGGTGGCTGCCAGGGGCACAAACCTCAAGGGGGGAGCACTCGAAGACTTGCAAATTTAGTATTTCTTCCTACAAAATAAGTTTTGGGGGGTGCAAATTTCAAATCTTGCCTTGGCCGCTTATGACCCTAACTACGACTCTGCTTAATGCTAAAGTCTCACTTTGATAGAGGTGAATAATATTTGTGCAGTCATTAAAGTTAGTTACTTTCATTTTAATATACGAGGGCAAGTCAAATATAAATCGGAATTTTCCAAAATAAATTTTTTATCAAGAGATAAAAAAACATATTTTATTTTTCTCTTTAATCTTCTTCAACTGAAACGAATTTTTTTCCACTGAATCGGCAACTTTTTTAATTCCGTCGTCATAAAAAGCGACAGGTTGTGCCAGCAGCCACTTGTGCACGAACTGTTCAACTTCTTCATCATTTTCAAGTCTCCGCCTCCCGGAGCTTTTTTTAGCGGTCCAAACAAATGGTAGTCGCACGGTGATAAGTTGCTCCTAGTGCATTTCCATTGGCCTGAGTTATGGCTGCAGTGTGTGGCCTGGCGTTTTCATGGAGAAGAACGACGTTCCTGGTGGAAGAACGACGCCTCATGGTGAAATATTTGTCTCATACAAAAGTTGACAATAATATTCTGCATTGATTGTTCGGCGTTCATGGAGAAAGTCAACGAAAAGAATACCTTTTCTATCCCAAAAAATAGTCGAAAGCACTTTTTCTGCAGACAATCTTGTTTTCACCTTCACTGGTGGTCTTTCTCCTTTTGCCGCCACTCGCTTGTTTGGATTATGGTGTATAGTGAACCCATGTTTCATCACAAGTGACTATGCGATTAGGTAACTCTTCTCCTTCATCTTCATAACGCGCCAAAAGCCTCTGGAATACCTCAAAACGCATACGTTTTGGATTGGGGATGAGAAGTCGAGGAACCCATCGAGCTGAGATCATCCTGAAATCAAGTTTGTCGTGGATTATTGAATGAACACTCCCATGATTCCCCCTGATCCAGCAATTTCTTCAAGTGTAAGGCGACGGTGACTCTCCAAAAGCTCACGTACTGCACATATGTTCTCTTCCGTGATGGAGGTTCGAGGACGACGATCATGTGATTAATTTTCCACCCTTTCTCGTCCCATGTTTATGCCACTCTTACACTTGCGTTTTAGAAAGGGTGTCATCCCCGAATTGGGCCTGAAGACGTGCCAAAATTTCAGACGGTCGTATACCTTCAATAGACAGAAATTTTATAATAATAAAGAAGGAACTACCTGCTCACTCATTGTTCTACGACACCTCTGCAAAAAAACAGAGGTGTCGCATGCCAAGAGGTATCTAGCTATCAAGATGGAATTTGCGGAAAAGTGGCGGCTCTCTCCCGATACGCCGTCTGGCCTTGAAAAGGAAATTCCGGTTTATATTTGACTTGCCCTCATATTTAGCATTTACTGCTGCCCTTTTTGCGATCCGATTTTTCAGATATATCTATCGCAATGTTGAATGTTGAAGCTGCCAAATATCAATCGCGAGCAACTCCAGCTCTACGTTGCTTATCTACTTCAGATCTTTTTGATAGTATAAACGCGTAGTTTTTTCCAAAGGTAAAACGTACAAGGAGATCTTAACCGATTATATAATTTAGAATGTGTCGTCTAGACTGTCGCCATAAATATTATCCGTTGCGTTCCTCCGGTGCATTTACTGAAAGATTAATCCCCGATATGACTGTCGTCCGGGAGAGCGGCCTCCGCGAAATCCTCCATCAATTATTCGCGACGAAGACTGCGAGGCAGCCGTATCAAGTCGGCCGCCTAACATTTTAATGTTGCAGGTATAATGTTGTGGCTCCCCGAATGTATATGTTCCCCCCAGCCGACGAAAAAAATCCGTAAAAAAGGCGAAATTACAAATGGAAATATTAATGGGTTCTCAGGTTTCTCCCCTTCTTACATTCATATTTGCTTTTAAAAATACATTGGGGCTCCTTTCCGTTTTTGTTTCAAGTTCTCGTTTAATATTTATCAGCCAGGAATATGGATAAATGTGAAGGAAAATATATTAATGAATACAGTTGGCGATCCTGGGTCTGCATAATGGAAGAATAATACATACATATATTAAATGTAAATTTATCCTAATTCACTTCCATATCCATTGATATACTCATATCACCAAACATACCTAGTCATCGTTTAAATAGGTTTATACGAACTAGAAAAATGTTATAAAATTTCTGCCCGTCTGTGATTTTTTATTATTTAATGTAGTAGTTTCTGTACATGGTGAATCTTTTGTGCGTATTTGACATAATATAGAGTTGTTTAATAATTCATAAATTAATTATAACTAAAGACTTTAAGTCGCGGAGCGTAACAGGACGGCGCGGCGGGGAACACGGCATTGCATATGAAATAGTCTATATAAATCATGTATTAATAATTTAAAATAAGCAATTTCAATAACGGCTCGAACAACACAGCGAATTATAGACTGCCCGCGTCTGAAATACGAGAGACTCGAAATGGTACGCTTGCAATAACATATTATTCATAATATCACATCGCAATAAAACCAGTTTAGAATCACGCTCCGTCGAGAATATCCGCGCTGTGGAATTTCGTCTACTGTAGGTATATACCGAGTGTTTCGTTACGCGTATTAGTGTCATTGTGATTTAGAGCCCTTTGATAACATAAGAGCGGATTGGACATACCAAAAAAAAAAACGCAAAAATAGACTTGTTGCAAAAATCCTGACTGTTATGGAGATTTGCGTATTAGCGGAAATTACCTGTTTTGTAGTTTTTGTGGAAGAACTATAAATTTTTCAGATAAATCTAAAGTAACAAGGCATGTGAATAGCCTCTTCGAGTTCCAATAACGCGCGTTTTTTCTATGAACTTACAAAAGCATTTGTAGCTAGAGACATTTCATTAGACAAATTAAAGAACACTGTTTTACGTGATTTTCTCGAAACCTCGAAATGCTACATTCTACTATGTTACGAAACACGTACGTTAGTCAGTTTATGTAGTGTAAAGAATACGTGAAGACATAGCGGACAATTTTATTTACTTCATCATAGACGAAGCTACTGATGAATGTGGACGTGCTGTTGCCAATTTTTTAATTGGCCCATTACAAAGTGCTAGTGCTAGTGCTAGTGCCAGTCATTTACTGGCCTCAAAGCTACTAAATAAAACCAATCATGAAACAATTGTACAGTGTGTCAATGAGTGTTTTGGTTATGTATGGCCAAATCAATATAATTCCGATAAAGTGTTAGTAATATTGACTGACACAGCATCATATATGTATGTATGATAAAAGCAGGAAAGACTTTATGTCACAAATATTTTTGCTGCACCATGCAAGAATATTTACATGTGCGGTTCACATTCACAGGGTAGCTGAAACCATAAGAGACTTTTTTCCGTTGGTCAACAAGTTGATATCACGATACGAAAAAATTTTTGTCAAGGCACCTACAAGAAGATACCTTTTTAAGGAGATTTTGGGAGATACACGTTTGCCTCTTGAACCGGTTGTAACCCGATGGGTACTTGGTTGACAGCCGTAGCATATTACGATGAACATGTTGACAATATAAAAACTGTTATAGGCCGTTTCGACTCCTCAAAATGTACTGCTATATGTATAGTACAAGACCTGATGAAATACCAGAGTATTCCCGAAGATATACGATATACTAACAGCAACTACAGTTTCTTAATTAATGCTATACAAAAGTTGGAAACACATGGATTTTCGTTATGTGACCAGTTTCAAATCTTGCGTGATATTCAAAACAAGATAAATGCTGCCACTACAAGTTCTGTCAGCACTACGATAAAAGGCAAATTGCTTCATGTCTTTCAAAAGAATCCTGGATACCATATTTTAGAAAATACATGCAACTATCTAGATGGCAGATGCAATTGAAACCTTGTACCTCCATCACTGACTAAACAGAGAAAAAAATTAAGAAAATATTAAACTTTGTCACCTTGTATGTCGAAAACTAAGCCTTTTTTTAGTTAAAATAACTTTTTATATTAAACCCCGAAGTCCTGATCGTAAAAACTGGGATATACTGTATATCTTTACCGTATTAGGAGGTACTTTGTTATTGAATGAAATATAATGAGTGTTGGTCTTAAGATTATAAAACAATATTATATTGAAACTAGATACTGAAAATTAGGATTAAATTAAGAAAAATTGATTTTGAAAGATTGATTGAAAATTGAGAAATATTAAGATATTGAAAACAGATACATTTGAAAACAAATAACTACAAGAACTCTTACTTTTGACCTTCTGTTAAAGTTGAAAAGGTTTATATCTTCCAAGCAAATTGTTTCTGCGGCATCAGTTTCACACTTTGACGATACATCACTTTTAAAGTGGAAAATATGGATCTTTTACCGACTTTACTAAGTTTATTAAGTTTATTTGGTTTGTATCACTTTCTTCCATTGGGCATACTGTTTTCATAGTTCATAATAGTTAAAGTTGGAAACAGGTGATTTTGACCGTTTTTTTCTTTTTTGTCGGATATATGAGCATCGACTCCTAATACTATTTTTGACTTCAGAATTGTATTATTACTTGTAAATACAAATGGATAATCGGGCAGAAACTCCAGCACATATCACTTTCTTCTGTGGGCCTTATGATCGTAGTACGCAGTTAAAATTATTGTAGAAGAAATGAAATTAGCCAATATAGAACTGCATAAATGACAACTGTTACTGAGAATTATTGTGTGAAAAATATTGTCTATATGTCGTGTGTTAAATATAACATTTTGTGCATTCATTACACATTAACTACAATTCATGAATAACTGTGAGTAAAAATTATGATTGTTGTATTCTGTCCCCTCGCAGTTCCAAAAAATGAAAAGAGAACCTGCTTTATAGCTACAACAGAAGCTACAACAGAAGGTACAGTGCACCAACAGTAGCTTTGCTCTTGGCCGCAGTAGACAAAATCTGAAATTGTGTTCATTTATTTTGCAGCTGCAGCCGTGAACGCTGCATACCGGGTATAGGTCATTTTATGTTGATTATGGCCAATTCGCGAACAAAGTAATTCTTGGTGTACTGTAAATTACACTTTACACGAGAACATCTACGTAGTTAAACAGTTGAATTTAACTGGTATTTTCTGGCCAGAAAAAGTTCAATCTTGATGACCTAGATGGTTACTCATCGCATTTTCATGACCTACGTAAGGATGAGCATTATGAGCAATTTTGATCAAGAAGATAGCAATCAGAAGAATCGTCTATGATTTGAGGAAGAATATAATATTACGGTACCAATAATTTTGTAGAACTGTGAGGAGAACATGCGACAAAATCTTCTGTGTGTACACCAGACATCCACCAGTTATGAAAAAGGACAAATAAAAGTGAGACGATAGATACGAAGCAACGCCATACGTATCGAAGGTAGTGAGGGAATAAGACCGGCCCTCTCACCACCTGCGTCAGTCGTTAGAACGAGAAGTGTAGCATTTGTTTTTTTCCCAACCGGCTGACATCTGCTGTACAGATACGGTATATGGAATCCTATTAGAAGATGTAAAACCAAGGATTCATATGATCTTGCAATCGACGGAATGGATTTTTCAATACTAATCTAATTTAAAATTGGTTGAACGATGAAAATGTTACTACTTTAAAGTGGTCTACTTTGTCTGCTGACTTAAATTTCATAGAAAATATATGCGGGTGGATAGTAAAATAAGTTTGTGCATATGAGAGGCATTTTCTTTCTTCGCAAGAAGTAGAAGTCACTCTGCAGAAATTTTGGAACAATATTTCGTTGCTTTGTCACTTTGCATGTCAAATAAACTACCCGTCAATAGCTCGACTCGACTGCAATTTTTAGGCCCAGTTTGGATCGATTTTGATGTGCTTGGGAACCGTGGAAAGTTCATTTCCTTCCAATGTGTATTGCTGAAAATAATTGAGAATATTAAAAATCACATTATATACGGGGTGAAAAAGCAACCGATGCAAAACATCGGACATTTTTGCTAGTGACAACCCTGATTTCAGAATAGATCCACAGGATCGGAACATGGATTACACAGGACCACAAACGTTTTTCCAGTGCGCGGAAGTACAGACAAAGTCTACTTCACGTTTTTGGGGTCGCTGAACACGAATCCGACCGTAGTTTTCCTCGTGTACCGCTTGTCTTTTTTTTTCTAACCTTCAAAAATCATATTTTACACGGTAGCTTGATAACACAGGCATACAAACAGAAATCCAGAGAAGCCCTTTCCTCTTCTACGTTTTTCAACGCGCTGAATCGAAATTTGAGATTAGGATGCATTTACGATTAATAGTTTTTCCAAAATATCCCTATGAAAGACACTAAATCAGACACCATGTCATATACTTGACGAGCTGTTGGCTGTAATGTTGCGGTGAAGTTCTAACAATAACCCCAAGTTTCAGAAACCTTCAACTATACGACACACATACTCAAAACACGATGACTTCAAAACTCTGAACCTCAAAAAAACCTATATCTGTGTTCTGCAGCTGCTAAAACGCTGCAAATGATGAAAAAGCATGTATATGATCCAATCATCACTCCCAACTTCATAGCCGTGGAATTCCAAAGCTTCGTAATCCCATAACCTCATAACTTCCAAACCCTTAATCTCAAAAACCTTATAAGTAGGTCTTGTGAAATTTGGGACACAACAACGTGATGAAAATGCTCCAATCATGGATCCCAAATCCACAGACTCGAAATCTCATCGCTCTGAAATTCCATAATCTTAATATCAAACCCGTTAATCTAAAAAACCCTGTATCTAGGACCTGTGAAATTTAGCATGTAGCAACCTAATGAAGAGGCATGAATATGATCCAATCATATGTCTCAACTCCATAGCCTCGAAACTTCATAGCTTCGAAATTTCATAGCTGTGAAATTTCATAACCTTATAAAAGCATCGCTCCCAATATTTTGAGCATCTGTCCTGTCGACTAGTGACAGAAGTTTTATGTCTTCGCAACAGTCTGCACGAATTTGGTTATATGGGTATGGAAGTCTGCCCATCCTGGATCATGGGATTATGGAAGTCACCCAGTCCTGGGTTACGTGGTTATGAAAGTCTACTTATCTCAAGTATAGAGATATCAAAAAAAAAAAACGTCATCAACTCTGGCTATGAACGAGAGAGATAGAAATAGCGGTCATGTCTAAGCTTTTCGGTTATGTCAAACTTTTGACAAGTGACTGTCACAATTTGTAAAATAAACAATAGCTGTCAT
This sequence comes from Aromia moschata, assembly GCA_029963805.1. NCBI lineage: Eukaryota > Metazoa > Arthropoda > Insecta > Coleoptera > Cerambycidae > Aromia > Aromia moschata. The sequence continues at coordinate 98,757 of JAPWTK010000302.1, read as the reverse complement.
ATGATGTGACAGTTTTGACAAGTAAATAAGGCTATAAATTAGAATAAGAATAGAAATACGTCTTTTTTTTTTCTTGGACAACTTTGATGACTTTTTTTGGATGTCTCTATATAAAGTTGATTTAGCGCGTTGAAAAGCGTAAAAGGAAACTTTCTGTGTCTGTGTAAACACGCTACCGTGTAAATTGTGTTTTTTGAGGATAGAAAAAAAGGCGGTAAACGAGGAAATCTAAGGTCGGATTCGTATTCAGTGACTCCAAACACATGAAGTAGACCGGGTCTGTACTTTTGCGCACTGGAAAAACGTTTGTGGTCCTGTGTTATTGAAGTTTCTTACAATATATAAAGACATCCAAAAAAAAACGTCATCAAAGTTGACCAAGAAAAAAAAGACGTATTTCAATACTTAATCGAATTTATAACCTTATTTACTTGTCAAGACTGTCACATCATATGACAGCCATTGTTTATTTTACAAATTGTGACAGCCACTTGTCAAAAGGATGACATAACCGAAAAGCTTAGACATGACCGCTATTTCCATCTCTCTCATTCATAGCCAGAGGTGATGACTTTTTTTTGGATGTCTATATTTTGTCAAAATTTTGATATCATGTTTTTAATGGAGATTTTCCATCTTTTCCACTTTTATTGATGTTCGATCTTTGAAGAAAGAAACAAAGTGATGGTACTGATTGGGTTCAGTTTTAACTTATTCGGGCAGTATTGAGTAGAAAAAGGATCTCCTCACAACTCTGTTTGTTATTCACTACAGGTTTGGCTACTCTGCTCTATTAATACAGTTATAATTTTATAAAACACTGTCCACATATCCCCAGTTACCTTATTTAATGTTATGTAATTAGCACGTTTACTCAGCTAAGAATGAATTATGCTCACCAATTATTTCGAATATATATAAAATTCAGCAACTCGCGTTTATCGAAATATAAAATATCGCACGCAAAAAACGAAACATCGGGAAGTATTATTTATTTCTATTTATGCAACTGTCCAAACAAATACAACGATAAATATTAAAAATCACCAAAACGAACGGCCATAAATAAAATCGAAATCCGGCGAGCAAATTTTCGAGAGCCGTAAAAAATATTCGAAAATATAAACAGCGAGCGAGCGAGTCCGGCAGCCGAAATCAATCAAATAAAACCCTATAATATGATATAAATAGTGAGCGACCCTCAGCGGATCCAACATGGCCGCGCCGTCATAGTTTTATGGTATTTTAACGTATGCGTAATGCGAGGAAATATGGCCGAGCTGTCAATAAATCAGGGATTTGCGAGCTCGCCAGCGTAATTCATAGATTAGACGCGTCCCGATCTCCAACGCAAATAACTTAAATACTGATGTTTACCTTTGCCGTGTTGGCTTTTAATTAACGGACGTGCCCGTCGCACTATCGTTCGCGGGACGGGCGAAAATACGGGGGGGCACGAAAGAATGTTCCGAATTTCGGGTCCAAGGAATCCACAAATATCATTTATGCCGCGTTGTAGTACTACTATAGTAGGTGGTGTTAATCGATCTTCCTTTTGTCAAAGTAAGTTTTGGTTCACCAATTGAGATGCGCAGATTTGCTGATTTTCGGTAGCGTTACAATAGGGGATATGCTAACTGAACACATGATTAAAAACGTTTACCTAAAACGTTTATCGTACCGAATGTGAAATATTATTTTGCGCAAAAGCTTATGTCAGTAAAATATCTATAATAGCCGTCATAAGTTTTTTTCAGAGCCATGTTTTTCGCATGTAAAATAGTTTAATGACTATCACTTTTACATTCAGATTGATTTTTTTTTATATAATATACATGCTTGTTTGATCTTTTTTTTTAATTTAATGTCGAAGTTTTGGCTATCGAAACAAAAATGTCGCACCATTTTGTTTGTAATACGTAGTAGATCCCATATTATGATCAGCGGACATTAATTTACGAGGATTAGTAAGTAACTGGTAAAAAAAATCGTTAAACCGTTTGGCTCAGGAATATCAAAGTTTGTATATGCGAGGTGTATAAATTAAGTAATGAGACTGATTTTTTTTTATTTGAATGGGATTACAATTCAGTATTGTCTCCTTCAAAATAACTTCCTTGGGAAGCCACACAGCGCTGGAGACGATTCTTCCGTTCCCCATAGCAGTGCTGGAACTCATGTACTCGAATAGCCTTTAGCTGGTCGGTTGCAGCCGATTAAATTTTTTCTATGGTTCTAAAATGACGTCCCTTGAGGCGATTTTTTAATCTCGGGAAGAGAAAAAAAGTCACAAGAACTCAAGTCAGGCAAATAATGAGGCTGAGAAGCCACATGAATGTTTTTACTGGCTAAAAACTCGTTTACTGAAATGGCGGTGTAACAAGGCACATTGTGGTGATGCAACATCCAGTTGTTCTTGATGTTTTCATCAGTTCTTGATGATGAAGGCCTTCCACTGCGTGGTTCATCTTCAATCGACTCTCTTCCTCCTGAGAATTACTTAAACCATCGAAAAACCTGGACTGGTCTCCGTAGGCGTGTTGAAGTTTTACAGAAGTATCCATTGCGCTGGGTCCAAGTCTGAAGCAAAACGTGATAGCATACCGTTGCTCAAAATTAATGTCACCCATTTTTAAAACGCATTAGAAAAAACTGGTTTACGAAAACACAAAGAACAAACAAATGACTCTAGCAAGTTCAAACTTGTACTGAAGCTGCATTACATGTTACCGCCCTTCCAGCAACACTGGGGACGGGCCCAGTGTTGCTAGATCGGGTGCTACGTTGCCAGTGTCATTAATATACACATCTCGTAGCGTGCTTGTTATTGGTTTAAGTGCATTTATATAAGATCTGAACATGGGTAAATTTAAGAATTTGCAGCCATGTCAAAGGGAACAAGTTGTAATGATTCGGAAAAAATGAGACACTTGCGGAAATAGGAAGATGTCTTAAGAAGTCAAAAACTGCTTGTAAGCAGGCGTAGTATAAGGTTTTTAAAGAGTGATGTGATATCTTCACCAACAAAAAAGCGGTAGACGCCGAAAGGCGACATCACAAATGCATCGCCAAATTTATCGCTTAAGTGCAAGAGATCATTTTCGTTCTGCAATTGATAATGCAGCTGAAATAGCACTAATAACATGCATATTAGTGCTATAAAGGTTAGAAGACGATTAGAAGTCGTCGAACTTCGACGTAGAAAACGACGAAGATCAGTCTCAGTCCCAATAATCGAGATTTGCGTTTGTTAATTGGATTCTAGTTGTTGGATGCATTATTTGACTCTATTAACTCTGTGCATTTTAATGAATGCATTAACTCTGTGCAGTTTACTGCTTTCTACGTTCAGCTTGGTATCCAAATTTAAGAATATGTGTATCTTAGACTAAAACGTTGTCGAATACATTAAATTACATGGTGACTAATTTCATGATTTGTTTGTTGGACTCTAGTTGATGGTAATTCCAACTCCAAATTCATTTTAACATAATAGGTTACTTATTTTATTTTCTTTCGGTTGCATAAATTTAAGCATATTGTGTATATTGATGAAGGAGTACACTTATTGCAAAAGATACCGTAAAAAAACAATGTCTCTAATTTTCCACTGAAAATTTTGTGATGATATCTTTTTTTTTAGGATAAAGAAGGATTTTCTTAGGATAAAGAAATCCTCAAAATATCCCGTGGAATGAATCCCCACATCAAGTTTTTATTGTTAACAAAATTAAATATTGTAATCAAGGCAGAACAAAAAACATTTATGATCGAAAGTTACCTTAGAAATAGTAGGTTAATAGAATAATAGAAAGGTTAATGGTTAGTGGGCTTACTCAACACGGGACGCCCTCCAGGATTTTCCGCACAGAACAGAATTCCGAACAGAATTTCCACACATAGCCATGGATTTCGATCGGTTTTGTAAAGTTTTCACTAGAGCTGTGGTTTAGAGAAACAGAAAGTGCGAATAGAAAGAAAGGCAGTGACACACCTAAAGGTCGCACTGGGCAAAAACTTGAAGAACTGTACAAATTGTTAATGAATGTATTCAAACCTCTTTTCGGCATTTAAGCGAGCAAATATCCGGTTGATTCATTAGTATTGAGCCATGTCTTCGAAATGTTTGGGATTTTCTAGACAGGTCTGGAGAGTGGTGGGGTATAGATTATATAAAGCGTGCACTTATGTGCGTATCTGCGAAAGTGACCGAAACTTCGAAAAGTGAGATTCGATATGCTTTATTACAATAATTTCGTTTAGGTCGAAGTACATCGAAATCTAGTGGCCACGTACAAAAATTTTACAACAATATGTAAAATATGATTCGAACGTTTCTGATCTTAATATAGAGCGCTTCTGTTCTGAAGATTCTGTTCTGAATATAGAGCGCTTGCGTACGATTGTCGTAGGAAATCTGGATGGAACCACACGAGAGATGTCACGAGAGCTCATTTTGCACACATCTTTGTCACATTTGCACACAACTTCTCTCCGTCACTTGTCGCTTTGACTGGTTGAACAAGCTTGTTATTGGGAATGAAAAGAGGGTGTTTTATGTAAATCACAGATGTAAGCTCCAGTGGATAGACACGATGCTCCAGCACAATCGGTATCTAAACCTGACATCCAACCGAGAAAGGTGATGTTGTCAGTTTGGTGGGGCCTTCGCGGCGTGTATCACTGGAAACTCTTGGAGGACAATACCACCGTCACCGCCGTTGTCTATTGTGCTCAACTCCGCAATGTGACCGCCCAGCTCGATCTTCTGCCCCGGCAGGATAAATTTAAATTATTGCGCGATGATGCGCGTCCCCTGATAGTAAAAACAGACACGCCTTGAACTCTTGCAGTTAGGATTTGAAGGTCTGCTCCATCCACCGTATTTGCCAGACATTTCCCCCACTGACTATAATTTACTCTGTGCATTCAGCAAACATTTAATAAACAAATCATTTGACGATTGTCACAATATACGAATAGTAATACACCATTTTTTCACTTCACAACCGCGTGACTTCTGGGAACGTGGTATCCGCAATCTGCCTACTCGTTGGCGACAAGTTACAAAGTCTTGTCGGAAGGTACTTACATTCTAAATTGATTTGTCTTGTTTATAAAATAAATAATCATATTTGAACATATCAGAAAGGCTCAATACTTTTGAATCAATCGGAAAAATGTATCTTATGGAATCTGCAATATAATGCTGAACTGTGACGTGGTGTATATGTATGCTTATAGTCTAAGCTTAGTTCAAAAATTTTTATCAAACGACCAACAGCAGCAAATGCAATTTTCAGAGTTGTTTATGGGTAATTTCCATGAAAATGAAAACGTCTTAATAACGTCTGAACAAAATATTTTTTTACTGACTAGGCATGGTTTTACCTCTTTGCTTATGTTAGTTCTCAAAAAATGAGGATGTGTAGCTCTGAAAATACACTTTTCTTCATAGATAAGCCGCTACATTTTCTGAAAGTTGGCATATGGGCGGCTTTATTGAATAGAAGGATAACACAGGCCGACACATTTTCACGAAAGTCCACACCCAAGAACCAGACTATTCTTTTCCGAAGGTTTTTGGTGCGCTGAATCCTAATCTGACCTCAGATTTGTTCCATCATGTCAAATTTTCGAGTAATCCTAACCTACAGTTGCAAAAAACGATGTTTTTGGCTATTTTTGAAGTTATATTATTCAATGGATACATTTTTTACAAAAAAAATCCAGTACCGGATCTGCCTCAGCACTAAACCGGGAGCAAAAACAGCGTTTTTTGCACTTTTAGGTTAGGATTACTCGAAAACCTGACGTGATTGAGCAAATCTGCGTCGGATTCGTATTCAGCGCACCAAAAACCTATGGAAATGTATAGTCCGGTTCTTGGGGTGAAACATTTGTCGGCATGTGTAATTGGACCAATTTTTTTTGGAGGAACTCTCAATTCGGCGCGATACCGTAATGAAATTTAGAAACATTTATGCATTAGGCGATGAGATGCGACAAGATTACTTCCAGCAGGATGGCGCACCAATTCATCATTATTCATCATTACTCGTAATATGCCAGTTTGGTGGCCACCATGGTGCTGCGATCTCTGCGAGCTCTGCGATCGACGTGCAGAGTATTTTTATGGCCATCCATTAAAAATTTCAGAACTTGATAGGTCCAAGACTAATAAATTATTAATAAGTAAATAATTAGACTAATAAGTAGGATATGTGGGATCGATTCCATGGCAAACTTTGAGGCCTTTTTTATCGTTTTAATAATATGTAGTTCCTTAACGGAACCCTCCTAAGTTATTTTTATATAGAATATCGAAGAAATACACCCCTGTACTCTTACAACACCCTGTATACTATAATTAGATTTCATATCACTGTATTAAATGTTTCACGTACATATTAAATGAACACTAATTCAATCCTCATCAATAGCAATTATTTACGATTACTATTCCTTCTTTAAAGTTCGACTGAAACACGGCGAAGGCTCGGTTTTAAAATGTAATTTAGTGCCGCGGAGCGGCATTTGTCAAAAACGTCAAACGCAGCCTTCCCCTGATCGACTATTAGAACGAAATTTATCCAAACTGTTGCAGGGGTTTGGGGTTACTTCAAAATTAACCTGAATTTAATGTTGGTCTGACCCTTTTCCTTCAAATAATTTCCACGCTCGATTGTAAAATTTCGATTCTTGGAATAGTTATTGAATGCGTGAATAAAAGGAATTGTTCAAATTAATTACCCTTTAAATACTTTAATAAACATTAGTTTTTTAGGCCTTACTTCGAGTATATGATTATTAGCTAATTTTACTCCGTGCAAATATAGAACCTTCAGCAAAAAAATAAAAACAAAAACGACTCAGTTGACTTGTACTCATATGCTCTATTTTCATACGTGTGGTTTTGACAGAAAATTTTTTTTCAAAATAAACATTTTTAAAGTTATTTTGCGTCGTAGGTTAATGACTTTCGGGTTATTGACTTGATATTGAGTTTTGAAATTTTATAAGTAATTTTATTGTACTGGCGGTAAAAAAAACATTACTGACAAATTAAAATTTCTCACTCGAAGAAACTCCCAATCACCAAATGTGTCCAGAAACACTGGTTTTTAACAATATTAGTTACGAAAATCAAAGGTAGTTTATAAAGTTGACATCCTGTATCTTGGTCACTAACTTTAATTAAATCGGAATATTTTTACACAAAAAACTGTTAACTTTGCTGTGTACCTACATATAATGTATGTCAATGGTTTTTAAAATGGCGAATGCGCTGGGAAGAAGACAAAAAAAGGGACGTTATTTGGAGAATTTGTTTATGTAATCGTTACAATTACAAGTCAATTAGGTTAAAATATAGAGAAAAGAAATTCTATATTCTTCCTAGTAAATTTTCTAGAACTCGAAATTTTTATTTTTAGACTTTCTTACTTTTATTTTGAAATATTTAGTAAGGCGAAATAGTTACTGTTTGAGCAGTCATGCAAAAACATACCTATTCTCAAACGTACAAAAATATATTCCATTAGCGATGTAATACAATTACACTATATATTCATATTATACTATTTTCATGTCATAATATGTTTTTATTAATTGTTAACCTTAAAAAAGGAGAGAGGAAAAAAGAAAACAAAAAAAAAAAAAATATTTTGGGGGGGGAGGGGGGGGGGAAAATTTGGGGGGGGGGGGAAAGAGAGGAGGGGGAGGAATTGGGGGGGGGGGTAGGGGGGGGGGGGGGGGGGGGGGGGGGGGGGGGTGGGGGGGGGGGGGAAGGGGGGGGGGGAAAGGGGGGGGGGGGGGGGAAACGGGGGGAAGGGGGGGGGGGGGGGGGGGGGGGGGGGGAAAGAGAAAGGGGGGGGGGAGGGGGGGGGGAGAAAAAAAAGGCCAGAAGGGGGGGGGGGGGGGGGGGGGGCGCGGGGGGGGGGAAAGGGGGGGGGGGGGGGGAAAAAAAAAAAAAAAAAAAAAAGAAAAAAAAAAAAAAAAAAAAAAAAAAAAAAAAACAAAAAAAAAAAAAAAAAAAAAAAAAAAAAGGGAAAAGGAGAAAAAAAAAGGGGAAAAAAGGGGAAAGGGGGGGGGGGGGGGGGGGGGGGTTTTTGGGGGGGTTTTTTTTTAAAAATCGGGGAAACCAAAAAAAAAGGGGAGGAAAATAAAAAAAAAAAAAATATTTAAAAAGGGGGGGGGGGGGGGGCGGGGGGGGGGGGGGGGGAAGTTGGGGGGGGACGGGGGGGGGGGGTTTTTTGGATTTTTGGTACAAAATTGGGGAAAAAAAGGCCAATTTCCAAGGTAAAAACCCCCGTCCTTAAAAGGTTAATTAAGAATAGACAATATAGTGGATCTTATTAAACTGTGATTTATAGTTTTAATTAATATAAATTGGATTAAATATTTGTAGTTTCGTTAAAATTAGTAGAAAATAAATCAATGAAATCTGACGGAAATATTAGCTGATAAACATACAATGTGCCCCATTTTGACCATTTTGCCCAAAATCGTTGAAAGGATATTATATAGACAAATACAGGAGTATTCTGGTTTTAATATAATATACAGACTTTATACAGGCCTGGAATTTCTTTAAATAACAAAACTTTTTTGCACATATGCCCTTTCATAAATGCTTTTGGTTAGCTATCCGTTTTGTATTATTGGTCAATTTCAACTAAGTGCAACATTAATATACAACGTCACCTCTTTTACAGCTCAAACTGGATTTGGTTATCCTTTTACTAGTGTGCAAATAAAATAATTCATGGCGTGGCCTTTAAGATTGACCTACTGTTTTTCCGCCAAATCTTTCAAATGTCAATCTACTACCCCAATGTCGACATGTTCCATACTTGTATACACTTTATGTTTCCATATTTTTTGTTCTGAGGCACAGAAGCTTCTGAGGTACAGAAAAGAATTATGTATTTTCAATAGCTTTAATCGAACCATTATATTGGAAAGGAGGCATGTGAATTATTTTTCAAGGATGAAATTAAACTTAAGATATTACAAGATTATATAAAAAAAAAAATTTGCTTCTATTCTCGTGACGTCACAAACTTGTAACGGACTCTCACAAATAGAAATCGGGTTTTTAAAAGTTACGGCTTTGGAATTAGGTATTGTGTGTGTGTTGTTTATTCTGACATTAAAGTAGTTTTCTGTGAGTTATTAGTACGATTATCACAAATTTGTGTGATAAATTATAAATGTCAATTAGAGACAGGGCATGAGGAAAAAAATGTCAATATTGAGCATGTCAAAATAATTGTTTTATATGAAGTCACTGTAAATCCATAAGTACAAGTAGTCACAAAACACTACAACTATAAATATAAATTAAATTATGTCACAATTTCCTTAATTCATTTAAAAAAAATAAAAACAGAAATTTTAACTTTAAAAAAGAGAAAAAAGGTACTAACTAGAAAAGTACAATTTTTACTTATTAATATGTTCACTACTTCATTTTTGTAATGAACTAATTATTGTAAGCCTTCAATTGTTATTGACACTGTCTTAAAGTTGACAAATGGCCTGATTTATTAACTTACAGGTATGTTTCATTACTAGGGTGCCGAACATGTTCTGTAACGCAGGGCCGGACTCGTAATCCGTAATGTTATTGACAGAAGATGATATGTGAGAGATCAAAAAGACAGGAGTAAAAATGTGTAAATAATGTATGTACATACATATTGCTTATGTCACTCAGAAACACAAAATTTTGCACAGTTGTTTGTGTTACTAACAATTTTTTGTTGTCACTAACATCAGTACATTATTGTATTTTACATCTACTGTGGACAATACACGTTTTACTATATTTCTATACTATTAGCCGCTGTTTGAAAAATCCGTTTATGAGCTATCAATATCAGGGGCATTAACGACCTTATTACCGCAAAATCTGTTGTTTCGTCCACTGTCAGCCACAGAAATATAGTACGTATGCCTTCTTTGATATTTCCCCATACGTTGAATTTTCAATCATCTTTTTGAGCTATTCACAAATGGTAACGACTGTGCCAATGCAGAATCACCCAAATCACATGTCAAGAATAAGTACAGAGTGATGCGTAATGTTTGTTGATAACCGGAATCAAACAACCTTTTGCATTTACAATTAAGGACATATGAAATCGAGTTATGTAGTAAAGAGACATAAAAAAAATCATCAAATCTGGGTATGAACGAGAGAGATAGAAATAGCGGTCATGTTGAAGCTTTACGGTTGTCAAACTTTTGACAAGTGCCGTGAAAAATGGAAAATTAATTTTACGCTTTGGGGGGGGGGGGGCGGGGGTGGGGGCGGGGGGGCGGGGGGGGGGGGGGGGGGGGGGCCGGGGGGGGGGGGGGGGGGGGGGGGGGGGGCGGGGGGGGGGGGGGGGGGGGGTGGGGGGGGGGGGGTGTTATTGGCCGGGGGGGGGGGGGGGGGGGGGGGGGGGGGGGGGGGGGGGGGGGGGGGGGGGGGGGGGGGGGGGGGGGGGGGGGGGGGGGAGGGGGGGGGGGGGGGGGGGGGGGGGGGGGGGGGGGGGGGGGGGGGGGGGGGGGGGGGGGGGGGGGGGGGGGGGGGGCGGGGGGGGGGGGGGGGGGGGGGGGGGGGGGAGGGGGGGGGGGGGGGGGGGGGGGGGGGGGGGGGGGGGGGGGGGGGAGGGGCGGGGGGGGGGGGGGGGGGAGGGGGGGGGGGGGGGGGGGGGGGGGGGGGGGGAGGGGGGGGGGGGGGGGGGGGGCGGGGGGGGGGGGGGGGGGGGGGGGGGGGGGGGGGGGGGGGGGGGGGGGGGGGGGGGGGGGGGGGGGGGGGGGGGGGGGGGGGGGGGGGGGGGGGGGGGGGGGGGGGGGGGGGGGGGGGGGGGGGGGGGGGGGGGGGGGGGGGGGGGGGGGGGGGGGGGGGGGGGGGGGGGGGGGGGGGGGGGGGGGGGGGGGGGGGGGGGGGGGGGGGGGGGGGGGGGGGGGGGTGGGTGGCGGGGGGGGGGGGGGGGGGGGGGGGGGGGGGGGGGGGGGTGGGGGGGGGGGGGGGGGGGGGGGGGGGGGGGGGGGGGGGGGGGGGGGGGGGGGGGGGGGGGGGGGGGGGGGGGGGGGGGGGGGGGGGGGGGGGGGGGGGGGGGGGGGGGGGGGGGGGGGGGGGGGGGGGGGGGGGGGGGGGGGGGGGGGGGGGGGGGGGGGGGGGGGGGGGGGGGGGGGGGGGGGGGGGGGGGGGGGGGGGGGGGGGGGGGGGGGGGGGGGGGGGGGGGGGGGGGGGGGGGGGGGGGGGGGGGGGGGGGGGGGGGGGGGGGGGGGGGGGGGGGGGGGGGGGGGGGGGGGGGGGGGGGGGGGGGGGGGGGGGGGGGGGGGGGGGGGGGGGGGGGGGGGGCGGGGGGGGGGGGGGGGGGGGGGGGGGGGGGGGGGGGGGGGGGGGGGGGGGGGGGGGGGGGGGGGGGGGGGGGGGGGGGGGGGGGGGGGGGGGGGGGGGGGGGGGGGGGGGGGGGCGGGGGGGGGGGGGGGGGGGGGGGGGGGGGGGGGGGGGGGCGGGGGGGGCGGGGGGGGGGGGGGGGGGGGGGGGGGGGGGGGGGGGGGGGGGGGGGGGGGGGGGGGGGGGGGGGGGGGGCGCGCCGCGCAGACCCCCGAGGCGGCCAGAGTGAGAGCGGAGAGGGTGTGGGAGGCGGGGGGGGTGGGGGGGGGGGGGGGGGGGGGGGGGGTGTGGGGGGGGGGGGGGGGGGGGGGGGGGGGGGGGGGGGGGGGGGGGGGGGGGGGGGGGGGGGGGGGGGGGGGGGGGGGGGGGGGGGGGGGGGGGGGGGGGGGGGGGGGGGGGGGGGGGGGGGGGGGGGGGGGGGGGGGGGGGGGGGGGGGGGGGGGGGGGGGGGGGGGGGGGGGGGGGGGGGGGGGGGGGGGGGGGGGGGGGGGGGGGGGGGGGGGGGGGGGGGGGGGGGGGGGGGGGGGGGGGGGGGGGGGGGGGGGGGGGGGGGGGGGGGGGGGGGGGGGGGGGGGGGGGGGGGGGGGGGGGGGGGGGGGGGAGAGAAAAAGAGAGGGGGAGGAAGGAAGGAGGAAGAGGAGGGGGGGGGGGGGGGGGGGGGGGGGGGGAAAAAGAGAAAAAGGAAGAAGAGGGTGGAAAAAAAAAAAAAAAAAAAAAAGGGAAAAAAAAAAAAAAAAACCGGGCGCCCCCAGGGAGAGAAAAAGGAGGAGGAGAGGGAGGAGAGAGGTAGAGGGTGGGGGGGGGGGGGGGGGGGGGGGGGGGGGGGGGGGGGGGGGGGGGGGGGGGGGGGGGGTTTTTGGGGTATAAAAAGGAGTAAAAAAAAATTAATAAAGAATTAAAGAAAAGAGTGGGGGGGCACCCCCCGGCCCGCCCCCCCCCCCCCCCCCCCCAAAAAAGGGGGCGGCGGGGGCCCCCCCCCGTCCCCCCCCGGGGGAAAAAAGGGGCAAAGTTTCCCCCCTGTGAAAGCAGGGACCCGGGGGGCGGGGTGGGGGGGGGGGGAAGAAGCTAATAATTTAAGAGTTTTAATACAATACAATAAAATTGACATCACGATACAATGATATTTTAAATTTTTGTAGCTTCTACTAGACCACCGTTGATCTTGATGCACTTTTCGAATTGTTACTGTGGGGTAACCTCTTCACAGGCTTGCCTGATTTTTGCATACAATTCTTCATTATTGCCTGGGTGTGAATTATAAATTTTGGATTTTATGACATCCCTTAAAAAGAAGTCCAATGGCGTTAAGTCCGGGGACCTGGGTGGCCATCTAACTAGGGGGCTATTTCAACCTATCCATCGGTTAGGAAAGTTAGCACGAAGCCATTCGGTAACCACTCTTGCATTGTGGATAGGACATCCATCTAATTGAAGATGAAGATTTACTCTTTCTTATACTGGTTTATGTAATATATTCCAAAACTCATTTCTTAGGAGCTGCAGAAACTGTACGCTATTACCCTCAAAAAAGAAAGGACCAATGATCGCTTCATTGAGTATCCACACCAAACATTAACTTTTTGAGAATATTGTCATTTACAATTAATAACATATTCTGGTTTTTCTGCAGCCCAGTATCTAGAATTTTGTGACGATACCAATCCATTTGTTGTAAAAGTTGCCTCATCATTGAATACAATTTTTTGTCATTGAGGTACTCTTCTTGACCCCATAATCAAAATTCGATCCTCCTCTCATCATCACCAGGTTCCAAGGTGTGTAAAAACTTGGGTTTGAATGATTTCATTTTATTTTTTTGAAGGAATCGGCGGATATTTTCTCTGGGCAAATTTAAATTTAAACTAACTATTCTCGCACTGGCGTTTGAATTGTTATTAAAATAATTTTAAACGATATGGTCGTACCTGGGTCGTCTTTGTACATGATTCGTCTTTATAATACGTTTTGACACAGTGCCGCATTCATTACAAATTTTGGTTATTTTATAAACTGTAGGTACCTACTGTGAGTTATTCGGGGCCTATTCGGGTGCCTGTTATTAAATATTTTGCATTCTTCTCTCACAGTCCTATCATTATCATCTATAAACGGCACAATTCCAATATTTTCTTGTAAATTTAATTGTCCGTTCATAATAAAAAGAAATAAACAATTTCCCAATGTTAATAACAGTACAATGACAATATTGCATTTTAAAATTTGACGTTTGGCTACAAAATTAATTTGTTTTTCATAGCACTCTATCAGTTTTCTATCCTTGGTGTACAAGTTAAATAAATTTGTTAAATCAAATAATGTCTTTAAAGTAGTTATCTCGCAACAATCCATATTAAACATATTTGCAAACGATTTCAAAAGTGCATCGACATATGGTTACTAAAAAATTAAAATAAATTGTATGGTTGTGTTTTAATTTTACTGCAATGCTTTAACCCCCCCCAAAACCAACTAAAAAAAAAAAAAAGAATATAAGAAAAAAAAAAAAAAAAAAAAAAAAAAAAACCCCCCCCCGGGAGGGGCGCGCGGGCGGCGCGGGGCCCGCGCCGGCCCCCCGCCCCCGCGCCCCGCCAGGAAAAAAAAAAAAAAAATATATATAAAAAAAAAGGGACAAAAAAAAAAAAAAAAAAAAACCAACAAAAACACAAAAAAAAAAAAAAAAAAAAAAAAAACCCCCCAAAAAAAAAAAAAAAAGGGCAGGCCAAAAAAAAAAAAAAAATTTTTTTTTCCCCCCCCCGAAAAAAATTTTCAAAAAAAAAATATTTTAAAAAAAAAATTTTTTTAAAAAAAAAAAAAAAAAGGGGGGGGGGAAAAACCCCCCCCCCCCCAACCAACAAAAAAACAAAAAAAAAAAAAAAAAAAAAAAAAAAAAAAAATAAAAAAAAAAAAAAAAAAAAAAAAAAAAAAAAAAAAAAAATAAAAAAAAAAAAAAAAAAAAAAAAAAAAAAAAAAAAAAAAAAAAACAAAACACCAAAAAAAAAAAAAAAAAAAAAACTCCCCCCCCCGGGGGGGGGGGGGCCCCCCCCCCCCCCCCCAACAAAAAAATATTGGGGAAAAACCCTACACACCCCCCCCCCCCCCCAAAAAAAAACGGAAACCAAACACCACCCACAAAAAAAATAAAAAAAAAACCCCCCCCCCCCCCGGGGGTGGCCGCCCCCCCCCCCCCACCCGAAAAAAAAAAAAAAAAACAACCCCACAAACACACCCAACAAAAAAAAAAAAAAAAAAAAAAAAAAAAAAAAAAAAAACAACCCACACAAAAAGGATTTTATAAAAACCCCCCCCCCGGGGGGGGGGTGGGGGGCCCCCCCCCCCAAAAAAAAAAAACAACCTTGTTTTCTTTGGAAAAAAAAAGGGCCAAAAAAAAAAGGGAAAAAAACCAAAAAAATTTTTTTCTCCACCAAAAAAAATTTTTTTTTTTTCCCTTCCCAATTAAGGAGCCAGCCGGCAGTCTAAAGGTTAATTTTCCGTTGTTATTTTTTTAAATACCTAATTATTATTAACCGTTAATTATAAATTTTTACGTTTAATCTGATTATTAAAAGCGTAAAATTAATTTCTCATTTTTTTTAAAATCATTTTTCAGAGCCAACGTTTTTTTTTAAAGAAATTACTATAAGGTAATTAAAAAAAAAAAGACACAAAAATAAGTAGTAATTATTTATTCCCGGACCTAAAATCCAACTAACCAAAAAAACCGTTAAATATTTATTTACGAAATTTGGTATAAAAACAAATATAATTAGGGGATGTTGAATCCAGTGCCGTAATTAGATTTGAAATAAAAATCTTGCTAAGTAGTTTTTGTAAAATTTGTCACTGAAAAAAAGTCGAAGTAGGCCTTGAGCATAGAAACCAAATTTTAATATTTTGCGCCAGAATAGAGAATTTACTACTCCATCCAAAAGTTCTTTTTAAAAGGTTTTACCCTGAAAAAAATTTTAAAAATGTTAAAAATTTTAAACACTTTAAAAATTTTATCCATTTTGTCTCTCTTTAAAACAGAATACATTTTATACACTTTTATACATTTTATACAATTTGACACAACATATGTACTATTACTGCATTTACAGATGATGAATAAATATTGAATTGAATTGAATCTTTTAGAAAAAAACCCGAAATAAATCGGATAATAAATACCATTTCTCTAAGCTTGTTTCCATTTGAAATGGGTCACACTGTAGCTACATATTTTTTTACTCGGCCAACTTTGATGACATTTTTTTTTTTGGAGGGCTCGATATTTTCTTGTGTTTATATAATCGATGATTCTACTGTATTTTAAATTGATAAACGAGTTACAACGGGAAGAAATAACGACTGCGATCCTTTTAGTGAACTGAATCAAAAGCGTATTTCAGGTTCAAATTAAAAAACTTTTCCTCTGGTCACTAACAAATTGAATGATAATTTTTTTTGATAAATTTGAACGATTTTCGTGTATGCGCGATTCTTGTAAATAGAACATCAATAAAGGTAAAACAGCAAAACTGAGTGTTAAGTAACAAACCAACTTTGTTACTTAAAAAATTTAAATTGAAGAGTACAAAAAGAAAGAGAGGAATCGTGTACAGTACAAATTAATTTTTGTTACCCAATCTTGTAGCATTTTAAATATAATTTCATTCCTGAAAATTTCAATTTCTGCTCATTCCTCGTTTCCGATCTAGAGGATGGAGAGTGACACTTCACAGACTCACCGTGTATATGATGAAAATATCTTAAAAAAACAGAAAACAGCGGCGGCATTACTAACGACATTGCTATTAGTTTTTTTACGTTTTCCCCCCTTTTTTTTAGGTAAAAGCTTCACCCTGACGATCATCGTATCGACGTCTCCTCCCCAAGTAGCGACTTACAGCAAAGCGATCAAAGTGACAGTGGACGGCCCCAGAGAGCCGAGGTCGAAGATGCGCCAACACGGCCTCCACCATTTCCCGTTCGGCCCAAGGCCCTTTGCACCTGATCCACTTACGGGCAGTCTCCCTTTCAAATTGAGCGGTGAGTAGGGTATAGCGTTTATAGTCTGAACTTTAGAGGACATTAGAAAGCTAAGCGTTTACAGGGGGAGTCTGAAAGGGGGCATTTAGTGGAAAAATGTTAACATGGTAAAAATTAATTTTGATTATTTAGGATGCACTTAATAGAAGAGAATTTTAAGTTTCATAAAGTTATCAAATCATATAATTATACGTATGAGCCACAAAACTGAATATATTGTTGGAAAGTGTTTGTAAGAAACAGTTCTTACAAACAGGCAACATTCTTGCAAATACACCAGGCGCAGAAATTAAGGGTTTATATATGTTGCGGTGCGCCAGAACATTGAAAAAAAAAATGTGTCGATCGAAAAAGAATGCTCCTTAAGATTTCATAAAGATCGGAGCTCTAGAACTAAAGTTACAGCTATTAATAGCGCGCTATCTCTCAAGCGCGTCTCCGCGCGCATTTCTCTGTGTAAGGTGCAATTCCTTTTTTTTCAATTATATCGATTTTTTTGGAATCCGTTGAATGAAACACATTAGTCGTGGAGTACTTCTGAACACCTGTTCCATACCTCCAAACTTCGAGCAATTTGTGCTATGTGAGTTCGAAATAGTTAACTTTATAAGTGAGAAACATAGACTTCAAACTTTACATGCGATTATCTCGGAATTGACTTTTTTCGAGAAGTAACCTCGCGGTGAGCAACATTTCTCGAATACCGTTTCACCGACTGATCTAAAACTTTTAGGTGTTGTTTATAAACACAAGAGCTAGTGATTGAATTAAGGAATTTTAATTTAAACCATGATCACTATTTCTCCTGCCAAAAAAACCCAGTCTGAGAAACGTCGAAAATCGACTTTTTTGAGGTAATCGTCGCCATGTTAAAAAAAAATTAAATGCAATACCCTTCGTTCAATCACTAGGGAACGCTATATATTAACGTCATTCTGTTTATTTTTATTTCAGTTGATTCGTTCACGAAATATCATGCTCACCGCAAGCGATGGGACAAAAACAGCGTTTCGGGGCGAAGGCCATAGATCCACTAATTGTGAAATTTTTTCTATTAAAAAAATGTCATAAGTACCTCATAATACATATGAACAACTCAATAACGTAAAGTTTTTTTTAAATAAAAGTTTGATGACTTGGTTAGAAAAAATGATGAAAGCCCCTAAACTTTCTCGGGCCGCAACATATACAGGGTGTTCCAGATTTAAAGGGACATCCTGTAGTGGGAGGTAGAGCACACTTAGCTGAGTTCAAAACACCCCCAAACTTACCCTTTATTGTTAGTCGTTTCTGAGATACGGGGTGTTTTATGAATTTTAACTAAAACTTTAGTCCGCCATATTTTTGGAACCGCTGTACATATTTGGATAAAATTTGGTACAAATATTATACTCTTTTAGTCCAATAAAAAGCATAATTTACTTTGGAAAAATTCCAGGACCGGACTCAGATTTTTTTAATGTTGCTCTCAGTGCCGATAACATCACCCTGTATATCATTTTTTTGTAAATGTCAGTAAACTTTTAAAAAGTCAATGGGCCAGTGTATAAAATAATGTCATAATATTTGATGGCACGTTTATGGTTATTCTCCAATAAATGTTCACAGTATTGATTGACCAAATTTTAAAGTCTACAAATAACGTAGTCAACTAGCTAACGTCAATATTTTATCAATTTTATTAAAAATATCTTTCAGAAGGCCTTGCTATTTCCTTCTTTTTTGACATGCAGCGTTTCTAAGCCTTTTTTGAATTTAAATTTCCATTCAAAATTAGGTACTTAAATTCCATTTCTTTCACGAGAAAAAAATGTTAATAATGAGGTTTTTATTAATAAACACAATTAAAATCAGTTGTTAAACACGTTTAGAAAATAGTATTAAAATATTGAAGACGGTTGGGAATTTTATTTTAACAAAATAAAGTCAACAAATGATTTATTAAGCAATAACTTACTCTTAACACTAAAAAAAATTAACAGAAAGTTATTAATTAAAATTACAACAAATTTTCAAAATAAACACCCATAGCGTCAATACATTTTTGAGAAAGTTTTTCACTGATCTATCAATCATTTCTGGGTTATCTCTAATGATATCACATACATTAATATTTTTTTTTAACAACTGTTCCCGTGTGTGGAATTCTTCGTTGTACACTTCTGACTTGAGACAGCCCCATAAAAAATAGTCTAGAGGTGTACAATCGGGAGACCTCGGTGGCCAATTAATAGGACCTCCTCGACCGATCCATCTGTTGGGGTAATGTTCATCGAGATAATCTCTGACTGGTACAGAAAAATGGTGTCCAGCACCATCGTGCTGAAACCACATACCCCAAATTAACAATACCCCATATAGTATTGTTAATTCCGCCATGCGTGAATTGGGCTTCATCCGTAAATAGAATCCTCGATATTGTTCTTCTGTGCGCCAAAATCCATCTACAAAATGCTAAGCGGGGAACGTCGTCGCCATTTTCAAGTCGTTGAACTTTTCTAACATGAAATGGATACAGATTTTCCTTTTTTAATGTTTGCCATATCCTTGTCTTAGGTATTGCTAACTCATTACTTATTGTTCTTACACTTGTAGATGAATTATTCGAAGAACCTGTAATATTTTCTCTTCCTGTCGAAAACCTCTGGGAATATGTTCATGTTTTGCCATTGAAGGACATTTTCCATGTTCCTTATTAAATTGGAATACCTTTGAAAATGTTTTATGCCTTACACGACGGTACACGGCGATTTGGAAAACACCTTTGATACTCTCTTTTTGCAGCTCTGCCATTTCCGTCGCAAAATCCATACACAAAAATATTTGCATAATCTTCATTACTAAATTGGAATGTCATCTTCAAGTTTTTAGTATTGTAACTTTAAAAACCTAGCCTTTAGCACTTTCAAAAACTTATGCTGATTACTAAGAGATGCTAATCTTTTAATTTGTAGTAAAACAAATTTGACATATGCCTACTTGGGATTTTTAATGCAACAATCTGATATTAATTGGTAAAACATCTAGTTTAAAATTTAATGTAGGGTATGTTAAATTTTATTCTCTAAAGGTTATTATTATTATTAAATTATTTTTATATTCTAAAGGTGTTTAACAACTGATTTTAATTGTATTTGTTAATAAAAACCTCATCATTAACATTTTTTCTTGTGAAAGAATTGGAATTTAAATTCAAAAAAGGCTTAGAAACGCTGCATGTCAAAAAAGAAACAAATAGCAAGGTCTTCTGAAGGATATTTTTAATAAAATTGGTAAAATATTGACGTTAGCTAGTTGACTACGTTATTTGTAGAATTTAAAATTTGGTCAATCAATACTGCGAAAATTTATTGGAGAATAACCATAAACGTGTCATCAAATATTATGGCATTATTTTATACACTGACCAATTGACTTTTTTAAAAGTACACTGACATTTACAAAAAAATGATATACAGGGTGATGTTATCAGCACTGAGAGCAACATTAGAGAGTCCGTTCCTGGAAATTTTTCAAAGTAAATTATGCTTTTTATTGGACTAAAAGAATATAATATTTGTACTAAATTTTATCCCTGTACAGTGGTTCCAAAAATATGGCGGGCTAAAGTTTTAGTTTAAATTCATAAAATATCCCGTATCTCAGAAACGGCTAACAATAAAGGGTAAGTTTGGGGGTGTTTTGAACTCCCTTTTGTTGAGCTAAGTGTGCTCTACCTCCCACTACACTATGTCCATTTAAATCTGGGACACCCTGTATAACCCCTTAAGGGATATAAACAAAATCCCTAATTTTTATGTGATTTTCAAAGAGCTGTCTGTAACTTGGGGAAAAAATTCGTAGGGGAAAGAAAAAAAAACAGTAAAATAAAGCTCCAAATTTCTAGTTTTTGGATCTTGAGTTTAAAATTTTTTAGCGTCAGCAGTTTTTGAGTTTATAAGAAAACCATCGAAAAACATTTTTCGAAATATTTGCTTGTCTTTTAAAAGGTAATTCATACGTAAGCTACTGACCGTGCTTGGTAACGCCTTAGAACTCTTCCGCGGCAGGTTCGAGGAAAGGGTATATGCAATTTATCCATATAGCGTAGCGAGCGTTCCGTCGTTCATTAGTAAGTTAGCTCAACGCGAGACGGATGAACGGTAGATCGCCGAGTTTAAAATCATTTTATGTGTCGTGGGTGATTAATTAATAAAAGTATGTCGTATGTATTTTGCATCGTATACGTATTTATTTTATAGTTCGTGTAGTGTATTTACATATTTTCTGTTTTTGTGTGGATTTTTGCATTAATGGCACAGTCGTTACCATTTGTGAATAGATTGAAAAGATTAATAAAAATTACGAGGATTTTACAATAGACGAATCACTTATTGTATGTATTCCTTGCCATCGTCGATATATATTTCGTAGACGCCGAGAGTGTGAAAGACATTCAGATTCGAATATCCATCAACAAAATATTACATAGTTAGAAAAGAGGAATTTTGGTTTGATTTGTGCATAATGTTTTGCGCATATCGTGGAACGTGGTCGACAATATTTACTTTAGACGTTTTTATGCCAAATATGTATCCGATTTTCCATTGCCTAGTAGTCATACATTGAGTAAAACATAGTTATAGAAGACATAGCAACGTGTCCTGGGAAATTTCAAATAAGACATACATGTCAAAACATGTGTGTTACAATTAGAGACTAGCTCTAATAACTAAACTAGAGTTTGTATTTTTGGTTTCTCATTTGTCCTTCCGTCAATAACATGATGGATTACGAGTCCAACCCTGCTTTGTAACACACTTTCCGGACGGACCCTTATGGTAACCTGTCATTTATCACTTCGCCTACCTTGATAAAGAACAATTTTCTTATTTTTGGAATAAATATAAACCTCGGAGTTAAATTTACCAACTACAAAAACGAAAATCAATTGTAAATTTAAAAAACAACGGCCTTGGTTATGTGTTGACGAGACGACAGATTGTAAAAAAATGTAGGGCGTTCCATTATTGAGGGGCCACAGCTAAATTGCAGATTCTTTGGGTAAACATTACGATTTAACCAAACTTACCTTAGCCCAAAAGTTATTGATAACCAAGATACAGGTGTCAAAGTTATAATTTTATTTCCGCTTTCCGTAAATAACTTCTTCAAAGAGCAACATTTTTTTTACAAAATTTAGTGAAAGGGTTTTTTGCGGAGAGGAATTTTAATTTGTCAATCATTTTGATGTAAGTTGTAGAGGGCGCTCTCTGCAGCATTCTGAACAAATAAAATATGTTATTTTTTTCGTCTTACATTATTTATGTGTTAAATATCTATTATAAATATATATTTATCATTTATGTATTAATAAAAAAGTTATACCCTTTAAATGTCGCTCCAATTGACCGTTTTTTGTTTTAATTGTTCATTTGTTAATTTGCGTTTAAATCGTGCAGTTCAAACTTTTGAACTAAAGTAAGTTTGGTTAAACCGTTATATTTTTACCCAAATTATCTGTAATTTTTTAGGGGCTCCTTATTAATGGTACATCCTGCATATTACATATTTTACAGTACGTATGCTGCACCATCATAAACAGACATTTTAACTGTTACTGAGTAACAAAAGACTACGAGAGTGTCCTCATAATTACTACACCAGTGTGTAGTAATTATGAGGACATTATTTAGTACGTTAGAAAATTTATATGATGGTGCATCGACCAATCCATTAACTGCGTTCAAAGAGCCTTTTAATAAGGTGTGTATTACATTGATATGTATGAAATGATCTTTCATACTTTGAATACTTTTTCACTATGGTATACATCGTTGAACGATGTTCACCGTGACAACTGTGAAAATATATTTGATGTTATCAACTTTTTACAAACCTTATCAAACGGGTGATAATACTGATAACATTGAGAACAACGCGACCTCTGGGGGAAAAGAAAGTTGCATATTTTGTTTTTTATTTCCGCCAAAAGTTTACGGTAACAATGCCCTACAAGAGCGTCAGTGCCAGATATAGTGCCACTAAATTCCTGCTGGTGACTTTGATGTCACCAATGCTCCCTCGCTCCGGAAGGCCCATGGAGGTTGAGGACGACCAAATAAAGGCACTGATGGAAGCAGACCCACATTCTATCACTCGTGACATTGCGGAGACACTAAACCTTCATCATTCCACTCCGTTCACCGATAGCTATGGAAGCTGGGATTCATCAACAAGGTCGATATATGGGTCCTTATGAGCATAATGAATTATGAAAGAAATGCATCGCACCAATCGCATCAATATCGCCGTTACTCACCTCAAGCGCAACAAAATCGATTAGGTTTTGAAGCTTGATTTTTGAAGAAAATTGATTATTTACAACAATATTCGATGTAAGCGATCGTGGGAACTGAGCAAGACCAAATACAATCCAAAGCTGATCTTAACCAGAGGAAAGTTACATATGCTCTCAATATGGTGGAATTATAAGGGCGTGGTGTTTTTTCGAGCTCCTACCGTGGAACCAGATGATCGATTCCGATGCGTATTGTCGCCAACTGGATGATTTGAATACTTCTCTTGCCCCATCAGATTACCATTTGTTTCGTTCCTTGCAGAACGACTTGAATGGTAGATCATTCGATACTGATGAGGCCATCAAAGAGCATTTCACCCAGTTCTTCTACGAGTGCGGAATCATGCTACTCCCAGAAAGATGGCAAAAGACCATCGATAAAAATGGGCAATACATCATTGATTGAACTTTGTTCTATTATTAATAAATGAGCCTTCAAAATCACCCAACAATGCGTCATGACTTTTCCGACAACCTAATACAATGCAGATAGCTAAGCTACATATTAAAGGAGAGCAAATATTTCACAATATTTTTAGACATTATAACGCCTTAGTTCTTTTATTATTAGATTTATTAGTTACTTTCTGTTATTATACTTACTGAAGGAAGCGCACGGTTATGCTCAGCAGAGACAATGCCCAGCTATACAAATAATCTGAGTACTTCGTGTGTTTTGTATACGTCTGCTTAACATGGATCTATAGTACCATTCCCATATTTGCGTTCTTTCATTTTCCTGCCCTAGCAATGACCCTATACTTTGGAAAGGCAAGTAAGAGTCTGAAAAATGGCAATGGCAAATGGGAATTAGATTATGAGTACTTTTGCGTTAGCAGTAGAAAAACTAAAAGGTCGACTTACTGTGTAAAATGGACAAATGTTTTAGATTACGTAACTTGATGATAATTTAGTTCTTCAGCCTTAAATAATTGTATTCCACTCTTAGGCATACATATTACGTATGCTCATTTTTACATTTTTTGGATTCATATGCGAGGCAATAGAGTTCGGAAACGTTTTGTTTGGACTGGAATCAACTGAATATTATTTCTTAAGTTACTAAACATTGATTCCACTGATTGTCAATGTGGCAATTTCAGGTCTCACGATATTTTACGAAACATTTAAATTAATCCTAAACAATTCCAAAATTCATTAGACGACTGACAACCAGAGAAATATCCCTCGTAAATATATCTAAAATCCGTCGCTCTCCTTAAACCATAATAAACAGAAACGGATCTGCCCTATATTTTATCCCCATTAACTCGTATCCATTAATTGGGAGGTTTACTCGCGCACGCCGTCATACGAGTTATAAAAGTCGGATTCGTCGTCTCCCGACGCGTTATCCCGTAACGGCTGAGGCGATATAACGAGCTCATTACCCTTCGCTAGGCTCTAATCTAACTATACGGGATAATAACTAGCTAGTCCTTCGCCGCCTTCCACTCCTAACATAACCTATCTCATCAATTACATTCGTTAATTATCAATTAAAACTCCAAGGAGGATCTCTCTTAACAACTGCAATCAGCGATTCTCGTGTGGCTCAGCAAGACGACAAATGTCTTCTCTGTTGGCGTGGTTTCAAATCTCAGCATATTAATTTTTTTATCGGTTACTTTTGACATGGGTTCGTTCGTTGAAGGACGAAATGAGATAACGATTGTAGTTATGATTAAAAAAAAAACATTTTAAAATAATCATCTTAATTGTTGAAAACGACCCTCACGTTGTTCTAAACATTTCTGATATTTTTTTCAGAGCAGTGAAACAGCGCAATCTGATTTAGTTTTTCTAAAATTAATTCTTCAAGTCTTTTCAAGAAAATGTTGTTCTTTAGGTACGACCACAAAAAAGAAATCACTTTGTGTTATGTCTCTTGAAGGAAATGTTTTTAATTCAGGCTCACCAAGCGAAAAACATTCTGCAACATTACCTTTGTTTGATGGAAATAAATTGTAGCAATTTCTTCATTATCCAACTGACTTACGAAAGGTGTAATAATTTCTTCCTGATATCACTTGGCAGTCAAAAGTTTGATTCAAGATAATTGGGCCAATTATTTTCCTTCGACTTATAGTACACCAAACACCAACTTATTCTGCATGAAGACGGGCTTCAACAAAAAAATTGTCCGGTTTCTCGAACTCCACATTGTCACATTCTGCGAATTTGCATATCCACTGAGATGATACCATGCTTTGTCAGAGAAGACAATTTTATGCAGATTGTTGTCGCTAATTTTATTATTTAAAAAGCACTGCCAAACTCTGCCCTATGAGGGTAATCAACCTCTCGAAGCTCCTGATAACAGTTCATAGGGAAATATGTATGAGTAAGTAAAGCTTTGACCTCAGACCTTAGTAGGTACAGTTATAAATGTAATGTAGGAAGTGACTTTTGGAATTACTCTCCCTCAGGACTAATTGAAAAAGCTAATTCAATTAGTCCTGATGATGCAAATAAATTTTGCGAAACGTCGACTAAGTGAAAATTAGGTTTTTTTTGGACACAATTGACCTCATCACACTAGTCAACTACAGTTACAGTTATAAATATTTTTTTTCTTTGAAAATTCACTGGTTTCTTAGATATTGGAGACTAATTAATTTTTTTATTTCGCTTGATTTATCATTATAATTCGATCGTGTTTATAAAAAGGCAAACTGTAATGGATATTATGTAAGGAAACTTTTTGTTCTTTTACTATACTTTTCTTCGCATGCCTCGTATTTAAGGAAATATCAGCTGTACAATGATAAATCAAAATAAAAATAGGCTCAAATTCGTTTCTCCGGTCATGAAATAAGTTGATGAGAGTGGTGTCGTAAGAAAGCTCTGTCGATTTACGAATCTTCAGGTTGAGGAGACAAAGGGTTAAAAAATTATGGAACTTACAAAACCCCGTGTTAAGCAAACGGAAAAATGATATTTTAGTACAAAACGATTGCGCAATCACAGTAGACTGACAACTCGACGTAATTCAGTTTGATGACTCATATGTCACCCATGACACATGTGTCGACGAAATTAGGTCATTTGCTGGCATTAATTCTGATTTTTTTAGTTCTTTCTTTTATTTTTGAAAATGTCGTTGTCCAAGTTTAACTCGAATTCGCTGCCCACGTCTAGAGATGATATTGACTTTGCGCAACGATATGATCAAATTCGATCGACAAAAAGTGTACTCTCATCGGGTGCAAATGTCCTTCGACACAGTTTGTCCGGAATCGTCGGTACATTTCGCTGCTCCAAGTGAAAGTCGTGCCCATTGTACATTTTGACCAACGGCACGTTTTTTGAGAATTGCCTTTATGTACGTACAAATTCACTCATGCCATCTGAGGGCATTTGTCACGACAGTGAGATTTGTCGATGTCAAGGATGGCAAACGAATATAAACCATAGTCGCTATCTCGTGATGTCAGGATGGTGGTTCTAGAGGAGAGCTACACCGACACTCTCGTACCCATAATTCAAGAGCACGTGTTGCCTGCCAGTGTGATTCACACCGATATGTAGCGTTTACAGTTACACAGTACAGCATTTGACAACCTTCAGGTATACCTTTGACAGAACAGTTTACAGTTTGTCATACCGCCTTTATTTGGTTTAACCACAAACTGTCTAAAAAATGTGACAACTAACGTAACAGATACAAAGTGTATCTACTTCATAGCTCCGCTCATACAGGCAAAATAAGCCGACCGTTTAGTTTATAAACCGTGATTCTAAGTTATCTTAAGTTATGTTACATTATGTTAGGCCTGGTTGTGTTAGGTTTTTAGTTTGATTTTTCTGAAAAAAAAACGACTCCCTCCATAGACATTATATTTGAATCGATTCAACTCGAAAACCTGTTTCGAATGACACCTCTCCCGCCCTCTTGGGGCGTGACCGGAGAAACGAATTTATACCGAAAAATAAATAAATGAATAAATAATTTCCGAGAATCCTGAAACCTGATAATTTACTACGAACTTTACAAGCTTGCACTTGAGAAACTATAACAGATCCGAAGATAAATTAATTAAAAAATTCTTGTAGGATATTTTGTCAAATTTTTGTACATAACCACTTTTTGGATAGGACACACAATTTTACAGACATGTAAGCGAAAAACCAAAAACCGGTACTCTCTTCGTGTCCCCTGTCCCTCACCGTCTTGGTCTGGGGACTTCTGGTATATTTACCTTCCTACTAAGTCCAAACATAGCCCTGCGATGTCATAAATTTAGTATCTTGGCATTTTCCTCTACACCCTCCTTTTGTCGTTCATCGGCAGGACTTAAAATGGCAATTTATAGAGGTGTGAATCGTTTGACGTGTCATTTTTATAAAATTTCGATAAAAACGTTCGAATAAGCAAACATAAAAGTTTAAGAGTTCAATATTACACTTTCTTAACATTGTACAAATATTTGAAATGGGAATATCTACGAAATAAACATCAATTTTGAACTGAATTGAATTATATTAATACCGAATTATTTAAAAAAAATATGTGCTAAATAGAACATTAATTAGTTTTATTTAATGCATATTTAATTTATCAAACGCGTAAATGTGCAACAATATAATGTACAATACATTTTCGAGTTAAAAAATTATGTAAATAAAATTTATATAGATAAAATTATCCTAAATAATCTAATTACAGTGTTAAAGTAATTTAATAAATATTGAATAACACAATTTTATAGAAATATTGGAAAAACGCTTTAATAAAATGTCCATATAGGTGAACACAGTTTCGGTGGTTTTAATGGAAATGCTCATAAAATGTTAGATGGTAACGATATTGCCAGGTAGAACTGGAAAGTAAGCAGGCATGTTTAAACAAAAGTTTTATTTCATTTGCACTAAGGATTAAGCAACTAAATAAATGTTAAATTTTTTATATCAAACTATACTGAGAGTCAACAACACCATGTTTCAGGCTGATATTTCTTTATTTATGGGTAAACATTTTGAAATATGGAACTAAATATTAGTTCTATGAAATGGAACCCTTGAAGATGACGTACGAATTTTGTATTAATAAAAAATCGGGAGGCTAAACTACCTTTAAGATTCCTTCTACCCTAATTTTAGTATTCGTGAGGTAGCATAATCTAAGAATATTCTTGATTAATCAGGTCATATTTTTTTATGAGGATTTTTCATATTTTGTGGGTGTGCATATTTTGTCATCATGGCACTGGGTAAAACCAACTGGCCAGCTACATACTTGTAATAGAAAATAAATTAAAATGGTATGTGTGAAATAAACTAAACTTGTAATGTACAAAATAGGACGTATCTCATTTTCAACGGTTTTGGCCTGTTACTATTATTTCTAGCAAAGATAGAGGATTGGGCTTTCACAAACCCAGGCCATTTTTTTTTAAACATATAACGTGGTGAAAACGGAAACGCGTTTTTACTAATTTGTGCAAGATGGAATATTTTTAGAACTGTCGCTTTATTCGTAGCTCATCTCTGGTTAACAACAAGAATTTTCCCAAAACTAAATATTTATGATACATTGCTTCTAATTGTAGACTCACAACCTAAACTTGTATATCCTCTACATCCACTTGGTGGAGTAGATAGCTGTAAAAGTTTTTTAGATATCAGCTTGAGATTTGAATCACTGACCTAGTATATGCAGATTTGGAACTCATTAGATTTACATTTTATGGATTTTAATGTAGAAAGAATTCCCACAATTTACTGGAAAAAAGACCTTAAGTAATTTTATCAAATTATTGAAGAGGGGGAATTTATGGAAATATATTTCCCTTTGTTCTATAGTGGCTCCGTTTTACATTTATGTATTTGCAGTAATATGTGACGTATTGTTTTATAGATTTCTGGAGTAGGTGAATTTATGTATCATACCTTTATGTTTTTGAGACTTAATTTAAAAAGTATGGAAATAATGATTTCTTAGACATTTTCAGGAGGGCTACGATCATCATCGTAACTCCGTAGCTTTGCATAGTAGCTGTCTTGTCATTTAGGAGGTACAGACCTCTAGTATGTGTAAGTGATGCTATCGCCCAATGAAATTAGACATTGCACTTCGGAAGAATTCCTGGATTTTTATGTGAACCTTGATATCGTGGTTCTAAATAAAATGTCAAAAGTCCTCATCGATGCCGCTAAAAATATTGCGCGGGTCAAAGGTCATTAAAACTCCAGGCGCTACCTTCAGACTTCAATTTGCATTCTTTCCACTTCATTTTTTTCTTCTTATTCAGCCGCAGTTTAAGCAAGTAATCAACAATATATCTAGAACAGGCGGAAGTAGAGTTTGAATTGGATCCAATATGTTATTATTTAACGTCCACCCATAAAGAAATGAATCCAGTTGCTGAACATCACATCTAAAGACGATTTTGTCTTAATAAAGAGACATGCGTAACTGAGACTTCTATTATTTTCAAATGACTTGAGGACATTTATTTTACCTTTCTTAAAAAATGCTGATATGTCGCAGCCTGTTATTGCATTCTTCCTCCTCTCCACATTCCCTACAGTCGGGATCATTTTTCACCTCGATTGTGGTGAGATGTCCCACTGTCCATCTCAGCTGGTTTATACCCAGTTTTATAATCCATTTTGTCTTATTCCGGAATGGTTCATTAATCAACATTCGTGATTGTCTCAACTAGGTGTCTTCCGCCCGGTGAGAAATACGTTTTTGTCTTAATAGGTCCTCTATAGCCCTCCTGGCTGTCTGGTAGGTCAAACCACAGGTAGATTCCGGCCCTATCAGTGGAAAATCAGCCTCTTTCTTTGCGAGAAAGTCTGCTCTTTCGTTCCGTGAACGAATCTTTACTAACAGAGTAAAGAATCATTTCCAGACGTGAATTTCAACATTAGAATTTGTTTCCTTATTGCTATGCATAAAGCCCTAGAACAAAAAGTTTCTGTTGGTATTCATTACAGGTACATGTTCAACTTTTGTAAAATTTACACAGCTCAAGAAACCTGTTCAATTATCTATTTTTTCGCCGACATCTAGTCATAAATTTCACTGGACTACTATTTGCAATCCCGTATGTATAACAAAGTTGGCAACTTTAACTTTCCTGCATATACGTTAACAGTAAATCCTTTAAAATCTCATGAAGTGAGGAGGATTCCCCATTCAGGATACAAGCCGACACGCTCGTTCTTCTTGATCAGATGTCAGATATATCACACTTATGACATTTAATAAGATCGAAATCTGGATCTGCGATTTCTGAAGGTGGATGACAGTATACGAAGAATCATTCTTGGTTCATGAGCTTTTAATGTATTTACCGTTACAGTGTGGTCGAGAAAGGATGCGGTGGTTGGAGTAAACTTTGTTGGACTCACCGGAATATCTTTAGTCCCATTTTCACACACAAGAGGACGATACCTACTAAGTAACAAAACTGTAGCTCTTCTGGTCATAATACAAGCCGACATGCTCTTTCTTTGCCATTCACCGTCAGATGTCACACTGATGTGATCTAATAAGATCGAAATTTGGATTTGTGATTTCTGACGGTGACTGATAATGAACGGGGACTCATTCTCGCTTCATAAATACACTCGAACCCCTCTTATTTCACCTTCGCTTAATTCACATCCTCTGTTATTTCACCACGTTTCCCCCTATTAGGTCGCGAAACCGTCCCGGTTAAGTCGCCGCCTATAATAGTTTTAGAACTACGTTTGGAAATTGGATTCTCCGCATGAATATGTACAATTTTTATTGAAAAAAATGATTGTGTAATACAGTTATTGATTTAAAATAGGTTAGGTGTCTTTTAAAAATATTTAATCTATAAAATATTCATTCAAGTGGAAAATTGAACTTTGTCACGCACGACTGGGTATACATACATTGATTTTTCGTTCAGTTGGCTCATTTTTCGTTATAACAAATGCTGTGGTATATCTCTAAATATTTCTTTTTGCAGTTAAAATACAAAAAAAGTTGAGGTTATGATCGCGACTTAAGCGAGGTAATGATGCACGGATTTGGCGACTTAAGAGGGGTTCGAGTGTACTCCGGTGGTTGAGCCAACAACAGCGTATATATAATTTTGCTAAATTTTTTTGCACTGCAGTTTTTAATATCGCCTAAAGCACTCCAAAATTGTTTACCATTTATTGCCAATTTCCGTAGTAATCCGGGTTTACCCAAATTATCCCTACACCTAGAGAATAAATCCTGGCATCATTGATTCAGTCAGCTTGACATTACAGCAGCCGATATAAGACGGGTATGGCTATCTCGCAAAAGGTTGTAAATAAATATAACAAGATAAATAAATATTAATGTTTTGTAAAACATAATTAGGTGAGTATTCCTTATTACTATTTATTCAACTGTTGGTTGAAGAGATTTAAATTATGATTTAATTTGAGCGTTATAAAAACGAATGTATACCGAACAATGCAAAAAAGGTAACATACAAAAATGAGTGAAAAAAACAAGCTAGCAAAATTAAAATTAAAACAGCTTTTTTCCTTCGTAATTTTAGCATTGTCGTTAGTCCGCATCAATGAGATCTTTAGATGAGATTGTCTCCAGTTCATTTTAAAAAATAAGGAAGAGAGACACAGCTTACATTTTTAAACTAAAAACGAACTTTTAAGTAGAGAACGGTCACCGACCGGCTAAACAGAACCGGCCGTCGGCAGTGGTTACCGATGCGTTCCGAACGTGTACAGCAGATCGCACATCGCCTACTTGCAATTTAGTTCACTCAGCGCCGTGGAGTGGATACGCTACGCGCTATATTTTTACGCGATAGTGAAGGAATAGTACGATTAACATCAAATATTATGTCCCATGTGCCGAGGGGTAAAAAATGACTTCATGCCAACAAAGAAAATAAATTTATCAGGGACTTCCCGGATTTATACTATAATGGTGCTATAATAAGATAAGGTATGTGAAAGAGACCTAATGTGTTGGGTATAGATAATAAATATGACTGCAAAAAGCACGTTAATAGTGCGCAACATATACAGAAAAAGACAGGCGTGCCTCGAAAAACACAGTTTATGTTCGATGTATTGCTAAAATTGATTATGTGTAATGTCCGTTGCATATAGTGGAGAAAAAACCTTTTCAGGATTTCTGGAATGAATACTGTATCCAGATGCCGTTACCAAGCGGCAGAACATTACGCAAATGTATACCAACTGCACGGGAGGATAAATGTGTTTCAAAAATGCGCGGCTGTGGTTGTGTATTGATGAAACGACAGATTAAAAAAAGCAATCGATTGTAAATATTATAGTACGTGTGCTGGACCCTCTTAAACCGACATGTCCCCTGTTATTAGCAAGCAAGAGAATAACTCAGTGTACTGAGCGTGTTTGACACATCACAAAAATTTTAACTGTCAAGAAGTCAAGTGTTAATGTCTGTAACTGATAGTGCTGCAACAATGCGTGTGGTAGGCCGTTTTCTTCAAGAACACGGATGTAACATTAAACATGCTAGATGTAAAGTACATGCGCTACATTTTGTGGCCGAAACTATTAGATAATGTTTTCCTGTGGTAGATGCACTAATATCAAGTATTAAAAGAGTGTTTATGAAATCTCCGAAATGTCTTCGTGCATTCTATAGCAGGTGTCCCAATATTTCCGAACCACCACAACCGATTCGTACATGCTGAAGAACATGGTTGGAGGCAGTTTTTTATGAAGCTAAATATATTGAACAAATAAAAGCTGTAATATTAGAGTTCAATCTCAATAAGACTGCCGCCATTAAGGAAAGTCAGATACAATTCCAAGACACGTTTTGAAAGGGATTTAAAAACGTTTTTCAAATACTGTAAACAATTACATGAGGTCATAGAATAAATGCAAGAGAGTGCGTTACCTTTAGTGGACTCACTGCAAATAGTGAACGAAATAGGTGTTACTATAGATGAGGTAAACAATGAGCGAGTTAAAAAAAAGATCACAAGACAGAAAGACTACAGAAAGGCCGGTTTCACCAGATTGAAAAAAATTGAAATTGAAAAAGAAGCCCTTAAGTGCATTTAAAGACAATTTTAAGTATGCGAATATTAGGTCGGTAGATGTCGAGAGGTCATTTTCACAATATAAGAACATTTCCTCGCCACGGAAACAATAATAAAATTGAAGTTGATCTTATCAAGTTTGTGAGGTTCCAGCTAATTAAGAGGATAAGTTTTGCATGGACTATTATAACTATTTAGTTGATTTTATTACTCGTTATATGCTTGTTATGAGGTCGATCCTGTGTTGCCGAGGAATACAAGTGTAATTACTGTAGTTGATAGTAAATTGCGTTAAAGAAAAGAAGCTTCAACATATTTGATGTCTAGTATTTCCAATACTCCCAAGGCACAAGGGACTGCATTTTTTTAATAAAGCAAATATATAATTTTAACTTGAACAAAGGCCAACATAAAACCTTACACCTGAATTTGCGATTTACCACTGCATAAAGCAAAATATCCTCGGAAAAATTCACCTACACGTACGGTCGAGTATGATTGAGGAGCGCACGCGAAAATAAAGTCGGTTTAAATCGTCGGACGGTTCAGTTAATGGCGGAATGTATTTTTCGTTTGTGTTTATATTGGGGCTATTATTCTATTTAATCTGGGCCTAAGCGGATTCCAGATCAGTTTTTGCGATGGAATATTTTGTCTAGTGGTGCGGTTGCCATAGTGACGTAGTCTGCTTACGCCGGCCGCACGTCATACCGCATATAGCTGCAGCGGAATATTGTTTGAAATCTCTAATTGATTAATTGAAATTTTCATTTTGTTTGTGAGTTTTGCTTGTTTGAACTCTATTAAAATGCACTCTATATGCGAGAATTCATAGGAGTCCTGTGTAGTGACCGAAATGGATATAATGTATCATTGAGAGTATACATAGCTATATAGTACCTAAAAAAAAACTGGACGTTTTCCACGAAACACCACACTACTACACTTTTCTCGACGCGCCTTTCGCTAACCAAGTTGGCATCTTCAGGAGAAGATTAAAACTAAATTCTAGCCTACACACTTGCACTATTTATACTAAATTTGTTGCCACGGTTCACTTAACCGTAACTGCTTTTGTTTATCAGAGCAAACAGTGGACTGGTGGGTATCGGACCATTGTCCTTATTCATACTATTGTTACACTTAATGATTTCTAAACTTTCAAAAGCATCCAACTGTCTACTGTTTGTTACATTTCTAATTAATTTTAAATTATTTATGTCTATCCTATGGTTGTTGTCAAAAGCGTGTTGGGCAATACAAGATTTTTCTGTTCTGCCATATTTCAAATGAGCTATGTGTTCTTTAAATCTAGGCAATATAGATTTTTTTGTTTGCCCAATATACTTTTGATCACAATCTTTACAACCTATTTCGTATATTCCTGACTTTTCGTTATTGTCGATTTTGTCTTTGGGGTTACCCAAAAGCGTCTGTAGTTTATTTTTAGAATTATAAACCAAATTGATATTAATATTTTTAAAAATTTTATATAGTCCGCGGGTGAATTTAGGTTCATATGGTAACGAAGCAAATTTCGAATTGTCAGTATCTCTACGAAAAGTCGTGGAATTGTACAGGGTTCTCTTAAATGTATGCTTTCTTATTAACTTATCTATTAAATGGACTGAGTAACCTTTATCTTAGCTATATTCTTAATTAATTGTTTCTCATGTTCAAACCTCTCTTTATTGAGGGGGAAATTTAACAAACCGTGAATTATAAAATTAAAACTTGCCATTTTATGTTGAAAAGGGTGGTGTGAATCGTTGGGAATATATCTAAGAGTCGCGGTTTCTTTCCTATATACATCAAACTCTAACTTATTTTCAGTATTTCTAATAACTAATACATCTAAAAATGGTTGCTGTTCATTGTGTTCAACTTCATATGTAAATTTTATAGTAGGGAAACGGTTATTTAATTAGAAATGTAACAAACAATAGACAGTTGGATGCTTTTGAAAGTTTAGAAATCATTAAGTGTAACAATAGTATGAATAAGGACAATGGTCCGATACCCACCAGTCCACTGTTTGCTCTGATAAACAAAGACAGTTACGGTTCAGTGAACCGTGGCAACAAATTTGGTATAAATAGTGCAAGTGTGTAGGCTAGAATTTAGTTTTAATCTTCTCCTGAAGATGCCAACTTGGTTGGCGAAACGCACGTCGAGAAAAGTGTAGTAGTTCGGTGTTTCGTGGAAAACGTCCAGTTTTTTGTTTCTACGCCGAAGGTTCCAGTACCCACTCCATATAGTACCTAAAAAAGTATAAACATAAGAGTATAAATTATATAATAAGCAGTATAAAAAAATACGGGGTCTCTTAGAATGGTGTGTACAAGGAGTAATTCACACAGCGTGATTGATCGAAACCATCAACTTTTATTTCAAATGGAATGGTCTTTTTATTGTATATTTATATTCTACACGTTAATTGAGGTAGATTTTCATGTACATTCATGTATTTTTATGTTTTCCTACACATTTTTTTTACCGCTTTTGAGTTATATCCGTTTTTTTTTTAATTTTATTCATTAGCGCCATAATATTTGAATCTTTCTGTAGAGAACATTGTAGAAAATTAAGTATCGGTATTAGCACTGTCGTTAGTAGAATCCTAAAGCTATGCAACAATGCCTTTATTGTTTCCTAATTATATACAAGTTGTTTAAAATAGTACCACCATTTAGTTCAACTTCAAACCATTCAAACTCAGATTTTATAAATACAATGACCCATATTTTACTTCACATTTTAATGTAGAAATAGAATAGAAATTCTGCATCGATATATATTAGCACCTATAGTTAATAGTTTTTTAGTTATTTAGTATTTTCTTTAAATTACTTATAACTTTTAATAAATCATTAGACTTAATTAGTATGCCATATAAATGATTGTGATAATGTTACTGCTACTGTTTTTTAAGCAATAATACAATTTGTGTCACCTTCGAGTTAATCGCTTTGTATAGTGTGCTTTCTATTAACTTATTATTAAAGCCGGCAGATGCGGGCGGCAGGCCATAATCGGACGCGTCATACTACTTACTACTTGTATGTGCAACAACAAAATTCATGAAAATAACAAACTGTTGCAATTTAGAAAGATATGTGTTAAATTTACTCTGTTATTTACGTTGAGATGTGTGAAAACTTTGTGGGCCGCCACGTTGTTTAGCCGGCTTTACTTATTATACGCTTAAGATGCTTGGAACAAAAGGACAGTGACACTATGACTATGCATTTTTTAGGTACATTACATTATCTATTATTTAAAACGTTAAAATATTATTTAAAAATTATGAGTTTTTCGTAATACTTATTCATAGATGTATTTCATAGATATCAAGTACGTAAATTTTATGTGACCCAGTTACAGAATATATAATATGAGTAGGTGTGATTATGGTTAACAGTAATATTATTGGATAGTGCCTTCAAGATGTGATTCACTCACTTTTTGTATTTGTTGAGATAAAATTAATCTATCGGCATTTTTTAATAATAACGATTGAAAATAAAGAAAATATTAAAAACACAACTAGCATTAATAATATCATTTGCATGACATGCTAGTGAAGAATTAAACAATTTGTAAGAAATTATGAGCAAATAAAAAAAACGCTAAATAACTAAATAACTATTCAATATAGCTATATAGAATGCTAACATAGACGGATTCAGAATATAATTCTACATTAAAATGTAAAATAATATATGGGGCATCGTATTTAAAAAAAAATAGTTTAGATGATTTGAAGTTGGGCTAAATGGTAGTTCTATTTTATCTAACACCCTGTACATGATTGAGAAATAATAACAGCATTGCTGCATAGTTTAGGGTTCTAATAACTACAGTGCTAATACCATTACTTAATCAAGTCCGTTCATTGGCCTGTTAGTTTGATTACAAATTTTCACAAATAAGTCATTTCTTATATATAAGCCCCAATACTTTTAATGAATGGGTTGGATCAATCCACGTTCTGCCAATAATTCCCTTACGTTATTTTTTACCTTTTTGACTAATAATAATTGTTTTTCCATGTCCCTAATAAATCTTTAAATGCCTCATAAATAGTCAGTTAGATTTACGTATTAGGAACGCTAATACAGATCGAAAGAGAATAAAAAGTTACATATAATGGCGGAATAAAACACAGGGTGTTCCATTTAAGATAAGCGAGTTATTGAGTTTTGAATTGTCACTCACAATTGGTGGCTTAGCATTTCAAGCTCTGTATAATGTATAGAAATTAGTGTCTATGTCGAATCTTATAGAAAACCGTAGTATTCATATTGTGATAATTTATCCTTCTAGATCAAGTATTGTCAGAGATAGCGTGAATTATGCATGACCATGTTATAAAAAATAGAAAATTGAATAACTTCGAACATGATTTTCTCGAGACTGGAAATGTTAATGATCTTCAAAGTAAAATTTCACGTTGAATTCGAAAATGAAATAGAAAATAGCATGTTCCATTTAAAATAACAAAGTTGACAGCAACTTCCGGTACGACCGGAAGTGCCCTGTTTATGTCATTATTTTCATTAAAAAGATCATACCGATAAATCTCCGTAAATTTTCGATTCGGGTATTTGTCGTTTTCCAAATACGGTTAACTAAGTGTCTTCACGCCACACCCTGTATATTATATGTCATAATGAGTACGATTTAAAATGCTCGATACTAATTTTAGGTGAAGTTCAAATTTAAAAGTTTTTAGTTTTACTTGTCGAGTTTCTACATGCCCCTAAAAACTCGACGCCTCATTCATTTGTGTGATTTTGAAAAAAAAATTACAATGACGCAAGTGTTTTTAATTTTTATCATTGCTTCCAATGGCGATAAGAACCTGCCGAACGTGTAATTTTTTTTCAAAAATGACAGATGCGCCGATGTAAAATTGTATAAAAAAAATGATGCAGCTTTTCTAGCTGCATGACTGAGCAATTGACTGAGGCGTCAGTGGCAATTTTAATTAAAAATGACAATGTATTTTTTTTAAAATGACGGAGGCGCCGATGTAAGATGTCAAAAAATGGCGGAGACGCCGATCGCAAATCTTATTTAAAATGACAAAAAATAGTGTATTACTGCGGTGTGCCTATATGAATATCAATAACTGTGAATATTAAGATTCTGACAATTTGGTTGCAAAATGAAGTTAACATATTTGTTCTATTTAAATAAAATATTTTGAGACATCTAGGACTTTCGCTAATACCGGAAGTAGATGTCAACTTGATTATTTTAAATGGAACATCCCGCATGCTATTGCAATTTTGGATTTTATAGGGCTATTTATGAGGTATTTCGTGGACAATGTCTTATACCTATATCTAATAGTTTTTGAAATATTTAGTTTTCTATCACAAATCACAGTTGGGGGCCTTAAAAATTAACATGTTACATTTAAAATAAGTAAGTAGACAACTACTTCCAGGATACGCGGAAGTTTCAGATTTTTAAAATTATGTACAGAATGTATGGACTTTATCACCAAATCAGATTTCTTCAGAAATTCATAACTTTGGGGATATTATTATAAGCCTACCACGATGGGACATCGTGTATATAAAACAAGGAGTATAGAAAGTAATTTTTTGAACATAACTTTTCTTACTAGTACTTACATACATATTTATATTCCAGGCGATATACAGATATGGAGTCTAATATTTCAGTACATGTAGGTGCATGTAGGCTTTATTATTATTTGAGATTTAAAAAAGCTTTCTGTATAAAAAGTTTTCTATGCTAACGCTATGTAAAATTTGTGACTAAAAATCTAAATTAGGTAGAAAATTAATTTTGCTAATTCTATTTATTGAAAGAATCGGTGAAGGCGTTACTGTCAAAAGTAATTAATATATCCATTTTTTGCTGCTAATAGATGTCTATAGGTAGGATTTCACCTAATAACTGTTAAGCTATAACTTTTTTATACATGAAGTTTTTACGTGTTTCGTAAAGATGTCTAGTTTGCGAATTTTAATGTGTGTATATTTTTGTAATTTTAAAATTTATAGAATACGGTTTTTTAGATGTGTGATAATAATAGTTAATACTCTATAATAATAGTTAGTAGTTAATTAATAACATAGTAAGAGTTAATTTTCTCTCCGTCTCTTTACATTAGTCCAAGAGCTGGTAGACATTTTGGGGAAGGTATTTGAGGCAATGTGAAAAGTTGCTCAAAACTTCCTTTTACCTAAATACAAAAATGCAGACCTGGCTGATGAGTTAGGGGGCTTAAGCTACCATTAAATTTTTCAAGGAGCGAAATAGTTTTTGAAAAAAATGTTCTTAAGGCACATTGAGATTTTAACATTTTAAAATTTAATATTTAAAGAGTTGAAAAATCAAAAAGCCAGATCATTTAACCGGGTCAAAAAGTTTGCCAGACGTTTGCAAAATTAATTATTTTTCAAAAAAAACAAAAAAAATGTACATGAGGCACTTTGACAATTTTGTAGGGTATTATTCGTGACTAAAAATAGTTATTTACAAAAAGACAGGTCGTTTCGGTGGGACATTTTACCCGCCATTGGTGAGTGAGAATGTTCAACGTGAGTGGGAGTGAGTAGTGCGATGCGCAAGTTGAAATGCGAGAGAACGCGTATATCGGCAGCTGTCTCAAGAGGAAGCACGATGCAGTGTGATTGGCTCCCGCAAAATCACGTGATTAAGAGCATTCATGCGGTCGTTTGGAAGAATTTTGGACTATTTAAAACGTTCCTAGTCGTAATTTTGTTATTTTAAAACTTTTAGACTACGAATAACTAGCATTATTTATGGGTAGGTATATTAAATAAAAAAAAAAACAAACAAAACAAAATAATACCATACCTTGTGGGGAAAGAGGCACATCAGAATTTCTAGATGAAGTATCATGATATTTTTTCGTTAAAGCTAGGAAATTTTTGTAACAATGGGTATGATAACCGTCTTTTAGGTTGGAATTGGTTGGTAAAATAATGTCTTTATATTTTAACCCATGTTTTTTTCTAATTTCCAACACTTCATTACTTTTTTTCAACGTCTTCTCATTAAAAAGAATTATTTTTTCAGTGTCTTTTGTGCAAATAACACACGCTTTTTTTACACAATTATCACTATCCATTGCAAATAATCATCGACAAAAGAGGACTTTTATAAAAACACGTGTTAGATAAATACGTTGCAGTATACGACAGAACGTTTTAAATACTCCAAAATTCTTACAAACGACTGCACGAATGCTCTTAATCACGTGATTTTGCGGGAGCCAATCACACTGCATCGTGCTTCCTCTTGAGACAGCTGCCGATATACGCGTTCTCTCGCATTTCAACTTGCGCACCGCACTACTCCCTCCCACTCACGTTGCACATTCTCACTCACCTGGCGGGTATGTGAACAAATGTCCCACCGAAAGACTTGTCTTTTAGTAAATAACTATTTTTAGTCACACAATAATACCCTACAAAAATTTCAAAGTGCCTCGTTTTTTATTTTTTTGAAAAATAATTGATTTTGCAAACGTCTGGCAAACTTTTTGACCCGGTTAAATGATCTGGACTTTTGATTTTTCAATTCTTCAAATATTATATTTTAAAATGTTAAAATCTCAATCTGCCTCAAGAACATTTTTTTCAAAAATTATTTCACTTCTTGAAAAATTTAATGGTCGCTTAAGCCCCCTAACCCATTAGCCAGGTCTGCATTATGTATTTAGGTAACACTAAAGGAAGTTTTGAGCAACTTTTCACATTGCCTCAAATACCTTCCCAAAAATGTCTACCAGCTCTCCTACTATATGCTCTTACTTCTAAATAGAAATGGGACACTACTTTTATGAACAGTACTTATAGATATCGGACTTATTGAAATGATCAGACAAGTCTGAAGTATCTTATATGTCGGGGCAGTCCCATAAGTTGGAAATAATCGAAATTGTTATAAGAATCCGGGTGCCTATCGTACATGACGTCAAATATCGCGATAGGACTCGAGTATTATGGATTTTAGAAATACTTAGCAATATATTACCTTAAACATTTAAATACAATTGTTTATGAGGCTGCAAACAATTTCTACACTATAGATAATATAACTATCGCATTATTTTAATAATTTTAGTAATTTGTTTTCACCTCAAACTCTTGTTACTTCGTACCTGGCATGTACGGTAGAGATCCCGGCTCTAATTATTAAAACATTGATATTGCAATGGAACAGGAAATATTCACGTAGGTCCGTATATTTAATTTAAATTTGAAACCGTTTAAGAAAGGTTAACACAATGCTAATATTTCTCAGCGATATTAGTGAGAGAAAAATGTCAATTTATTTTACAGGATAATGGGTCACGAGAAATGTTGATAAGCTGGTGTTTAGAATGTAGATCTCTCATTGTGCTACAAAATTTTATAATTAGTTTTTCTAAAATAAAATGGTAGCCGTTTTTTCAGAAATAAAAAAAAATGTTAAACCTCATCGCATTATATTCGTTGACGCTTTTACTACTTCTTTGAAGCAATCTACCCATATTTACTGTTTCATATATTAAAGTAAGAAACAGCTGTCTGCATATACGTACGGCTAGCTAACCCTGCCAATATTGATTTCTCCAATCATCTGGAACCTCAACCCTTTCTGCATCTCGCCGTACTAAAATGTACTACGTAAATATATGCGTATATGTAGTTGCTGCTATCCCCCGATAGGTGGCGTACTGTTTCTTGTTTAGCTGTTGTGTAAAAATTTTCACACGATTTAACATATGAATAATTGAATTTTTACACGTTTATTAGGTATCTTTCCTTATAAACCGAAACTTATTTATATCATATATACAAGTAAATACATCAAATCTTATAGACCAGTTTTTCAATTCTGTGAAAATTCTTCGTGAAAGTTTCACGTACCATCGATACTGTATATCGATAGTACTAAATCATCTATATCGTTAAAGGATCTAAGTGTTCTGTGAATCATTATTTTCTATGTAGCTGGTGGTTTACATTTCTTGTATAAATGGGTTATATCTGTAACTGTAACAGACTGCATTATTAATATTACTATTACTTCGCCGACTAATTACTTGCACTTCGTAGCGAAATGGTAGGAAAAATTCACCCATTCCTGCTATACGCAGTGATGAGTTACCCATCCCCACCCACAGCAAGAATTAGGCTCTGGTCAGGAAAGGAAGTTCACCATGTCCCAAAAACCTTCTTAGAGTGTGTCAACTATCTAATAATACTGCCTTCTGGTCACTTATTATAATGTTATGAGGCAGTTCCAATGCGGATATGTCATTGGTGAATCTGGTTGGAAAGTCTATCTATCTTCTCCAATCTCCAAAAATATTTCAGCTCGATGGCTAGGCTCTCATGTTTCGCGGTAATGTTTTTTTCCCTATTTTGAAAGTTGTGGTTCTTTGTTTATGAACACAGTGTCAGGTTGGTTGAAGTTCACTGGAGCATAACTGTCCATCATTGATAATACAGCACCACAAAAAGAAGTAGTGTATCCTTCTTGGGGCACCAGACTAGTGTATCCTATTGTATTTTGATCCGCTGTGTTCAGATCCTGACGAAATCCCTCCCCCGCTCTTGGTAAGATGAAAAATATGAACCAATCTGATATTCTCACTTCAGATTCGGATTCAACAGCTCAAAAAACCCCATTTTGTGCTGCTGTGTAATTAGCCTATTCCAATACATTACCGCATCATTCGATTTCAATACAGTTTCGGGAGAATATTTGTAGTATGGCGGAGCCGTCATTAGAAGACTATGCTTGAACAAGTGTTGAAGGATTAAATCTTTGCAAATAGACTGTTGATCTGTATTTCCTACATACGTCTTCGATGTTGTCTCTCGGATGTGTGTGTGGTAATTTCTGGTTCTTATCCCTCATTTAGATCTTTTTGAAACTTTTAGAAACACTTTCAGAGAACGAACTTGTTATGAATATTCCATCTACTGTCTTTGGAGTTCCTGTTCTGTTGCTATGTTGACCTGCAGAAGTTCACATTCTAAACTGAAAGACATATGTATACTTAGAATACTTGCTACTATTGTTATTAGCAGTTCCATGAGTAATTTTTTTCTTAAGGTAGCTTCTTGATGAAGACCAAGGGTTTTATGATTGATGGATCCCTCCCACCTCGTTTTAGCGGTAGGGGGAGTCTGATTACTGACGAGAGATAAGTATGTAAGTGAGTAAATTTAGTTACCTCCAAGTTGGTCGAGTTCGTCGAGGTCTGTAATGGACTATTTAACAATTCCGAAGGGGTATGGGACAATCCACCAGTTGATGGCTTTGATAAGATTGCCTTCAGATAATAGTATATTCAGCAATTTTACACTGTTTGTGGATGTTATTTTCCTGACTTTATAATCATACTTCTTAGCGTAATTGCTGGAAATATCCATTTATTTCTGTCGTAGACAGCGATCGGTTGACTATTCCTCCCTCAGCAGGAATCAGGCTTATTATTATTATTATTTCAACCACGTTTCAACCAAACCACTTCTAAACGAACTTATCAACATAGTGATAGCCAAAAAAGCGAAAGCAAAAGCAAAAGCAAAAAATGCAAAAAAATGGGGTATGGTTTGCAGCCCATGGATAAACTCCAAGTGAATGTGGAAACGCTGCACAT
Organism: Aromia moschata; assembly: GCA_029963805.1. Taxonomy (NCBI): domain Eukaryota; kingdom Metazoa; phylum Arthropoda; class Insecta; order Coleoptera; family Cerambycidae; genus Aromia; species Aromia moschata. The sequence goes on along the minus strand of JAPWTK010000302.1, from coordinate 55,303 downwards.
TGCGCAGAATGCTTAGTGTGGAGGACCAAACGCCAGTTTAACAACAGAAGAAATTTCGAATTGATCAAGGCTGTAAATTTGCATCTTCACTTTCACCTGGAGTTTATTGCATATTCTGCTGCTTTTATTAGCCTTTTTTTGTTTTTGATTTTGCTTTTTTTGTCTTCACCACGTTGATGAGTTCCATAAGAATGAAATAGCTGTCCGTGGTTTGGTGAAGGCGAAGCTATTTTTGTTATTAAATGTATACCAGTTTTTACTCATGACACATACTGCATGTACTTAAAGTGGAGACAATACCATCACACAGAAGAATGGATTTATGTCCTGAAGCAGTATTGAATCTAGTTCGGTGGTGTTAGTTTTTAAGTTTAGAAACTTGTGGATACTGTTCCTGGCAGGGTTTCATTCTGAATAGTCCAGATGCCTTTCTTGCAGTTGTAATATTTTTGCTGTATCTTTTCAAAAACTGTATTTTTACCTTAAGTAAAGAGAAATGGATTTGTTACATCGTCCATTGCTACAGGCGTGATTATTAAATAAGGCACTACGAGTTTGGAATAATGCGTGGTGTACGGTCGACCGGCCGTAGGCAGTCCCTTCGCCCCTGCGATATTTGCAAGTGTCAGCGGCACGGCGGCGCTGCTGGCTGCGTCTGAGATATCAACTACCCGAGATATCACCAGCAGCAGCAGGCAAGACTATAACTCAATTACACACTTTCCTCTGCCCCGGACCGACCCGAGCTCTAACGGCCGTCCCTCTCACGCAGTTGTTGTTCTCGCTTTCGTGCGTTCCTCCAGACGGTTTTTTTTATCCCTGCGATAAGTTTTAGATGAATCGAGCGGGTTTTTATATGGTATACTGAGTTTTTGCGTAAATATGATGCTGAGTGATGATTTGTGTTTTGATGTCCTATACCTTGTATAGAATTTTTTTCCTGATTTTACGACTGAATTCTCTGCGCGCAGTGAAGACGAGTAAATGATAAAAATAAGAGGAAAATGGGGACAAATCGAAAGGTTTTCAAAATTGGAAAAATCAAAGTTATAGTGTAGCAAACAAATGAGGGGCACAGATGGAAAACTCACATTATCCATAATTTTTCGAAATAGAGTTAGTGGCGCTGTCTTGTTCATCGTATTGAACTACACCATTTTAAATGTTAAAAGTGGTATAAAACTCACATTTTCGTATTTATTTTAAATTGTGGAATCTGTGAATTGTTTCAAAACTCACATTCTCCTAAGGAGAATGTGAGAATGTTAGAACTTTTTACTGTCAACATTTTTTGTACTTTGCAATTTTAGGTTCATTATAAAAATATTTCACTTCATCAGTCAATGATGATAATAAAACCGTATTCTAAGTATTTTGTGCAGCTTTTTATTTTGATTATGAACTACCATATTACATAAAATTTTTGTTGATATACCATTGAGTTTGTTTCCAAGTTCTTTTTCTTAGCTTAACCATGAATTTTAGTGTAAAAATTAATATTATGTAGAATAATTTGTAGTAAAATGACCATTATCCAAAAAGTTGTATCAAAACTGACATTATCCAAATTGGAATTCACTTTCTTGGAGTCAAATATTGTTGTGCTGTCATTTCTCCAATTGAGAAGCCAATGTACAGGTCTAATACAAATACCGAAAAAATTTCAGAACGTCGAGTCACTTGAAAAGTGAGAAATCAGTTATTCCTTCTTCCTGAAAAACATTAAAAAGTGGATACTGTGAGTTTTGCATCTATAACCCTCAAATAATGATTAAACTAAGTCATCACAAATAACAATTTTCACGGACAAACTTACTGGGAATCAGGTGCTCACCACCGACAGATTTCCATCCATAATAGTTGGTATACACATTTGTTTAGGATTATTAGAAAATGCCTCATTAATTCAAACTTGTTCACAATAGTTCACAATAGGTCACGAATGTGTACCAATACTTAATACATGTCAACAAAATGATCCAACTGTACCTATTTTGATGATGATGATGATGATGAGATGATCAGTCCTGATGAAAACACACGGGCATCAATAAAGCACACGGGTATCATTTCCCATTACCATTAGTTTCTGTTGTTGTAAAATGTTGATTTGGGGGTAATAGTGGGGTTGTATTAAATCTGAATATAAAGTAATATTTTAGAGCTCTTTTCATGTAAATATAAGATCTATGTACCCACATAGATCTAGTACTGTAGCACATCTTTTCTTCTTTGTTCTACTAATCTAGTAACGCACAAAACGACAACAGCGCATTGTTCGTGCATCTGCAGATACATTGCCGAAACTGATCAAATGGTTTAGTAAAAGCACTAGAACTGTATTGATTTCGTCAGCCCCTTTCATCAGGACTGATCAGTCGCTTGTGAAACAGCATATAGTCTCGACTGATTACTACGTAACGATAACACAGCCCCACAAAAAAAAAAACTTGGTCAAACCCAGAAGGTAGACCCCTCTACCTGCATGTATTTTGATGCGCTGAAACCGATTATGACATTAAAAAATTTATTTTAACTATTGAATTTTCCGCTAGTACCCCATTACGTGTTAAAATTGAAGTTTTTATAAAAATTTCAGATTTATGTGTATTCTTATGTATTTTGTATGCGTTCTAAAACTAAATATGACAATAAAAAATGATTTTATGTGCACGATTTTCCATTAGCACCCATTTACAACCCTCCTGAAGGGTTAAAATTGAAGTTTTTATAAAAATTTCAAATTCACGTGTATTTTGGCGTTCTAAAACCGAATATGACATTAAAAATTATTTTAGTTGTAGCATTTTCTCCTAGTACCCCCTTAAGATCCCCTCTGTAGGGGTTCGAAATGGAACTTTAAAACTTGAAAAAATTTAAAACTTGTAATACCTAATAACACGTATGTTATGAGGTATTTTGGTCTACTAAACCAGGAAATGTCAATAGAAAATAATTTCAACTACCAAATTTCCTTGTAGCACCACCTTGCGACCGCCGTAGGGAAAAATGCGCTTTTAATAAAAATTTAAAATGTACATATCCTATGTATATATCCTCTTTTACATGTAATTTTAAAGAACAATTTTTATAAGTGAAATTATGTCCCCTGAGGGGGGGGGGTGATTGAGTGGTTGAAATCATTTTTTATTGTCTTGATCAGTTTTAGCGCACCAGAATACCTAGGAATACACATAAATTTGAAATTTTTATAAAAACTCCGGTAAGGGGGTGCTAGCGGAAAATTCAATAGTTAAAATCAATTTTTAATGTCATAATAGGTTTCAGCGTAGCAAAATACATCGGTGTAGAGGGGTCTACCTATTGGTGCGTTTGACCAATTTTTTTTTGTGGGGCTGTGTAATTTAATTTCACCGTTTTCATTTCGTTTCGATTCGTTTTTACTGATTCGGTAAAAAAAGTTTATATCAATTTTTATTACCTTAGTATCCCTCTCTGATACCCCACCCCGTGCGAGTAGTTGGGATACTTTAATGCATTTTAACCACGTCGAGTGCGCCGATTCCATAGTGTTTTATGTTAACTCGATGAGAGCGGGTGGACGGTAGAACGCCGAGTTCACACAATAATTTTGTGTGTCGTGAGTGACTAACGCGTGAGTTTGTGTAGTGTAGATTTTTGCAATAATGGCACAGTCGCTACCATTTGTGAATAGACTGAAACATTTGATTACGACGATTTTAAAATAGACGAATCACATGATTTATGTATTCCTTGCAATGACATTTTCGCAGACCCCGAGAGTGTAAAAGACACTTAGATTTGAATATCCATCAACGAGATATTACTGGTACTGTTAGAAAAACGGAATTTTGGGTTTAATTTGTGCATAATGCTTTGCGCACGTAGTCTTTCGTGGAACGTGGTCGTCAATATTCAATTTAGACAATTTAGATTTTCCATTGTCGAGTAGGTTCTCATTATAGCGAATTTTAGGTGTTTCAGATATTTCGCCCCCCCCCCCCCATATTGATAGCTAGTAAACGGCTAAAACAACGGCTAAAAGTGTAGAAATAATAGTAAGACGTGCATTGTCCTCTGTAGATGTAAAAAATAATAACGTACTGATGTTAGTGATAACAAACAACTGTGCGAAATTCGTGCAAATAATGCACGTGGTTGTCGTCCTCTGTCCATGTGGACCATTTTTAATTTTTGCACCTTTAACTTCAGTAGATGTGGAACGATCACTTACCTTCTACAATATGTACAGACTAAAGGTGGATTTATATTATCCGGTCAGACACGGTGGGGGAACGTAGCGTTAACGTTCCGACAAAGACGGGAGATGTATATTATCAGTACTATTTATATCACTCGTCTTCAGACGGGTATATATTGCAAGAACACAGTGAACTCTCGTTAAGAAATAATAGACGCGTATCCTGGCAGACAAACATTCTTCTCAACAATACGGGCGGTATGTGTATGACACGCAAGGTGCCTGAACGAAACCGATTCGCTAAATATAAATACTTGTATAAGAAATGCATGTAAGAATGTTTGTCTTGCTGGACACGTAACGTTTCCGCACAGTGTCTGACCGGATAATATAAATCCACCTTAATAGAAGTATTTATATTTAGCGAATTGGTTCTGTTCAGGCACGTTGCGTGTCATACACACAGTGGCGGTCCGGGATATTTCAGTTAGCCATATCTTGAAAACGACGCATGGGACCCACTTCACTTTTTAGGTGATGACTATACACCTCTTACAGAAAGGATTTATAGTGAAAAATCGTCAGCAAAGTTTGCGAAAAAATTTTTAAAAACACTGAGCACTCCCTGGGTTCTCAGTAACGCTCTGTGGGATATTTGCAGTATATTTTTTTTTCATAATCTAGAAACAAATATAAGGTGACGTTTTTCGATTTGTTGCTATTTTCCTTCAAAAGTTATGGCCATTTTAATTTTAATTTAATAGGAACATTTTGTTTCCCAAAATTAAAATGTGTTGCCCATAAGTGAAGTGGGTCCCATGCGTCGTTTTCAAGATATGGTTAACTGAAATATCACGCACCGCCACTGCATACACATACCGTCCGTCATTGTTGAGAAGAATGCTTTTCTGCCACGATACGCGTCTTTAATTTTTTAACGAGAGTTCACTGTGTTCTTGCAATATATCTATATGTCTGAAGACTAGTGATATAAATAGTACTGACAATATAAACATCTCCCGTCTTTGTCGGAACATTCCCGTGCCGTGTCTGACCGGATAATATAAATCCACCTTAAATCGTTCACGTTGAACGAGAAGAAATGCAGAAGGCCTACTAGTTGTGGCAAAGTAAGCAATGAAGACAGTCTGTGTTTCTGAATGACATAAGCGATAGGTATGTACTAGGGCTAGAACAAAAGTCTCGGATACCGACCGTCTTTCAGGCGGCCACTTATCGGTATCCCGTATTCCAGGTGGCCGTGGCTCGGCCAGCGGGGCCGGGGCCGGGACGACTGCGACGCGAAACAGGTATTTATTTAGTCCTTTGAAGGTCGCGCGCCAGTAATTGTCCATTACTGATTGTTATACTTAATTGATATTATAACGATGGTTAAAACGCCAGCCCCATTTGCTTATCAATTAAAAAAAATTGTGCAGGGTTTTCCAGATTTGAAGTATTAAAGCTACTACTGTGTACTGTGAAATATGCAAGTGTTACCTTACATGTTTACAGAAAAGGACAATGTGAAAAGCACGTAAAGTCGCTAAAACACCGAGAAAATAAAAGAAATGGAATCCCAAGAAGTGAATTCCTATATGAGGACGACGAGGTGTAAGAGTGTGACAACAGATGCGGGAAAAGTGAGAGAAAACAATATTACTTAGTAAGTCACTATTTATTCACTGCAGCATGCATGCTCAAGTTCGACCTTGGCATGTACCATTTGGTTCTAGCTCTAGTATGTACATTATTAACACATTGTTACTCCTGTCTTTTTGGTCTCTCATATGTCCTTCCGTCAATGACATGACGGATTACGAGTCCGACCCACCGTTGTGGCACACTTGCCGAACCGTAATTATCAATATTCAAAAATGGAAATACTAAATACTGTAAAGACCAATATATAAAACTATATACAGTACGCGGCACCCTAATGCGTACATAGCCGAATGAAGGGCAATTGATAATTTAACTTCTTTACTAAGCAGATGTAAACATGAGGTGAGAACCAATCGCGATCTAGTCGCTAGCGCATGCGTATGAAAGGCATCCGGTCTGTTAGTAGGGCTGTTTGAGTTAAAATTTGAAATACCATTTTATATTTTATTCTGGTTAGTGCCTGATTAGAAAAGTGCGTTATTACGAGCGTATTGTAGAAGCACTACATACATTCATAAAAATAAAAATGGATATTTATCACATTGACGAAAAAGTTCAAATAATCAAATGGTATTTTGGTGGTCGGTCTATAAGGGATATTAAAGCCATGTTTAACGAAAAATTTCCCAATAGGCCCTCACCGACGATATCAACGATTAATCGGATCGTTAAAAATTTCGAAAACCATGGTTGTGTTTCACCTAGATCCCACAGGAAAAATGCAGTTCCGGTAAATGACGAGGTCGAACACAGGGACATAAATATTTTGGTTACTGTCTGTTTGCATACTAATATAAAATATAAATTAACCAAACGACAACAAACCTCTAGTCTCCGAGCGATGGCGTAGTTTGAATTTGACATGCGCAGATGCTACTAACATGAACATGGTGTCAGATTTCGGCGAATCTCAACAGAGGTCGACTCGGGTCATTATTATTACAAACTGATAGTTCACAGAAAATTAAAACGTACTAAGGGGCTAACTATTACAAAATGGAGCCGTATTTAGGTGTGGTAATGTTAGTGGTCCCGAAACATGGCACAAAAAATAATTTACCCACGAAGCTCATAAAATTTCGACCTAAAATGTACACTATTGCTTTCTTCGTCTCTTGTTAGACAATTGCGGTTTCCTTACAATTGATTAGAATTTACTTCATTAATTTTACCTTTAAACCGACAAAATATTCGAGTCTTACTTGCCAAATTTTATACCTGCCACGGATATTTGGAACAGGTCTGCCCTTGAAGGAAGACTCGTTTTTCCAGGGTATACCTGTTCCAAATTCCGCTCTCATAATACCTGTTTTGAGACAAATAAGACTAATATTTCGTCAGATTAAAGGTAAAATTAATTAAGTAACACAAAATCAGCTGTAACAAAACTGCAACTGTTTAACAAAAGACGAAAAAAAGTTGCAAAAATATGCCCTGCCAAATATCATACGCTAGTTAAAAAGTAATGTTACTCTTTTTATCAAACAATTTATGAGTTTTAATTGGTAAGTCCTTTTTAAGTTTCATTTTTCGTGACCACTGACATTACCACACCTAAATACCGTTGTGTAATAGTACGCTTCATAGTACGTTTATTCGAATATTCACGAATGTATTCTGATGTATTTTCTGTGTATCGCTTTGCGCTAATAATGACCTGAGCCCGACTCTGACCTGAGCTACGATTCGCCGCAACGTCGCTCTTTAGATTTCTGCTAAAAATCCCCACTAACACCAAGCCTCGCCGGCCCAAGTAAATTCGCCTAACTATGACATAAAATGTATCATTTAATATGTTGTTAATATCCACCTATGTACGTATTAGGCTGCCGCGTACTGTATACACGTGGATGAATACACTATTACGTGGATGTGAAAACTGGATACTAAAGAAAAGTTTATGTCTTTTCGTTAGCAGATTGCAAGAAGCAGAGATGAGGTACCTAAGAGATGAGGAAAATAGTAAATACTAAGTAGAATGGATTAAATTCACAACAAGGATACTGATTCAGAATAAGAAGAAAACTGGAAACAAGGAATTAAGGAAAATATATTTTACATAGAAGAAAAGGAACTTAGTCCAGGAATATTATTAGAATGGATACAAATCAAATATATATGGGAAATAAAAGTACTAAGAAAAAATGAAAAAATAGGAGCCAAAAAAAACTATGAAAAACCTGGAATGACGGCATAGTCGATACAATAAGTAGAGGAAATACGTGAAAAGAAACCCAACGGATGGCAAGAAACTGAAAGAATAAAATTATAACAACACATCGACATCTTAGGGTAAAAGAGCTCGTAGTTTCTACAGTGCAGACCCTATACGTGCCCCCGAAATGCATCATCTCCTTTAGATTTAACCCTGTCTCCGGCTTCGATCGTCCCCGTAAATAATTTATACCCAAATAAAAGGGGATTATTGTTTTAATAGTCTGGGTTATTCGGCATGCACCCCAAGATGAAGTGCGTATATCCCGTCGAGATCTAGACGTCTCCCAGTTGTTAATGCGGGATATCCATCTACGTCTTAAGAAGGGTAGAGGACTAGGAAGTGGGCCATCATCGCGGACTTATCCCTTTCTATTCTCCTAATGTATTCTCTGTGTGAGCGGGATTTCACCTAAACTCGACCCGGAACAACGCAAGAGCTGACAAACGAGTTGCCGAAGGGAGCCTTATTAGCTCTTTTTACTTATTTACGAGAAGGTGGGATACGGTAGCCGCACGTAGGAATTCCTGATGATTTTCTTTCGCTCAAGGCTACACTAAGACGCAGCAGAATTAACGTCTCATGACGAAGGTCTATAATGATATTTTCTTTACATTTCAACACATGGTATTTTTGTAATATTCGACTACATTGTTTCCTAACTTCCTTAGAAATAATTTTCTTAAATTTATTGTATTTAATCTCAATACAAATTGACAGAACACAAGAATACATAAAATTGTTGAGACTGATGATGAAGGTTTCCTACTCATTTCTTATGTTGTATCAGTTGTTCCGACTAATTTCTTATGTTTTATTCGATCATCAAACGTCAGAGATTGGATCCTCCAAAAATTGTGTTTTGTTACCCTGTGTGTGTAAGGTTGAGCTTACTGTCAAGAAAGAATTCTTGACAGTATACGGCAAAATTTATAGGATGCTCAAAATAGAGGAACAAACTTGATGAACTTGTTGATGTTCGTTATTAAGCAGGACAATTCGGTTTATTTTAAATAGAACGTTCTATATTTTATTTCTCTTTTAACCTTTTTTCATCCTCTTTGTATCCATAAAGAGGATGAAGAAATGTTAGTGTATCTACACTAGCATTTCGTATATCTAAAAAGGTGCGAAAAATATATGTATTTTTAAATAGAACATCATGTATTTTAGTTAAAGATATAATCTGTAGGCTGATGATCACAAAAATATATGATTATTCTATGCTTACTTAAGCTGTGTTCGAGATATATGAATAATACCTATTTAATACCTATTTAATTTTTTATTATTTAGTTATAAATTTAATAATAAGTATCTGCAATTTTAAACCGACGTCGACACCGATGGTTACCTATCTGGCAGAGACCCACCTTTGTCGACCTCCATCGGTGCCTCCACCAGTTCAGCCCCCACTGTCTTCATCCCCAGAGCCTTACTGGTTATGTCGAAGTAGGGTCTGCATTGGAGACTTTTCAGCGCATTTCAAGACTGCTGTCTCATCAGTATGATAAGTTGCTGTCCCTTCGGGTCCAGCTTCTTATCAATTACCGTCCAGGTCTCCGTGTGAAGCCCTGGGTTCTGGATGTCAAGACTTTCTAGTACTTTTTCCAGTTCCATGGCGGGCCCCGGAATCCATACTAAAGTCTTGACTGATTTGGGGACATCCTTTTCATTACTGATGACAAATTTCGCCCCTGGCTAGGGTTCTTTCTCCACTAGCACCCACGCCGCCCAGTCCTTAGTGAACTGGTCAGCACAAGAAGCCAGCAGGGACCCCCCTTTCAAGTATACTCCGCAGAATCGGGGTCCCGGTTGCGTGGGTATGAAATGCACGCGTATTTAATTTACAAGGCGCGAGGCGCTTAAAAAATACGGTTTATACTTTCATTATCATAGAGTTTTATAGTGCCGAGCCCTGCGTTGTAACATAGATTTCAAATGTGCTACTAACTAACTTTGAACTAGTGCTAAAGTTCAAAACAATGAACTAATTCAGTAAAAAAAAAATATTTCCAGACAATTTTTACAAAAAGCTACATTTAATCGTTTTTTTTCCAGCGTTTTGCATTTTTTTTTTGCGTTTTTTTTCACATTCTTTTTAAATAATGGCTGGAAACGATGCTGAATTCGAATTTGTCAACCCAAAAACATAAAAAATTAGCTATTGGAATCAAAAAAAATTACGACGGTTTGACCCATAAAAAGCGACACTTTTGCTATTTTGGACAGTTTTTGCTTTTTTTTCGCACTTTCTGGAAAAAATATGATTCGAATTCGAATTCGAATTCGATGACCAAAAAGACATGAATTTTGATGATAATTCTATTTGCCGTCATGACGGTGAAATTTTGTCGCTTTTTTTTTGCATTTCAAGTAAAAGGTTTAGCTCCTTTTGAGATTAAATCCTAGAGCGAGTCATTTGAGAGGCGATAGGTATAACTCCGATCGCGAGCGATATACGCTCTGCAGAAATACGATCTAATCGGGATGGGATTCGAACATACTTAGGTCGTTTAGCTCGCCTCGGGAGTTAAACCTGAGCGATACGCAGGGTTTTACTCCTCGAGCGAGTCAGTCGAGTCGATGGTACGAATAAATCCTTCCAGGAGTTAAACCTCGAGCAGTGCGCAGGGTTTAACTCCTCATGTGATTTACGCATTTATAAGCGTGGCTACTGCGTGTTTACTGTGGGCACCGAACATAAAAAAACAGAAAGTCCATTCTAAGCTCCACCCACTAATGCACTCTCCTTGCCCCGTCCCGGATCTCATCGGTTGTCGGCGGCCGCGCTCATACCGTCGTCTCAGCGTAAAGCTGAAGTTCATTCGAGAGTCGCGGGCAGTTCGCTATACCGGACGGATCCTATATTTATTGATATTTATGTGGCTTATGGTTCACAATTTATGAATTATATTATTTAATAAAATATCTGACTTCATAATAGAATTTAAGTAAAGCTCTTATGTCCCAATATCCCTATTGGAGATATTATGGACATATTATGAAGAGTTGAGGTTATTTAGGCGCTCGGGATGGGGGTGGATAACGAAAATATATATTTTCGCTATTGCCAACTGATTGCCATTCGCTATTGCCAAACAATTTTTCATCATTTGAAATTATGTCTACATTATACAGAACATTTATATCAAATATCAACCAAAGATGGTTTATAAATGAACTTAATAAAAATCAAATTTAACGGAGTAAAAATAACAATAATTTTGGTGTTAATATTCAACGTGATTAAAAATATCATTAGAAAATCTTACCTTGTTCTGTTAACAAGCAAACTACGCCAGAAATACCACAGAAGGTTTTGGGATGGATGTGATTTACTTGGATAAAGTTAAAGCGCGTAATTTGAATTAAATATCTAGCTTATGCGAAATATCAAAGTCACCCCTTAATATCAATTTCACCCCACCTTACAGTATTGATCTGTACACCACCTAATGGGACGTCTCTGTAATGATTTAATTATTTATCAATATGTTAACTCTACTTTTTTAATACTAATTTTTTAATTTTTAAGTTTAATAAACTATTTTGGTTCTTTATATTTTTTTCGTATCTTTCAATTCATAGTTTTTTTACAACTTCGTTCTTTACACTTTATTTCATTTCCAATTTTTTCTTTAATTTTTTTGTGATTAGTCAATCCGTTCCGATATTCCGATTTCCGATATTATAATTACCGATAACACCGAACATAAACTAGTTTATGTTCGGTCCGATTAAACTCGATCAAGGAGTTAAACCTCATCTCTCTTGCTGCTCTTCGGGTTTTACTCCTTTATCGAGTGAAACAACAAGAGCTGCGTGAGGTTTAGATCCTCATGTAGTCGCTCGCTCAAAGGAGTTAAACTATATAAGAGTTAAAGGTTTCGACTCGGTAGATGGATTCAATCGTTAGAGGATTTAATCGTTGAGAAGCGTTTGTCTCGCTACTCGGACATCTCGTTCTCGCTCATAGAGTAAAATATGTTTTGATCAAGCAGTTAAACTTAAGAGCAACTCGCTCAGTAAGCCCTGGTAATAATATCAATTTTCTCATATGATGCAAACTTTCATAGACACACTGTTTCAATAACAATTCTCAACAATCCTTCGTATCCGCAGTCAATTTTAGGCAAATTGGCAGATTCAATTTTAATATAGTTAAAAAAAACAAACACTTCCTCTTAGAAACTGTTACCAATTGTAAGTAATTTGTACTTGTTTAAAGGTAAATGAGAATGGCTTATATTTTGACTCACCCTGCGAGTAGATGGTGATAAAACCACTGTAATATTTGGGTATTATCTGAAACTTTATTACAGCAGTTTATATTTGCTCAGTAAAATTTGAATATGCGGGTAATACAAATTTTCAAGTATGAGACCAACTTTGTTAACCCTCAGTCAATAGGTTACTTATTACAGAAAATAATATCGTTGTAGTTTTCAGCGAGCGCTAAAATCCGGAATTAAACGAACCGCGTCGATCTTAACATTTAGAAAGAGACCGTCCCTTTTAATACCAGGGTGGCATTAGTCTAGTTCTATTTTAAAGGGTTTGAGTAATCGCCGGGCACCTAGCTTAACCCCTTTCTAAGATAAATGTCAACCGCCCCCTCATTACGTCGACGATCGACCCTCCCGAAATCTATCTAAGGCCCGGGTAAAATTGCGAAAAATCCGGGGCATTGTTAACACCAAATTCAAGTCGGTTAACGAAGTTTCCTCCGAGGGATTTTCTAACGAAGTTTTTCACTTGTAAAGGGATGTTTTTTACGCCCTAGGCTTATCTTTAAGGGCTACTTTAATTGTGAGCGGATCTCAGAAATTCTCCTTTCTCTCCCTCGCCTCTAAATTGCCGTATTTATTTTATACTGAGCTCTTTTCTTTTGAATTAGTCTTTTGCTTTTGATTATATTCGAAACCCAATATTTTTCAATCAGCGCGGGGCGTTCACTTAAAATTGGATTTTTAGAAGCGTCCGTTTATACCCCATAAAGAATCCGGTTTTTAATAAACCTTTGAAAGAGGAAGAATAAAACATCTGCTTTTAGGTCTTAGAAGGATACACACATTGCCATCCCTAGAGTTTGCACCATATGGAAAAAAAATTGTGTTTGCACTTAAGAAATTCTTTTGACCGTCAGTTGTTTGGGAATGTCTTTAAACTAAAATAGTGCCCATCAAACCTAGTAAAAAGTTGATAATATACGAGTAGCATCCGAAATTTTGAAATCGACCCAAGAGTAAACCACCTTCATTTTCAACCCTAGAGAAAAATATTATAAAGAAGAGTTCATTATTTGGAAAAGGTTGTAATATGAAGTTTCAATGCAGTAGGGTGAAAAAGCGGTTCCTGATATTTTTTCAACTTACCCTCGTACCACAATACGAACGAAATCGCTCATCATTAAAATCGTGTCGGTAAATCATTAAAATCGGTAAATACTGTTATTTTTAAAAACAATGTAAATGGGCAACAAATAACACGATTATACCTAAAAAGGTGCAAACTTTATTTTATGTTCAAGAATAATACAAAAAGTAAATAATTATGGTTAACCTCATAGAAAGCACACTTTTTGGACGCGATATTTTGTAATAACATTTGAAAAACATGCAAAATTATGTTCCTGAAAGTACAGTAACATTTAATTTTAATATCTGTGGGGAATTTAGCGACCTTCTTCTCTATTAGTTTTTTTTGTTTGGTTGGATTAGGTCCAGGAATAAATAACAACTATTCGATTTTTTGCCAACGTTTCGGAGCTTTATTTCTCCTTCATCAGGGCTTCATCACAACATTGATTGAGCCCTGATGAAGGAGAAATAAAGCTCCGAAACGTTGGCAAAAATCGAATAGTTGTTATTTATTCCTGGACCTAATCCAACCAAACAAAAAAAACTAATTTAATTTTAAAACATAATTTATGCCGCTATATGGGGATATTTGAAGGAAACAGTTTAGATGACCTTTTTGATTTTATGTATCTAAAACGAAGGAACACACACATACACGTAGAATAAGAAATATTGAAGAAGAGTTGCTAAGGACGCCCTTCGAGGTTCCTTTAATAATATTTCTATTTGTGTAGAATGCTAATGTCTGTTTAATTGTTACTTTTACTGTTACTTCTATTTCCACACGTGGGGTTTTCAGAATACTGATAGTTAATATAATTTTAGTTTTATTTCTCTATTTTGTGTTTGTTTCATTAGATGTGTATTGGTAAGTTTCATGTGATATGTTGGAATATTAAAAGTTTTGCTCTTTACTCCGCGGTTGTAAAATTAAATTATTTCCATCATATATCATTATTTCCTTTATATTTTTGAAAAACATTTAATAAAAACGTTATTCTAAACGTGCTTTCTAACATTATTCTTGAACATAAAATAAAGTTTGCACCAAAAATTCATTTATTTCTTGCTGACCTTTTTATAATTCTATTGAGTTATTTGTTGCCCATTTACATTGTTTTAAACAATAACAATATTTTTATTGGAGAAAAGTCTCCAGAAATCACGATTTTAATGATGAGCGATTTCGTTCGAATTGTAGTACGAGGGTAAGTTAAAATATGTCAGGAACTGTCTTTTCACCAGACTGCACTGAAACTTCATATTGAGGCTAGGGTTGAAAATTCATGTAGTTTACTCTTTGGTCGATTTCAAAATTTCGTATGTTACTCGTATATTATCAACTTTTTACTAGATTTGATGGACGCTATTTTAGTTCAAAGACATGCCCAAACAACTGACGGTTAAAAGAATTTCTTAAATGCAAACACAATTTTTTTCCCATTGCTGCAACTTTATGGATGACACTGTATATTAAAAAGTATATATAGTAAATATATTGGAAATATTATAAAGTTATTAGTTATTAATATTCTTCTATATATACACGTAAAATGGTTGAATGCAACCATTTACTTTGACTACGACAGTTTAAAGGGAAGCAAAATCATTTTCACAATTTCACCATAATGATACCGTAGTACCATTTTAAAGTAACATTACTATGGAAGCAAGAATTCTACCAATTAACTCAATTCGAAACATACATGAAATGCATTAACTGTCAGGATGTTGCGTTTCAACCCAGATGTGATTGAAAACTCAGGAAAATTAGTATTTTCCTTAGAATATAATGATGAAAATTAAAATTAAGTATGTTAAAGTGAATGGTATTATAAATTACAGTATAGTTAGAGTGTGTACTATGTAAAGACTGGTTTAAACATATCAATTTATTGCACAATAAATTGTAGAATTAATTTTTCAATAAATTGTCCAATTTTAGTAACTGTTTACACTTTGCAATATTTGTAACAATTTATTGGCCAATTTCAACACTGCCAAAATGACTAAAATCTAAGAGTTACCATAGGTTTGTCCCTAAGAGAAATCGCTTATCTCAGTGTGAGATTGGTACAATGAAATAAATGTAAAAAGTTACTAAATATTCCTAAAATTGACCAAGCAATTAGAGCAATTTCTAAATTCCACAATTTATTATAGACAATAAATTGGGCGCAATTTTGGTTTTACACATATTCCAATAAATTGAAGGTCAACTTGTACAATTTATTGTGAGAAAAATTGGTGTGTTAAACAGTCATATGTTTTCGTATTTAGTCCTTAGTATTGTCCGTTGCAGCGTTTATTTGAGGAAGGTTTGTGTTTTTATATTAAAAAAAGTTATTTATTTACATTCAATACATTTCCAAAGTTGTTACCAAAGTTATTTTTGCCTGAAAAATACAAAAAAAAATCGTATTTCTATAACAGGTTAAGTTTTAACATTTTATTTGGTGGCAATTCCGGTCATTTAAGGATATTTAAGTAGGGAGAACCAAAACTAGGTTTCGTTTTCTCGAAAAAAAAAAAACTCGATTTCGCGAAAGCACTGAGAAAGGTCCCGTATATATTTAAATATGTACAGGGTAAGTCAGAAAGAATGGGACAACACTAAACTGGAGATACTAGACACCAAGATATTATGATTGAGGTCAACTTGCCTTATACCAAGGGCGCTAGTTTAAGAGATACGGCGTGTTCAAAGTTTAAATTGTATTCTGAAATTTATCAGTTGATTTAAATAATCATTTTATACTTGATTTAAATCAGTACAACTTTGTTAGTAAACAAAGAAATGTAAGGTGTACTGTGTCACCCGGTATATTGTACACCTAAAGTGCTAGTGAAAACGCACATGATATAATAAGACTA
Organism: Aromia moschata; assembly: GCA_029963805.1. NCBI lineage: Eukaryota > Metazoa > Arthropoda > Insecta > Coleoptera > Cerambycidae > Aromia > Aromia moschata. Next base: position 39,003 of record JAPWTK010000302.1, on the reverse strand, counting down.
ATATAAAAGATACTCTGCGTATAAGAAACTAATAAAGGGAATGGAAACATCAAATATGTCTCCTTAATGAATCATATTAAGACAGACAGTAAACTAAAAAACAATATTGCTAAGTGGAGTCTTCAGATAAAAAAAGAAAATAGCCTTACGTTGTCAACCTAAATAAGAATTTTGTGTTGTCTTGTGCTAATGATGTTATATGGTTGCAATTTATTTTGCTAAAGCTCTGCTAGACAAACTAATAATATTTTAGACATATGAAGTTTTTTTTTTGAAAAAAAATTCGTTTAACCGAATTTCTCTTAAGGCATTAATAACAAAAAATTACTGGGGCATAAATAAATAGAATAACATTATTTATTTCACTCCTATTTTAGAAAGAAAGAAAGAAAAAAAAAAGAAAGAAAAATTGGAAAGAAGGAAGGAAGGAAGAATGAAATAAAGTAAAAATCAAAGGCACAAAAAAAAATATAAGAACATTTTTACTTATCACTATCCACATTAACACAGGTACACAAAAATTGTATTCTTTTACGAAAATGTAAATCACATCAAAATATAATTATTTAATTATATTTAAAACACTTTTATATCAAGTTGCACCCCCAAGAATGTATGGGTTTCTAAATTTGCCTCAATAATAATACTAATCCTGGAGTGGGTACTGGAATTTTCGGCGTAGAAACAGAAAACTGGACGTTTTCCACGAAACACCGAATTACTACATCTTTCTCGACGTGCGTTTCGCCAACTAAGATGGCATCTTCAGGAGAAGATTAAAATTTTTAATCTTCTCACGTTTGGTGGAAAACGTCTTTTCCCTGGATGCTAATGATCTTTTGGATGACTGATAATAAAAAATAATATACTCTATAAGATCCATTTGACCTACAAGACACAATCTTGGTAAGCGAAATAATATATGCTTTAATTGATAGTAAGTTAACCCCTTACCAAAAATGAGGTTAATTTAACCACTACAAAGGGTTGATTACCCTTAAAATTATACAAATTTTTTGTCGGCTTGCTAATCTTAAAGAAGAATAATTTCCCTATAAGGAATTTTATTCGGAAACTCTTTTATCCTTTTATTAACTTTCAATAAATCTTATGATTTTCTAGATAAATGCGATTTTGCAAAAGTGGGTTTAGTTTTATTATAATTTAGTAGGCTACGAATTCTCAATATATTCTCCAACATTCTTCCATACTCGCTCGGAAATTGCCTTCACAAAATATTAACACTAGGAGCATATCAACTTGACCGTGGAAGGAAAATTTACCAGCCACATAATAATGTTAGAAAATTGAAATTATATTATTCACATTAATTGTCAAATCGATTAAAAAAATAAAAATTGCCCGTAAAACAACCTGTGTAATTTTAAGTGTGAGTCATCCTCAATCAATCCTTTACAGACGTTAAATTAACTTCAACTTACCAACAATTATGGGCCTATGGGTAAGTTTATTTCGCTTAAAAAGTTTGGGTCTTGCGTTTTCCATCAAAATGGCTTTTTTTGGCTCAACTTTGGAGCTTATCTCTCCTTGGGGGTGCAACTTGGTACAGAGAGGTACCAAGGGGTACCTGTACTTGTACTTCTTGGTACAAGAAGAGTATTAAATCATCACACTGAGTTAATCTCCTATCTGCAGGATTTATTTCTGAATTACCCTGTATAATCATTCCTTCTAAACTTCGCTCTCAAAAGTACTCAAAAGTTCGCAAACGGAGATTCTATGGAAATTAGAGAAATTACGGGCGAATTATCTTTTCCCTAATTCCACATGCCGAAATCAATAACGGAATAGAAACAAACAAGACGTAATTGTAACGGAGGACATAAAATAAACGCCAACTCAACCTAAGCCGGGTAGAAATTGCAACCAAAAACGTAGCGCATGATATTACAGCGGCCCAGATGAGCTGCGGCGCCGCTCCTCAAGCTATCGCCATGGTTAGGTAAAGGGTTGACCTTAAGATGCCTCATTGGTTAGGGTGGGGGAGCCTCAGACCCCATTGGTGGCCCGCAGGACTGCTGTGCTAACCTTTACTATCAAGATCTATACCGAGAACGGGTTTTCCTGCTCCAACTTTTAGTCCGGGAGTTTTCGTCCGGAATGCGTCTCTTTTCTCTTTAAAAGGGCTTGTGTTAGTGATTTTGTCTTCTATATATGATTTCATCAGTATTTGTAGGTATTTCGTCATAATATATGACAAATATGATGAATATGAAGAATATGACAAATAATAATAAATGTTATGCTCGTTAAAACTTTAACACTGGTTTATTCTTAAACATTGTAAACTAAAAATGAATCTCGCTGATTGATGAAAGTTTATTTATTTCAATGCTAAGCAAGTTTGATATGATTTTCTTTCATGTCTTTTTTATGCCTTATTTTAATTTGGATATTTATTATTATTTATTTATTTTAGGGACAATTCCCTTGAAAGAGCCAGATTGATTGAGCAGATTCCTTTTTTTTATATAGACAATCTTATAGTAATAATAATTAGTTCGACATTTGCTACAGACGGTTAGTAATTACTTTGTTGTTTGTCAACTTACAACAACCGCTGATTAACAAATCACTACTTCCACCTTAATTGTAGCCACTTAAACTACATTCATAAAAATATTAGGATATGTTCTTAAAAGACTAATATTTGGATAACCTTATGGCCTATAACATTCATGAACTTTATGGTCTTTATGATCTATACGACGTTTATAATATTTATGGCTTTTATAGCCTATATGACCTTAATGACCGATATGAAGCTTATGACTTTTACGACGTAAATGGCTTACATATCCATGACTTTTGTGACTGATATCATATGATCGACATTGGAAATACATGGTACAACAAATGACACCACTACCAAAATAAATTCATGATTTTTGGTTGGACCATAGATACATATCGATGGTTAAAGTGCGAAACCTCGTAAGAGTTTTAAGTTAATTTTGTATGAGAAAGGAAATACGTTTTATATTTAACCGGTGCCAAATTTTATTTGCGCCAAACTAATCGAACATAAACTCTGCCTTAGCAAATTTAAGGATGACGAAAATATCTCAGTCAGTCAAACTTAGTAAGTAAGTAACTTTCTACTTTTAAGATATAAACTTAACAGTTTTGTGAGCTATCGACATATTATTAAGCTGGCATATTATGTCTGTTTAAAGTGCTATTTAAAGGTTAATGTTCTGTTTAAGATAAGAGTGTCATAAACGTTGTATGGCAAAAAAAATGTCTTATGGGGTTTTACACTTTAACTATCGATATACGTTTTCTTAAATTTTTATTATTTCCCTTACATTTTATTTTAGTTATTGCCCGTATACGCTAGGGGTAACAGACTAGGAGCAGTAACTTAGACAAATACATGCACATATCAGTTTACTAAATTTACAATATTTACGAAAGAACAATAAAATTGCAATGTCATGTAGTGTTCTCTTAAAATTGTTTTATAACTTTTGTGTACATTTCGGCGGCATTTGGAAGTTAATTAATCAATCATTCCACTTACATTTAATACAAAAATAAGTAGTAATGAGTTGGTCCACTACGGATCCACCACGGAATCAGATGGGCTATGTATTCTAGTGGCAAAATGTCCCAAGCGTGTTATATGCACGTTTCAAATTCGTTCAATTTTGCTGGAGGTTGAGGTAATCTTTCAATAATTCGACCGATGCAATCCCATAGCTACATGTTTTGTAGGCGAAAAATCTGGAGACTATTGAAGGCTAGTTGAGTGTCACTATGAGCAGAATCAGAATCTTCTAAAAATGTATGCGGTCTATCTTGTTGCAATATAAGATTTGGACGAGCTTGCAAATGCGAGCTAACGACAGGCTACAATATTTTGATGACTCAAAAAGCTTCAGATAAACTACGTCTGATGAATATTAAGGGTGATCTATTTCTTACGCCCCCCCCACATCACAGTATCTGGAGTGGTAACTGTATATTATTCTAGCGCAAAAGTTAAATTTCGCGGATTTGTCGGATATTTTCATGTTGGTTTCGTATAACCAGGAGTTCGTACAGATATCCTTCGTCACATCCTGGGTACTCCTAATGTGACTTAACGTCGTGATTTTGCATACCTCTGATCATCAGACCGTCATAATCGCAGAAGCTGTTTCTACCAATTTTCTCGCTATTTCCTTTTACCAATTTTACCAATTTGCTCGCTATTGTGAAAATTGAAAATCGCTCCTCTCATGTCAATAATTCGCCCTTTCTCAAATTCGAATAAATAAAACGAATGTGTAAAACGACGTGGTACACGAACTAGAGGCATTCTAACATTTTTTACACAACTGCATGAATTCTGTTTAAATGACAAATTGCATATGATTATCATTGCTTTTAGTGATTATTTTTACACTTTTATGCATTTGGATATTGAAACAATAGAGTTAAACCAGTAAAAAGTCATCAGCTTTGTGCTGAAGACGAACTATACAATAAATATATTTTCCGGTTGATAGAAGACTGTGTACTAGGTGTTGCATTTTTTTGTTCTCCATTATACTCGAATACTACAGGTTAGAGTTTGTAGCAGATACGGTTGAATAACATACGAAATTGTTTTTGGTTTGGTTTGTTTTGTTACTGAGCCTCTAAAATTGATCAAATAAAAAATGTTTGGGTTGACTTTTCACATCTATTGGAACAGCTTTAGGGGGAGGTACTACAACGTGTCAATATTCAGTATATCATTTTCCATTTTAGTATTCCGTCCGAAAATCGTCGCAGACTTCCCAGCCTATTTCCCAGCCATTCCTGTTAGCGCGAGGTCTCAAGTTATTGTTTGCAGGAAATATGGGGATTACGGGGGGGCTATTATAAAGACGGATCCTTTGACTTTGCAGCATAAGCGGATCATGTGTTTTGTTATTGTCTTCTGCTATAACTGAAAAAGAGATAAAGCCGAGTACTCCGAAGTCATTTTTTATTCGACTCGTAAAGTTCTTGCGAAAGATTTAAGGAGGGATTCATAATCTTGGTTTTTCTTCATGGTAAGAAATGGATTAATCGGCATTGTAATTATTTTACGTGCAAGTGTGGAGTTTGTAGAATTTACATTTTAAGGTACTCCTTTAACTAAGAGAGTTATATTAATAAACATATTTATGAGTATAATGATTTATAATCATTCATCTGCTTATTTTTCGAAGAAAAAGTAATTTCCTAAAATATACATTACTCGTATTTTCATTTGTACATTCTATTAAACTTGCCTAAACTGTTTATCAGTTTTTGAACAGTAATTAAGTTAATTAATATTTTGTAATGAGTGAAGAGTGAGTGAATATTTAAATATTTTATTCCAAATTACGAACGAGTACATGAGATAAAATCATCTACAAGAAAAGGTAATTTATTTTGTTGGCTAAATCTATCTCGTGTTGAATTCATATTTATAATGATCTGAGAATTTACTTTGCGACACATTTTCGGATATAAGTTATATTAAAGTTATGAACTGTTTGAATATTTTAAAAGAGTATTGTTTGAATAGGAGCTACAAGATGTCAATGGTGTATTTTTGGAAAAATACCTTTAGATATAACAGATGTCTTGCTTATTTCTGTATAAGGTTTATACAAGAAGTTTCTTATATAAAGATACATCTTCAGAAAGAGATTTGAGAATTAAGATACAACAAATATATCAGCACAAGGTTCGGGTATTTTTTTAAAAAAATGAAATTAAATCTGAATTTGTTCGACAAATATGGAACTAGTTTATGTACCTACAGCTTTTCGGATATACAAATTGAGAGTGAAATATGGTAAAACGTATATTACAGACTAGTAGTATGAGTTAAGTAACGGTGAGTAATCCAATCAAACAAGTTAGCAGATCGTTTCCAAAATCCCCTCGACGAATGTTGGAAGTCGAAGTATGTTTGACAATATCATCTAGTGGATGGGGACAAAGGACTGTTAGTCATTGTCGTTCACTGTAAATTACTTGTGAATCAGTGGAAGACCAACAAAACGTGGAACGACAATTCTGTAAAACTACAGGTCCCTTAGAACGCTTGCCGCCACTGTAACACCCTGTAAAATCGGCAAAACTGCACGTCCGACAATTAGTGACCATTTGTTAGTTGTTGACCAAAAGTTAGTGACCATTTTTCAATGGTTTGTGCATTCGGCTACTGGCTTAGTAATTATTTATTTTGAAATATTATATATAATATTGATAGAATATTGCAAAATAAAACTTTTAATGTGTCGTTTTATGTGTTTTATAAAAACGGCAAATTCAACATACTTCTACATTTTCAAAATAGTTACAGGATCTTTGAACAACTTTGAGTATCTGGATTTACTCGAAAAAAATATGGAAAACGATAAAATTAGCTGTGAAACCGCAAAAAACAATGACTTTATTGTCATGAAGACTTTTCTGAATGATTGCATGTGAATTTTCTGTTGATCATATTCACAGTTTTGAGTAGTGACTCCATCATTAAGAGAATAATGGGCGTCACCTGTCCATAAAATACGGAATAACCATTCGGGTTCAATTTCAATTAGATCCAATTGAGTCAATATTAGCAAATAATATTGACTTACCAGGTTCATTTTCAAAAAACTCCTACTTGACTGCCATTTATCTCCTTCAAATGAAACACTCGTTGCAGTTTACAAGAATACATCTTTAGTATTTTGCGTCTAATATTCCAATTCCCGGCATATAGCGTTTGCCATTGTTTTGATTTTGATATTGCATTAACACAATCAATTGCTAGTGCATTGGATTTGATTTTCCTGAAGAACATCTACAACTTGGAGAGACCCTGTTCTTTGCTAATTTGTTAATCAAATTACGGTACTCTTTCATTTTAGAGGAGCCTGGTCTCAAATCCATTCTCGTACGATATCTTCGAATGCCTACAGTGTAATTTCTACTACGTTCGTAATAACATTGTATTAATTTATTCTTGTGTGCAGATTTATTTTTTTAAGTCCAGGTAATTCCAATTTCAGTTTTATACTTTCATTTTCCAAGTACCCTGTACATTTTGTTGTATATCCAATAGATATGCTTCTCAGTAAGGTTAACTTTTCGTACCCACATGGTAAAAAACTTAACCATACAATTCCACCACAGTGGGAGTTATTAATTTCTATCTTTGGATTTGTAACTGCAATTCTTTCTTAAAATTGATATATCTTGTAAACCGTTCATTTCAAAGTAAAGTAATGGTTGTTAAAAAAAAAAAAGACTGGACGATTTCCACGAAACACCGAACACGAGGATGTCAACTTAGTTGGCGAAACCTGTGTCGAGAAAAGTATAGTAGTTCGGTGTTTCGTGGAAAACGTCATTTTTTTTTGTTTCTACGCCGAAGGCTCCAGTACCCATTCCCAGGAAAGTAATGGCTATTAAAGTATATAATCCAAATATGAGATTTAAGATAACGAAGTTAGTATTCGCTTCCAGTATACCTGGAAGAGACGGAAAATTGATTAATTAGATGAGTAGAGCATCCCTGAAAGCCCTAATACAAATTTATTTATAGCTCTTCCAAAACGTTTAATAGGCCACTCAACGTGAAGCACCATGTACCTATATTACTCTATAATAAATAATATAATTTCATCTTTTTATGTTAATTTTATTTTCTGGTTGCAGGTATAGCTCACCATTTGGCAGGCCTTCCGGGTCCTCCACCGGAATGGGCCATGCTAGGAGCAAGACATCCGTACCCCCATGGGCCGTTCGTGCCTCACCATCACCCCCACTTCCCCCATCATATGTTTGCCGCCCTAGACCGTCCAATCAACACTTCGCCAAGGATAGCAAACGGTATGATATCCTTTGCATATTCAAAATATACCTTCTTAACGCTTAATTTTTCGGGTCGCTGTTCATTCACTTCAGCTTCGACCTTCAGCAAATATTCCTGATACTTTTTCGTTCACAGTTAAGTGAAATTATTTTAAGATTATATAAATGTTAGTACATGATCTGATTAAGAAAAAACACTAAGAAAGGTAGGTTTGTCAAATCAGATACTTACAGTTGAGGCGTCTACTTGCAACAACGGCTGCATCCAATTTGAGAAAATTTTCACAACCGACCCATATGCTATGACTCATAAGGGGCACACCTAGTGTGACCGCCTAACAAAAAGGTGATTTTTGGGAATTAAATAAAAAAAAGTACTGCATCAACTGTTTTCAAATGTTGATGATATATTTGTACATAAATAATGAATACATAGTAAAATTTTTAAACAAAAAAAATTAATTTTCAGCGAGTTATTCGCTATCTCCCAAGTTTCTAAAAAAAAAGTTCCTCCACTGCTGCAGTGATTGCGGCCTTCACAGTGGCTGGAATAAAAAAAAATAATAAAAACTATTAAACTAGAAGGTATTGCCTATGCAATGACCCAGGATTGTGAAAAAAGGGAATTTAAGAAAATGACAGAGTTTTCAAAAAAAAGTTTAAAACATCACTCAAAAATCTGATGATTTTTGGCGTGTCAAAATTACATTTTTCTTACAATCGAAAAACTGGAGTGTCATTGTATAGAGAAGCATATACAAAATAAGCAGAAAAATCAAATCGATCGGATGATTTGTAATCGAGTTATAACTGCAGCAAATTAGAAAAATTCAGTTTGGAGAAAAACGCGTTCAAAGATAAAATTATTGATTTCATTGTTATAAATAGATAAATATCATACCTAGAGCTAATCTGCTATTTCAGGCCCATACAATTCACCTTCCTCTTCTTCAAAAACCGCCTGTTGGAATCCTATTATAATGATTTACGATGACCAGTCGCGGATTTACATAAGGGCACTTTGGGCAGGTGCCCGGGGGACCCCACAACCCAGGGGCCCCCACAAGTTGAATAACCCATATTTTTTGTCTCCTAAATTTTCGAAAAATCAAAGAACGTGGAACATACACATACACATTGATCATTCAAATAATAAAACTTCTTCGAGAGAATATAATAATTAATAACCAATATATAATTAGGTTTATTACAAGGGGGCCCCCACAGTTTCCCACAGCCTTCGTGCCCAAGGGCCCGTTAAATATAAATCCGGCGCCGACGATGACGACAGAGTCCAAACAATAACTCAGGTAGGCCCCGTAGCAAACGTAACTTTCTAACCAATGAGGGGCTACTCTTTAGAAGGCTGTAGTTCAAAAACTATTTGAGATACGCACGTGAAATTTTAGTATGTTATTTTTAAAGGTATAGACTATCGAAATATGCAAAAACAAAAAATCGATTTTTTTTCAAAGTTTCACACTAGGTGTGCCTCTTAACAAAGGAGGAATTGAATTTTTTTGGTATGTTTTAAATTATGTATGAAGTACTCTTGGTAAGATTTGAGGATCGGACGTGGCCGAATGTGCAACAAAGAATGTGGATGTGGCTGGTTTTTAAACAAATCAAGAATATTCAGCGGACATTATTTTGTGTACGTTTATTTATATTAAAGTATTAATGTACAAAAGTAACTGTACTACTAGTACTGTTGTACTACTTTACTGTAGTAAAAAGTAACTAACTTTTCATCAGATTACAAGCCAGCATTTACAATCAGATTAACAAAAATCAGAAAATTTATAAAAACAATGGTAACTAAAAACAAGATCGAATGTCGTTTGAATATTAGAACATACAAAACACCCTATTTATTGTTTTTTTCCACTTTTTAGATTATCCAGTAACAGCAAATTCCAAAAATCTATAACACGTGGTCTAAAGTTATTTATTTGTGTGTTGATTTTCAACTGCCTCTAATTCAAAAAACGAATCACTAGGCCATATGTGTTATATATATTCTTGAAGTCGACTATTAATGGTTAATACAAAAGTAAGAAAAACAAGAGGGTGTTCTATTAAAAAATAGTTTGAAAAGGAGATACCTATATTCAAAACATTTGGTGGTATTCAAGTGATTTGGATGTTGCCACTACTGAAACAGACTTGGTGATGAATCCGGCTGCGTTTGCAAAATATCCCTATATAAACGCACATCTGGGTTGGTGCTAGCCACTTTTGAAATCATTTTATGTTACCATGTGAAAGAGCATAGTTTATAATATAGTTTTGTAGTGTTAGCATAGTTTAGAGAAAATATGGATGGAACGCAATTGTAAGTAGACGCCTCAGTTATGTTAATATTTGGTTGATAATTGCACCGTAAGGTATATATAAAATATGAAGAGACTATTACAGCATTTGATATTTTTTTTGGATGATTCCGTTGTTTTTGTCCGTTAATAACAGAAACAACGTTTATTTTCTTATTTATTAAAACGGTACAGTTTCGTATAGTCCATCTTAATCAGAAAAAAATCAGAGAGAAGTCCACTGCCAAAGAAATCATGTCCATATTCAATTTTGCTCAACATGTCTTTATTGGGTACTGGGCCGAAAAATCCACGGAAAGTTTGATTTGAATTAATTATTTGAAAACAAAACTGAAAAATTGTTGATGGTGTGACGTTATGTAGTTTTTTAATAATCAACTTGTCATATAATTGATTTAGAACAATTTCACAAACGTCCAAGACTAACATTTTAACTATCGGTAAAAAAATATTTTACTACCAGAAAATAGGAAGTAAACTGCAAAAAATAAAATCCTTAATTAAAGGACTATATTTCTTGATCGTAAACAAGATTTCAAAATTAGAAGCAAGCTAATGGTATAGTTTTAGTGGTATGTATTTTGGTAAATATTCATGTCGGAGATAAGACGTTTTTACACCTCTCCTTTTACTCTCCTAACACCTTTTTTGGTTGACAAAGGGATTGTTTTTAGGGATCTTGGACAAATTAAGAAGCACTAATTTTTTGCCGACGTTTCGTCAAATGCACTTCTACTTCTTCAGGGCTCAATTAGTATTTTTTATAACGGTCTATGTCAGTTGAATGATTGATCTTTTTCTTTACTTCTTTTCTTGATCCCAAAAACAATCCCTTTGTCAACTTATATTTTATGGACGCAACTGATAAATAACTACTATTACATTAGTTGTGTAATTTAGACAAGCTTTTTTTTGGTTTCAAGATCTCAACTATTATTTTTTTAATTGTTGTATTTAATTTTATCTTAAAGGTTCAAACATTATGTATCGATTATAAGTTAAATATATGTTACCTACATAACACAAACAAATTTCGATGCTCTATTATTATTTTTATGGCTGCCACTTGTCCCTTTTTTGGCGAGTTTGAGTAAAACGCTAAAAGTTCTTTTATCAAACATTTTGTAATTCCATTTTGATTCAAATGTTGAAAAAAAATCGACAGAATGTTTGTAAAAACAGGATAGGGGGTGGTTACTGTATAACTGAAACTTTGTTTCAGAACCATCGTCAACATCATTAGGACCCATATCAATAAACTGCAGCAGCGCCCACAGCACCACCTCCCCCAAAACGTCGCCGAACGTGGGGCTCCTGGCCACTGCTGGAGATTCCCACTCACCCGAAGAAGATGACATATCCGTCACTGCCTCCCCCACCCCGTCACCCCAACCTCCACCCGCCTTTCCGGGGGTTCCCCCGCCTCCACTTCAGAGCAACCAGCTTTTTAACAACGCCCTGGCGGCCAGTCTCTTCCTCAACACTCCTCTTTTGCCTCCGCCCGGGCAATGGCTCTATTCCCAGCTGTATCCCCACGACTGGGGATGGATGAACTTGAGAAGCAATTCGCTTCTACCAGGGAGGCCTTCTCCTCAGGAGGATACCTCGCAAAACCCAGACAGCTCCAGCGAAAAGTTGGACGTTACGGAAATCGAGGAGGAAACCAAGGACGCTAAAGATACTGCCAAGGAAGCGTTTAGAGAAAAACGTGATAACGACCACGCGGACGATAAAGACAGCAAGAGTTTTAACGAGGGAATCAATTTGAGCCTACGCGTGAGAAAGGCGGCCATAACGTTTGTGAGGCAGAAGGACGAGGTTAGCTCCAGTGAAAGGGAAAACTTGAAGTGTGCCAATAGAGATAGTAATAGACACGTATGGCGTCCGTACTAGTGGTTGTAATAGTTTGTTCTTCGTGGTTTATCCGAAAACAGTGAAAAATATTACTTGATTAAAATGGTGTCGATTAGGGTGGTCGTTATTATTATTGTGGTGCTTCTCCCTCTCTGGCAGGTAGTAGAAATTGAAAACTCTTATATTTTCGCAAGGAATGGGTTCCACACCAGATTTTAGGGAGTTATTACCAGACCCAAATGTAAAGCTAGAGGGGCAAAAAACAAACGCAATTTGCGAAAAATCTGGATTACTCTAAAAAATCTGCAAATCGCTGCAAAATATTTGCGAAATATTTTCATAATTACAATTCATTTTTCATAATTACCATGCGTTTGAAAAATGGCTTGTTCACCAGAAATTCTTGGTAAAGGCTTATAAGATATTTGCGAATTTTATTTACCACAATTATCAAGTAAAGTGTAAAAACTGATTATAACTTAAACCTGTTATAAAATGCTAGAAACGAAATGCTGTATGAAATAAAAATTCAAATTTCCATAATTTCGGAGGATTTCGAAATTTTGAAAACGATACAAGGATAAAAAAGACTTTAATTTACAGAAAAAAAATCGCAAATATTTTGCAGCCCGTTTCCAAGATTTTCTGGGTGGTTCGTTTTTCTTTTTTCGTTTCGTTTGAATTTTTCTTGATATTCTAGCCTTCCATTTGGGTCTATTAATAACCCCCTACTATCTGGCCAAAGTACTTACTTTCGGAAATAACAAGATTTCCAATTTTAACCATCAGTCACTGCTCCCTTCTGAATAGTCTCAGTGTTATAATCATTTTCCTGATTAAAAAAAATACATAGTATACCAAAAATATTACATAATAATTTCATAATCAATATTTTATTTCAAAATTTGAAGGGATGAAATACAAAGACAATGCTTTCCTTTTAGGGTCGAGATAATGTGAAATCATGAATTTAAACGCATGCAAGTAGTAACCTTTTTTTGTTCAAAAACTTAAAACCTGTATATGTTATGGCTTGACTGAGTAAGAAATAACACTTATGGCTCACTAAGAATTAATTTTTTTTTCAAAATTTTGATATCAGCCCTCTTCAGACGGGTTAATATTACCAAAATACATAAACAAAATAAGGAGATAATCCACATCTATTGAAACAGTTTTAGGGAGAAGCCCCAAAACTTTTTATCAAAAATCCTTGAATAACTGAAAACCGCCGATTCGATTTACGTAAAGCAAATCGATATTATTGATTTTCATTTTATATGTATACTCAGAAATAGCAAGTTGTTTCTAATATACTATTTTTTTCTACGACCTGAATTACTCAGGTAGTAGAGTATTTTGTCAGTATCACCATATCCACAATTATGAAATATTTTTATACGTTCTTGATAACGAAAGAGGGAAAGTTGACCTATCTTTTAGATTTACCTATGTATGTTCGTACGTCTGGAACTGAATTTAAAGGCAAATGTAATTCTTTACTTCGTTATTAAACAAAAATATCCTAATCAGGTGAAAGGGAAGACGTCACAGGTGAATCTATATCTATAAGGAATTAACGAATATTTAATTGTGCAATTGTATTGTCTAACTGACAATACCGATTTAACTTTGTATATAAATGAACTAATGAATACATACTATCGAAATGACCTACCTTTTAGTCTAAAAGTATATTAAAGATTTTAATTATCTGTCCATATGATATTTGTATATAAATAACATTTATGTAAATTGTTAATTATTGGTTATGTAGAATTAAGACACGTTTTTAAATAAATAAACTTGTTGTATAATTAACTTTGTTTCATTTCAGGGACTAATAAAAAAAGTTGTTACGATAATTTATAGTTTTTTTTTATATATAGAATCCTATGTTGAGGATACTACATCATTAGATAGGATTAGGCACAATCCTATTTATCACAAATAAATAGGATTGTGCCTCACAAACTGTTTTTTATAATGCATATACATATGTTTACAATTCTTCTTATGCTATATTCGTTTATTATGTTAATTCGATAATATCGTTATTTACGGAAAATTGTAAATAAACATATATTTGAATTATCTGAAATCTATATTAAAACTAATATTATGGTTATTTTATTACTTACAACGCATAAAATAATTAAAGAATTATATTATTATAAAGAATTATATTAAATAGATCAATTACATAATTGTGGGTTCTTGCCATGGAAAACAGGGATATACTTACAATCCCTATTTTTGTTGTTTTATCCTCTTTATATCTATCATATCCAAAAAAAAATATTAATATAAAAACAATTGCTAATGATACACTTTACTAATACGTAAATAAAAATCACATACCTTACTAATATGTACGTATTAAGAAAGTAATTTACATTAAAAAAATCTGTTCGTTTGGTAAATTTTGAGGGTAATTTTCACTTAGGTATTAAATATATTTTTGGACGATAAAACAATTACGTATTTCTTATTTGCAACATGAAACTTACCAAACAAAGCCGAAAACAACACGAAGTAAAATGCAAGACAACCAAACATATTATTTGCAAATTTTCTGTCTAAGGTCCGATTTCTTCACTCCTGGCTACATATTTTAATATGACAGATAAGTTCCAAACTAGACACTTATATCATAGCTATTGTTTAACCCGACAATGACCATGATAATAAAAAGTACATTTGCCCACATCAACACCTAATTGTTTAAAATCACGGAAATATGAAATGACCATGGTGTTTGAATTGCAGTTGAGGTTTTTGTAAGAACTTAAGTTTTTATGACTTTTAAGACCAATATGACCTTTATGATCGATACAACCTTTATGACCACACCTTTAAAGCAGATGTGACATTTATAACCTTTATGACAATATTATCTTCATGACCAATGTAACTTTTATCACCAATATAACCTTAATCACCTGTATGACTTTTATGTCCCATATGACTTTTATGACTAAACTTTTATGACCCTATGTATATAGGTCACAAAACTCATATGACTATATGACCAATAAGACCAATATCACCAGTATGACAATTAGAAATATAACCGACATGGACTTTATGAACTTTATGACCTACAGGACTTTTATGACTCATACGAACTTTATGACTTTTATGACCTATATGCTCTTTTATTACCCATACGATTTTTATATCCTATGTAAATATATTAATAATTAATATTAATTAAAGGTCATATTAATATATTGGCAATGGGCATATTAGTAATAAATGAGAGTAGAGGTTTGTCAATCTGATATTTCAATTCTCTACTTACTGTGTAAATACTAAAATTAATGCTAAAAATTTATTTGACCTATTTTAAATATTTACCCCCTTCAACCCCCTCAATTCCCCACCCTATTAAGTTTAAAAGTTACATTTGTAGATTCTATTATGTTGTACACGAGCCTTAAATTTGAAGTGCATATGTTGCATCGTGTGCGAACTACCAGTAATAATAATAATAATAATACTCACCCTATAATTACTCCGAAGAGTAACCCCAAACGTCCTCTCAGGGATCTGTGCGGGGAAGGGATGGCTATTATTATTATTTGCCACGGCGCACTGGGAGCGACTTAATATTATTTCGGTAACGCATTTGCTTTACAGTTCTGAGGAAACCCAGAAAACTCAGAAAATTTCCAAATCTAGGGCATATGCGGTTGGATTGGCATCAATGCATCCAAACCTATACTAGTGTGTACTAGTGGTTGCATATCAAGTCCTGGCAGAGAAAGTGAGACAATTAAAAATCCTCTACCTCGGCCAAGACTCGAACAACGCGCACAGAGGTATCGCGACTGGAAAGACGGTGCTTTAACCCACTCGGCTACCCGTGCCCCAAGTAGTTAAGAAAAAAGTGTATTACCCCCATTTCATCCCTAACCCCTCAACCGCTGAAGCTCAAAATAGTTTAATAATTTCTAGATGTCGTCATGGCACATAAACATTTCAAATTTGTTTCAAAATTGATATCTTGACGCATTCTTGAGTTATCGTGTACACAAAAAAAGGTTAATAGACAGGCAGACAGACTAAAAATCTCTAAGACACTTAAAATTTCTACGTTTCAGAACATTTTAAGCCTACTTAGTAAATAAAAAAAATTTCACGAAAGCCATTCTTCCACTCAACTACGGGGATGTGAAAGTAATTATAATATTTCGCCTAACTTCTTATTATAAAAACCTCTAAAGAGATTTCATCTTTCTAGAAGTAATTGACTTGTTTGGATGAAATAAGTGTTGAATGAAATGAACAAATTCATATATAAGTAGATAAGGCATAGTACGAGTGTTTGTATATGTGTATTTATTATGAATGACGCATGTACAAAAATTACCAGCGCATTAGAGGAATTACTGCCGCAAAAAGTTGACACGTCGCTAAAATAATGTCTGAAACAATCGCAGGCAGCATTGGACATCCCCCAGGCCGAGACAAATTGTGAAAATAATTCACATCAAGCGAGGGTGTGTAAAAACAAAGAGAGAACGGGGCTAATCAAGAAATTGAAGTTTCAATAAAAGCCATCATTAATTCTGAATTTGGGGATTTCTAACATGACGTTAGTTGCTTTCGCCAGCAGACCAAGTTTCATTTCAAGTTAAATTATCATTTACGAGGGTTGACTCCAAAATACCCGGTAGTGAAGTTCATAGATATAGTTGGGCAGTCTCTCGGCTTGTGTCAACGTTATATTGACGCTTTTGTTATTCAAATGTATTCTCCACCTATCTAATTAGTTGAACTTTGGCGTTATTAAAAAATACCATGTATGTAATACCATTACCCAAGAAAAATCAACTGCGATGAAAATGAATTTAAAAATGAACAAATAACAAATTCCAAAAAATCATTCCGAAAAAATATATCCCGAATTCTTATATTGAAAGCTATTCGTTACACATAAATGTATCCGGTATTGACTAGAGACTAGATTATTAGAGTATCATTTCACTTTCAGCGACGTCGCCTGTCATATATCGTGAATTGGTTTGCTGTGCCCGTAGGTAGTTTTAGCCATTGCGCTATATACGAATTTTGTTTTATTTGGCTTGTACGTATTTTATTTACCTTATTGACTATTGTGTTTTGCCTATTCTGCCTTTGAAAAATGTACTACATGGAACCTGCAAATGTCCTAAAAAGTTACGCATCTAATGTAAATAGGTAATAAAATCAGTAACTTCAGTTGTTAAAAAAAAACAGATTCATTCAACCACAGGCAGTCACCAGTTTCGAGGTAATTTCCTTATTTGTGATATTAAAAATAAAACAATGAACCATTTCGGGTGAAAATGCTTAAGAGTTTTGAATATTACGCCTTTTTACAATAGCTGAGGCAAAGTGCAGTAAAAGGGAGTAGGTAGCTGTGCTCGTTCATATTAGAATGAGATAGAGCTTGAGGGACCATAGTCAGTCCGTTTTACTACTCCGTTTGGGTTGCGTGTATTTGTACTATCAATCTGGTTTTGTTGCTGTGGACCATCACAAGTATAAATAAAATCCAGAGTAGGTAATCCAAGTTTTTTTTTTTTTTTTTAAATGGCCCTTTAAGTAAATTTTTGGGGGATATTTTTTTTTAAAAAAGGGGGAAAAAATTTTAAAAAATGCACGGGGTTTTTTTTCGAAAACGCGCTGACACGTTAAATGATATGTAATAATCCATTTTTTGAGGGTCTTGATTTTTAGGTCGTGTGTCCAGTTACTCAGAGTCTTGACGTCAATTTTTGGGGGGTGCCCGGTTAGTGGTTAATATATAGTGTTTTCGTAAAGGCAAAGACTAGATGTGATCTTTCTCGTTCTGGGCTAGAAATTAAAAAACTAATAGAATCCCACTAACGGACTTTGGGTTTTCGGCTAAAACTCGCGGACACGTTAAATGCAAAAAAAAAAAAAACCACAAAACCCATATGTAATGAATTGCCAAACTTTTTTAACTTTAATTAAAAAAAAAAATATTATTTTATACCGGGAAGTAAATTTGGTCGGGATGTCACACTCACGTGACTGGAACAGTTGTAATAAAAAAGGAATTATAAAAAGGCCCCCGTAGTTCTTCAACTCCTCTACGGGAGGGGGGAAAAAAAAAACCTTTCACCCGGATTCCTACTTCGGGGGTGTAGGACTCGAACCAACGCTCGAAACTTGGCACAACAGCTCAATCGGCCTCCCCAAAACCCCAACTTTAGAACTCCTAACAAGGAACCTGTACCCCGGGCTCCGTTCCCAGGACCAATACCCGTACAAGAACCCTCACCAAACCCTAAAGAAAAATTAAAAAAGAAAGGCCGCTTCCCCAACTACGTATGTAAATAGTGTAATAACACATAAAAAACCAATTACCTCACTCTGAGGGCACGGCACTTCTCCACAAACACCCAGTACAGCAATATCAATAGGTGACGGTAAGGGGGGTAACGTGATTAGTGTAGTTCTGGTACCTCAGAACCTTCACAACTACAACTAGTCCGATGTTGGAAGACAACAATCCTTAAAAATTAATTACACGAAATAGGACTTCACCCACATGGTAGCATATACAAAAAACACAAGAAATGGCTTCTTACCTGTAACTAATTTTATATCCTACGAAATGTAGATTGAAACTCGACTCAACCAAACAAAAATATATGCCTCAACACAGCCAAGATTCAATTAAGGATCGACTTAAATCCCAATTAATGGAGCCAAAGCATTCTCACTGACGCGTGTAAAGCTAAGGAAATGAAAAATTAATGGCCGTGTAAAAAACAACGCGCGGAACTAAATTTAATTAGTGAGCCACTTACTCATACAGTAGCAAACTGTGCACAAACGTCATCGATATTTTTATGAGAACATAAACAAGTTTTTGTAATGGAACTAGAAGAACATTTTTTTCACATACAGTAACGTACATATCGATGTAGATACATAAGAACTTTTTTAAGAAAATCGATTTTAAAGGGTAAAAACTATTCGTACATAGAAATGAAAGCCAATTCATACTGTGCACCGTTGATATACTGACAGTACACAAGACACTTTGAGAAATCTTGTTTACTGCTTACTTACAAATAGTATACGTATTGGTTTTTCGAAAACAGTTTTATAGTACTAGCTGACCCGGCAAACGTTGTTCTGCCATATAAATTATTTCTCTAAAATCGCGATTAAAAAATGGGAGGGTGGGGGGTAGGAGTGTGGAAATTTGGGGTTATAGGTATTTTTTTGATGCCAAATCAAAAAAAAAATATACAAAAGAATGATTTTGTCAAAAAAATAGAAACTTTTTTTCTGGATAGGGACACCCTAATCACCTAGCTTAGAACTATACTTACCTTTCCTCTTCATAAAACATTTCATAAAAATCGGTCGAGCCGTTTCAGAGGAGTGTGACCACAAACACCGTGACACGAGATTTTTATATATAAGATGAAATCCGTCTTTCCGCTGTATGTAGTGTTTCGAATGTATCACTAGCGCATTCGCCATATTTGAGAATATCAAAAATTTTATTTTAAATTGATATTGTCCAATAAGATTTTCTTGTGCATCTTGTGGTCTGTCGGATTATCGGCGATGCATAGATTGAAATTTGACGTTTGTTATTTTCCTTAAATTTATAGTATATTTCTTTATATATTTCAAAGTCGATATTCTTAAAAATTTCCTTATGTGACCTACATCGATAAATATCTTACTGCACGTGAAAAAACCTGCTCATTTCGATTATTATCGATGATGTCACAGCATTTTGACATGTTTTTATTTACATACACCAACGTAATAGGAAGACTCAAACAAAATTTATTTTCTTAAATCAGTATTGATTTAAGAATCTATAGTTATTATGAGTATGTGTAAAAAAAAATTAAGACCCCTATCAAAGAATGAAAATTCCTATGTATCTTTTGACGTGTCCGAGAACTTTTTTTCATGATGATTTTATCTATTTTATCCACCATTTTACGAAAATACTATATTTATATAATTATTTACATACACCAACGTAATAAGAAGACATTTGCAAACAATCTTTTCGGACTCAAGCAAAATTTCATTTCTTAAATCAGTATTGATTTAAGAATCTATAGTTATTATGAGTATGTATCTTTGTGAAGGCAACCACAGATGGTAATCTTGAGTGCCCTCTCAGATGTTGTAAAGTATTGAGTAAATTCTTGAAGTCCCCTCGTAATTTTCTTCCGTTTCGCTTGGGTTCGCTCGCTGCGAACGGTCGCCTCTGCGTAATTTGAACAAATGAACGTCGGCGAAGTAACCAAATTAGATTCGCACATGGGTGTCCGCCAGGACCTACTCGATATTTAAATGGTCTAGTCGTGAGAGGCGATGTTCCTAATGAGGCGGGAAACACGTTGCGCCTCATTTGTTTCTTTAATTTGACAGGCAGGCTTCTGAGCTTATCCAACGCTTAAAATCTTCAGACCCCAAAACTCATATATACCCGAATAGCAATTTGTATAATATGCCTGATTATTGTTGGACTGGTAAAAATAATTAATTTTATTATCACTACAGTGCTAGTAAAAAAGTAATAAAGGGTGCTTGTATTTCTTGAAATATCTCTTATTAAAAAAAAAAACGTTTTAATAAAAGTTTTCGAACGTATTTTTTGCCATAAACTGGCGATTTTAGATTTTTCTTAACGTAGACAAGTTTGTTGCTATGGTATCGACGTTACTTTCTTGAATGACATGCTATGACCGTCTTTGTATTTTTGGAAAGAGCATCTCTTTCTGGATCACCCAAAAATCACCACTCTTGATTCGACCTTGTTAATTTAGTTCTTATCAAGTCGACACTGGAAATTAGTTGACGACATTTGTAGTTGCCAAGTAGAGACACCGTTCGTTGCCAGTTATCTGCATTTTGTCAGCTTTGTAAATAGTTATGAAGGTAGGAAAACCCAACAATTTTGTGGTTAATTTTTTTTTCAAATAGCATTATTGGTACTGTGATATAAACATTTTAATAAGGCATCTCTTTTATTTAGGTTCTTAAATTGAAAACGGTTAAAAATATTTGATTGCTTAGGTACTATTATATTATATATTTTCTATGTTTTATTTATTATTACGATTTTAAATCTGCAATAATATATGGGGTGTATAAAGATACTCAATTTTACATTCTGAAATTACATCACGAAAAAAAGATCATCCCTAAGTTCAACCCCCTTCGAATGAAAATTGAACCGAAAATTTTTTAAATTGGAAATAAGGGTTTGTGTTGCCCCTGTTCGTTCTCTATTTAAAAACTAATGCCGTTTCATTCTTGATAATGAAATTAAAAAAAAAAAACAATTTAAATGTAAGAGATATCCAAAATGCATGCCTCGAACATCTTAGCAGCATCCTAAAAGTAGATAAATAAAAATGTCTCCTAAATGTTAACCAACATCTGAGGCGTGATCAACCTAACCGCAAGCCTTATTCCTCTTCTTAAGTTAGCTAGATCGTGGTTTAGTTTTTATGTTTTTAGTTTAACGGCGTAAGAAGAGGTGATCGTTCTGGCCCTCTAGTGATCTTCTAGTGACCTCTCTATCTACTAATTTGAACACGTTAAGTTGAAGTACTGTCGGACATATATTTGATAATGTGGTGGTACGCTCTCGATGGAATCCTATCATATTAACTGGAATTTGTGGGTTAGCTTGAGCAGGATATAAGTTTGCCAAAGTTGGCACAAGCTTATTTTGGAGCAGTGCTAAATAATTGAATCGCTGAGTAGAAGAAGGAAATAATTCCATATTGTGTAGTTTTAGGAGAATTTACAAAATGTGTAAACCTTGCATTTTTTATTTTATGGAAAAACATACTATATGAAAGTTGTAGATAAAAATATACGTTATGTGCTGAATTCAAATATAGTCGGTTTCTTCCCATTTTAGAGAAGGAAAGAAGAATATCAAATATCAGAAACCCAAAGCATAAGCAATATAGTGAATCATTTTTTTACACAATATTCTTCATTTTTATCGAAACAGGTATAACACAATCAATAAATTATTTTGTTATCTTTTTTCGCTTGTATTCTCCGGGATCGGTTTCACGTTTGAGGGCCCAACAGTAGTCTACGAACATGCTCGGAGTCCATTTTCCACCATGCGGCTTCTCCATTTGAGCAATTTGCTGGTGAAATCTTTCGCCGTGTTCATTTGAAACTGCACCTACATTGTTAGGGAGAATTCCAAATGGGAGTGAAGAAAATGCAACTTAATGTGATAGAAAAAAAAAAAAAAAAAAAAAAAAAAAAAAAAAAAAAAAAAAAAATGGGGGGGTTTTCCGAGCAAAAAAAAAAAAAAAAAAGGTTTTTTTTTGTTTCATTTCCCCAAGGTTGAGACATCCAAGAATATGCCCTTAAAGGGTTTTTACAAAATTTCAATTATTTTATGAGTTACAGCCCTTTTTGTGCCGCGGCATCGGCTCCGGTCCGACCGGAACAAATGAACAATGGACGGTAGACGCTGCACGAGTACTTACGAAACACGAAACGTATTTAGTCGGAATCTTTTCGTCTTAGTATTTATTTCAAATTAGTTTTGAGCCAGACTTCAAGCAACGTGGACGTCCTAACTGAGTAAAATTGCCGGAAACTTGTCTCAAAACTTTAAAAGCGTTTTTCTCAAAACTACTTTTTTCGAGTTAGCGTGTACGATATCTCAAGTTCTAATGAATCGATGTACCTTTTGAAATTTGGTGTGAATGTTCTTTATATATTCCTCTATCGCCTCAAGCACGCTCAGATGAAAATTCTTAATTTTACTATTTAAAAAAAAAAATCGGAATTGTTAAAAAACATGCAAAACAATTTTTTTTTTCAAATGGCAGCCATTTTATGTTTTTTTTTTTACTTTTCCAAGGTTCGGGCTATAGGGTCATCTATACTAATTAAGAATCCGTTCGGCTTTTTTGTTTCAGTTGACCAGAAGGGTTAAAATCATGCACGCCAGGACACCCTTTTTTTTGGACCCCCCCACTTTGCCAGCTTATAACTTTGTCAATTTTGAGTCTTTTTTTTTCAGTTAATTTTTTTATGTTATTTTAAAATATCAATAAACAAATGATTAAAAAAATAGAGACTAAAAATATTTTTTTGTTTCGTTTGTACAGAGGTTCAAAAACCGCCCGAAATTCATGCCTCTAGACTAGAATACCCCCTTAAACTTAATTATTGCGGTGTGATATTATGAATGATATGTTATTGCAAGCGGAGAACACTATCCATTTTGGACCTCTCGTATGTCAGACGCGGACAGTCTATAATGCGCTGGGTTGTTAGTCGTTATTGAAATTGCTTATTTTAAATTATTAATTACATGGTTTGTATAGACTATTATATTTCACATACAATGCCGTCATCCCTCTGATGCTGCCCTGTTACACTTCACGACTTAGAGTTTTTACTAATATTACATCAATTTTGGATTTCTTGAGGTACGTTTGAGTCTTATAATTTAAAACTATAATTATAACTTAGTACTTATAGTTTCATAATTTTTTATCCTAACGAGGAACTGATCGTAACTATTTCTATTTTAAATTCCAATATCTTTAATAAGATAATTTAACATCCAGGGTGTTCCAATAAGAAAATGTTATTACTTTTGTCCAAGCATTAAAAAATGCAATGTTCAGTGTTTTTTTCCAATGATTCAATCTTAATCGGCGTTAAGAAATCTACTAGTGTGTTATTTTAACCAACTTTGTATCTTTAATTATACGACGTTACCAACGATGCGTAGAAATTTTAGCTTTATAACTAGTTGATTAGTTAGGAAGTAAATTAAGGAAATAAGAGAGAAACCCTGAGAATCCAATTGTCGAAAATAATAAAAAAGTTTCCTCCACCGTCAACCCGAATGCTGTTGGATTTATTTTTTAATCGTAATTATTTTGCTTGTACCCTAGGGGATATCGAATAACCTAATCAGCGCGGCGAGGCACCGCGTCCCGTCTGCACTTCCCCATACCGTCCGACGCCGACGAAGCAATAATGTAGTCTTTGTTCTTTTGTGGGAGTTTTTCGGGCGACCGTCACCGGCATCGGCGGCGATACTCGGAGGCATTCGCCGCACCGGGGCCGTTCACGACTCACAGCACACCTCTATAGCAACCTTTCACCTCTGCGGATCACCTAGGTGACTATACAATGAGCGTCTCGAACACCCCAAGTCGCAATTACACGCGGAGACTTTCCGCGCCACCGAGATTTCTGGCTTCGAAGTCGTTAGTACGCTAATTTGATTTTTGGACGTCGAGATGACGTGCGCTCCCGTTTTGAGCGTATCGGAAGTAGAGTGGAGCAAATGTACGCACTTACATATTGAGTACTTACAATTAGATCAATCAACGAACAGGTACACATTTTTCAAGATACTTTTCTTTAACTTTTTGCCGTAACGTTGTTTTTTTTTTTTTAATTTAGAATTATAGCTATAATTTTGATTTTGTTATACAGTTCTACATTTTTAGGGCTTATTATTGTACTATGATATTGAGTTCTACACACGAAAGTACGTGAAAATAATTCTTAATATAGTCTGTTATGTGAATATTATCAAAAAATTGCTTTTTGCAAAACGTTAACTATAAAATTAAAAGAAAACTATGTTAATTATATCTTACGAGCTCATGGAAGCAATAAAATAAAATGGGAGAAAAAAGGTACACATGTAATGAATGAAGCGTATTTATAAGTTAACCTGACGTTTCAAACATAATTATTTCTTACTATATAACGACAGAGCTGAAAGTACATGAAAATATTCTTTGAAATTAGTTATGAATATCGTTTTTCATGTGTATATGTAAAAAAATAATAATTTATACCGGGTGTCCCAATATTCCGTGTACAACGAGCTACCACATGCTCCTGAAGTAAAAATAAGTCGATTTAACTAAACTTACCTATATACCAAGTTGTCTCGTTTAGCCGTTAGAGGCCGTCAAAGTTGACATAAAATTTTAGTTTTTTGCCAATACCTTAGTAACGCCCTGTATGAACTTAATGAAGTTTGGTGTGCTAGTATGTTCCGACAGATGGCACATTTTGACATTTGAATTGTTCCAAAAATCTTTTCAACGTGAATTTAGTATAAACGTGTGGATGGGATTTATCAATAACTCTTTGATTGGTTCGATTAGGTTGCCAAATCTCCTCGACGGCAATAGTTATTTAGTTTTTTTGCAGAATACTCTGCCGGATCTCTTCGACGATTTACCATTAAATCTACGCAATCAAATGTACTTTATGCACGACGGTGCCCCACCACACTTTGCACGTATTGTAAGCGAATATTTAAATGAGCAATTCCCAGGTAGATGGATTGGCAGAGGAAACGATGCTCCCATTTCATGGCCATCACGTTCACCAGACTTGAATCCTTGCGATTTCTTCATTTGGGGGGTGACTTAAAATAGAAAGTTTACTCTGTGAGTATTGAGAACGAGGAACAATTGTGGCACATAATTCAAAATGCCGTTCAAGAATTGCAGGACGAGGAAACTCTGAGAAAAGTGCACTTTAATTTCTTATGTAGGATTGATTTCTGTATTAATGAAAATGGGGGTCATTTTGAACACCTAATTAAGTCTCAATAAATAATTATTTAAGTTTGTTTATTTCGCTTTCTGAAAATGAAAGGAATAAATTCATTATTTCAGAAACAATGAAGTTTGGTGAAATTTCCTCGAGAACGTCGATTTCGGTTTTTGAAAAGACACTTTTACATGTACGTGCACCATTTCGATAGTCATTTGTTAGCGCGTAATGACGTCATCGCAAATTTTTTAAGTGAGACCCTTATATTTTTTTGCCGGATTCTTGAAGACTATGACTTGCTGAATTCAGCAATATACACTTGTAGTATACACTACATTATTCATTCAACTTCTGGAGAAAAAAAATAAATACTTTCAGGAAAGAAACTTTTAAAAAATTCGAAATATCACAATTCAAAATTTTTTCTGAGTAAAATAATTTAATAAAACAAGCTAATTTATTAATGTGCTTTATAAAACTGTATTTTGGGACCTTACATCATTTCAAAATAAGGAAAAGAAATATCTATTAAAATCAAGTCACCTACGAGCTGCATTTGACAGATTAACAAAATCGAATTAGCTTCCATCTGACAACTGATTAATTATTTGTAAGTAATCGTGTATACTTTTCAAAATGTATTTAACAATTAGAGAGAGAATTGAAATTCTTATTATGATTGGATGTGGTGATAAAACCCGAAGTCAAAACACAGTATGCGAAATGTTTAATCAGAAGTATCCCAACAAACATATCAATCAGTCTACAGTGAGTAAAACTGAGAAAAAGTTTCGAGAGCATGGTAATGTGAATTGACTTGCCAAAAGGGAGACTGCCCAAAGTTGCAAATGAGGAAATGAGCCTAAATGTGTTACTAAGCGTTCAAGAAAATCATCATGCATCTTCTCGTACACTCAGACAGCAACACGGCATATCACATTCATCCATTCAAAAATCCTTAGGACTCACAAATACACGAACTGAATGAAGACGACCCGCGCGTGCAGTTCTGTGAGCAAATGTTGACTATCTCTAATGCAAATCCAATGTTTCTACGCAATTTAATATTTTTTTGATGTCCACTTTTACCCTGAACGGAACTGTAAATAGACAGAATTGCCGGTATTGGGCAGATGTTAACCCACACTGGGTAATGGAAGCACATACCCAGTATCCTCAAAAAGTAAATGTGTGGGCCGGTATAGTCGAAAACCAGACCGTGGGTCCTTATTTCTTCGACGGTAACTTAAACGGAGATACGTTTTTGACATTTTTGCAGAACGAATTAATTCCCGCACTGAGTGTATTATATCCTAATGTGCAGGATCCAGATTTTCCCTAGTGCTAACATGTTTCCAACAGGATGGTGCGCCTCCACATTACACCCATAAAGTGAGAAATTTTTTTGGATGACATGTTTCCAAATCGGTGGGTCGGGCGAAGGGGGCCGATTGAATGACCTGCATGGTATCCAGACTTGACGCCCCTGGATTTCTTTCTGTGGGGCTATTTAAAATCAAAAGTTTATATTACCAGGCCCAGAGACTTAGAAGACCTAAAGCAACGGATTCATAATGAAATAATGTTAATAAGTCCAGCAATATTGGAAAACGTACTGAAAGAAACGTATAACCGATTAAACTTCTGTATACAACAATATGGTAATAATTTTGAACATTTAATAAAGTTTATGTATATTTTGTAAATTTATTAAGTTGTGCAGAAATGTGACGCATTTCATGGCTCATGAAGGTGAAGTGTTTAGATACATACTCGTAATTCAGAGTTAATAATAATAGTGTTCAGAATTAATTCTAAACAAAACTGAAAAGATCCATGTTAAAAAAATTTATTTTAACACGGATTTACAGAGAAAATCTTGAAATTAAATTGAATGGTATCCAGTTCTCTATGAAAATTTGTGTATACAGACAATGATAACTTCGACGCTCCTATCCCTACCTACCTACCCCCTTTCACCTCTTTACAGAACTCCACTTCACTTGATATTACCGCAAAAAAATGGGCTATATTTGGCCTAAAAACTGTGCGAAATCTGAAACTTGTAGGTGAAAAGTTTTCTGAAATACTAGGTTTTTTCGAAAATTTTCGAAAATACTGAAATCTCCACAGGGGTCCAACTTTGTCTAGAGGTAAGTTTAGTTAGTTCATCATATTTTGACCTGTACGACACGCGGGTGTTCTGTGTCAAAACCTTTTTGAGACACCTGTACCTGTATAGTAGCGTATAGTAGCTTAAAAAAGATATATAAGATACTGTCGATTCGATTTCTAAAATAATTTTTAATAACACAGATGGTCATAAGAAAAACAAAAATTGGGCGTCGTGATGCTTAACGTCTAAATGAAAGCGTGAATTTCAAATACTAAATCGGACCAAATTTGACTTTCGTTCGAAGATTTTCTTTCTAAATCCTACCATTACGCGCTACATTTTTGCAAAATTTGAAAATGACGCTTTTCGATTTTTTTCAGGATTCTCTTGAAGCTGCTGAAAATTGCAAAATTGAACGTTTATCTTCAAATGAATATTCACGTTAAACTATTTTCTAGTTCAGCCGACCTCGTATTTCTTACGGTACAGAAGTTACCAATACAATCCCATGGACACCCTGTGTATAGGGTGATTTAAAAAATGGTTCATCTCTAATTTGGTATACACCAAAATATCATGATAGAACTTAAAATGTGTTCTACCAATGTTGCAGGTTTAAAAAATAGGGTGTACTAAGTTGAATCAACACCGACAGAATGATAAATTCGTTTATTCTTTCGATTATGAATTTTATTTGATATGTGGTTTCAACACTGTTTTCACTGTGGTTTCCATATTCCATACTGGTTTCCACACCAACTAAATGTTAGTTCGTCTTTATGAAACTTTTTTTATAGTAACATTTTACCAGGTCTGTGAAGTTGGCTAATTTGGATATTCCCATTTTATTTATGGCATTCATTTTTGTCAAGGACTACCCATGTTATCTAATAAGTGCATAATTCTTTCTTTAAATTCCAGTTAAAAAGTTATGGATAATTTTATTATTTTTTTTTTGGTTGAGAACTACTGCAATGCAAAATATTGAAAATGAACGATTTAATGTTACAGTTGCTTTGCCCAACGGAATCTCATGATTGCCCATTTGTTATTTTTGTTTGCTCACTCTTCATTGAGATTATATATGAAAAATATTTTCTTCTCAAGAATAGAAAGCTCTGAATTTGCTATTAAATTTTTAGCAAGTTAAATTAACATTCGAACAAGTTAATTTGACCGATGGTAAACAAACCTGATCCATCAAAGCTAAAATAGAACGTTCGTTGAATAACAGTGACGATTTTAGTTTACCATTACATTGTACTAATGTATTTTTGTTACAAAATGGTCAATTATGGTGGAAAAAAATCTGCAATGCGAAATTGTTTCTTTTTGTAACTTTAATGCTTGATCTCAGAATTCTAGGAAAAGTTAAACTTTAATATACTTATAAACACTTGTTTGAAAAACCACAGGTTTATTAGATATTTGAGAGTGATTTCGTTTTTTTTTTGTTTGATTTGTATTTGTAAAAGTTCTGTAGATGTTGAAAAACAGCCAATATTTCACAGAAACCAAATTTGAAAGCCTCATTAACAAAGTGAAGATCTATTAATTAACTTAAATGCATATATTCAGTGTTCACCCCGTTTTTGGTTTTCATCACTTTGAACAATTGAACTAAGGTAAGCTTAGTTAAATCACATTATTTTGGCCTGAAGAATAGGCTATTGTATGCATATACACCTATGAATATTGTACATGAGTATAATAGTTTTAGCATTAATGTAAAAAAATATAGCAAATCAATAAAACATATTTGCAATATAAAAACCATATTGTATTAATTGATTTAGATATAATTAAAGCAATCTATTCGAATAATTTAATAATATTGAGTCTTATTGCGATGCCCTTTGAATTGGCAGGACTGAAAGTTCTTCCCCTCATCCAGAATATTGGCAATCAGTTAAAAAGTGGCGCCAGTATTAGCAAGATCAAACGTTATTTGGTCAATCGGTTTTTCACTAAAGACATCTTATAAGCGCCTTGGAGTTCAAAAGAGATTTGAATCAGAACATCACAAGATCAATCGTGCATACATCGGGAGAGATCCCCAGAAATAAAATATTCAACCCGATGTGCAACTCGCCAAGGCATAGAGATTAATTTAAATGTGATATACAGCGTATATCATCGTATATCAGCGTATCATTTACGAGCATATTTAATACCAAAATGCAGCAAAAAGATATGTAAAAATATCACACTAAGTTTTAAGAAGTTTTAAGAAGTATTTTTGTAATACCGGGTGGCTCATGAGGTAGGGTCAAGCTTATGAAAACCAATTAACGTTTTCTTTTTTTTGGGCGTTTGTACTAGGATTAATTTCCAACTGGCCGACTTCCGGTTTCGCCGAAAATGGCACTAAACCCAGTTTTTTAAATGGGACCTCCTGTATATATTTACATATTTGGATTCAACGTGTCAGAATACACGCAACCCAAGTGCAAAATCTTGTTTTGGTAGAAACATTTGTTTAATTACATACCTATATTTTTAAAATTTTTAAATTTCTTTAAATTCTCTGCATTTACTTCAAAGGTAATAACGACAGCAAAGGTAATAAGTACATCGTTTAAATCATTATTAAATGAGCAACAGGAATGGCCCACTAGATGTTCCATTTGAACTAAACGAGTTTTCCTCAACAAAATGTAAAAAGCTGATATGAATTAATTTGATCTTCAATAAATAAAATGGAAGTATAATAATAATAATAATAATGTTTATTTGTTTTGTAAAGTAAATTACATGGAAGCACACGTTTTGTTGTTTGACAAATAAACACAAAATCCACAAAAGTTTTAAAAAATAAAACTGAATGTGTAAAAATACATGCTAAAAATATTAAAATTTGTATATAAAAACCACTCACTACAAGTTATACATCAAATAATATAAAATATAACAACAATTAAATAACAATAAAATTAATATGAATTAAAATAATAGTAAATCTAATATAAATTAAAATATCAATAAAACTAGTATACATAGTAATTCATGAAATAAATATTACATAACTTAGACATTACGGTACATCACAGGATAGATGGACAAAACAAGGTAAGTATTTATTTAAATATTTTTTAAATCAATTAAAGCATGTATATCTTTTTAGGAATTTCATTTAACATTTGCTTGATATTCTTTTAAATATTTCTTTATTTAAGATATTTTTTATTATTACAGGTAAAGAGTGTATACTCTAGGAGCAAGAAATATATGACCCTTGACCAATCTTTTTATGCATATATTTAGGGGTCAGTATTATTTTTATATCTTGTTCATATTGATGTCAGTGTTACTTTTGTTTGATTGTGCTGTAATAATGAAAGAGATACAAAGTATAACTGACAGGATCGAGTAATGATGATTCTTTATATAATAAGTCGGATGAGTAAGTAAATTCTCTATTATATATTATTTTTATAATCCTTTTTTGACACAGCTCCAACTTATTTAGATAACCACTAGTCATTCCCCCCACCCTAATATACCATACCTTATAGTGGTTCAACTAAAGCTGTATATATTATTTTTAAATGATGAATATCTAAAACATTTTTTAGGAACTTGAAAATGTGAATATGAACTCTTATTTTTTCGTTATGTAATTAATGTGTTGATCCCATTTTAAATGACAATCAATTATTAAGCCTAAATATTTAATACATTGTTTTGGGTAAATTTTAAAGTTGTTGTAATTGTCCATAATTTCAATACATTCAAATTTTGGTAAGTTGAGCTATATGAGGTAAAGGTATATATATGTTTTTTCGTAATTTAATGAAAGAAGTTGTAATCAAGCCATTCTTTTATATTTATAAATCATTTTGTACTATTTCTTCAGGTTATCCCAACAATCAGATTCGTAAAAAACAGCGTATCATCTGCAAAGCTGATAACTCTGCCTTGCGTGTCGACTTGAAATAAATTATTTAAATAAATAATAAATAATTCGTCCTAATATAGTTCCTTGGGGTACTCCATATTCTACTGTACAAAATTACTTCTGTTATTATCAATTTCTACACATTGCATTCGATCTTTTAAGTAGCTTGTAATTAGATTTAAGGCTGTTCCTCTAATACCGTTTCTCTGGTTTTCAAGGAGTAAGTTATGACTAATAGTATCGAATGCTTTTGCTAAATCCAGAAATATACACAAGGAGGGTCTCGAGTCATCCATAGCCTCATAAATCTTTTAGTGGTAAGGTAATTGCATTTTCCGTACACTTTTCTTTTCTGAAACCATATTGTTGTGGTGATAACAGATTATACTTATTTAAAAACTGGAAATCGGTTTTTTACAATTTTCTCGGTTTTTGCAATGTACTAATAAGTGATATAGGTCTATAATTTAACGGTTTTTTTATGTTTTTATAAATTGGTTTTACTATTGCTACTTTCAAAATTTGCCACTTACCTAACTCATACTTTTATTTATGAGATACATCAAGGGATATACAAGTAGAGTATGTTTTTGAGAAGATTGTGTTTTATAGAGATGATATCAGACATTTTTTGAGTACTTAGAATCGTATCACAGTCCTCTACGATGAATATAAAAAATGTGAAAACTCTTTTTCCAATATTTATCACAACGATATTTGACACTTGGGTTTTATGTTTTTTGACTCATACAATTCAAGTATGCAAAAGTATAAAGGGGGTACCATTTAAAAAACTTGAATTAGAGCCATTTTCGGCAAAACCGGAAGTCAGCCATCGTGGATTTTTTCTTCATTCGGTTGGAAATTAATTATATTATCAACTCTCCTCCCAAAAAAATAAAATTAAATTGTTCAGGAAAAAAGTTTGGCGCAACCTCTTGAGCCACCCGGAATACTAAAGCGCACAAACCATTTGTCAAAGCATCTACAAATGAAACAAAACTCGTTCTTTTTGGCTAACTCCTTATTTTTTTAGAGGTATTAAACATCTTTTATCATGTACCTATTTTCAACGAAATAAGTTCTTAATTTTTAACAGGTGTTAATTTTATTTACGGAGATCTTACAACACATGAGATTAACCAGTCCAGAGTATGGGAGAAATCTCTCAGGAGCGTAAAGTCTGGGTTAAACTAACACTATAGGTATTTTAATTTTTTTCGATAGAACCCTTGAGATATTCATTCTTAAACACAGGGTGGTAATGCTTGGGTGTAAGGCGTAATTTTGTAATGAATACTAAAATTATGGTGGAATAAATCAAAAGAGTAGTTTAACCCGTATCTCTCGAATCGAATATTAAAACTATTCTTACATTACTTCTCTTAGTAAATTCCATTTAGTAATACTATGAGCCAAATTTCGGTAAATTACGTCAATTAATCTTTCAAAACTAACACCGTTCTGCATGAAAATCCTCCCCCACAAATTAATGTGTTATTTCGATCATTTCTACCTATTTGTTTAAGCCTTACACTGACCTGTAAATTATCGTATCACGTAGCAAAATCTAGAGAACATCAACAGCATGTTTTGACCTTTCCTATAAACCTACCGAGTGGCGACTGTTTATTGATTCTTAAAGACCAGTCTGAAGGAAGTTTTATTGTTTAATGGAAACGAACAACCATCTATTCCCGTGGGTTATGCTGTAAATATGAAAGAAACGTACGAGAACATGCGTATATTCTTTCAAAGCAAAAAATACGAACATCATAAGTGGAATATCTGTGTCTATAAAAATTGTTGTACCACTTACAGGACTGCAGAGTGGCTATACCAGATATTGGTGTTTTTATGCGAATGGGATAGCGTAGCCAGAGACTAACATATGTCGTTAAAGAATGGCCGTTACGTGAAAACATTGTGCCCTGTCTGAAAAACGTCCTTAATGAACCCTTAGTAGAGCAGCAAAAAATTATTTACCTCCTTTGCACATAAAACTAGGGCTCATAAAAAAATGTTAAAGCCTTAAATACGGAAGGAAATTCTTTTTTTTTCTACGACCTCTATGAAAAACAGCATATTTCTCACACTTTACACAACTACAGAGTTATGTATTGTTCATACCCGTGAGAAATAATTTCTCACTGTTCATTTCCCACACCTGTACATTTTAAATGGTTAATCGTCGACATCGAAATGAACGTAGTTGGCTGCTAGCGCTTCTGTTTTAAAATAATTATTGAAAATAATTATTTGATCTGTCAAATCGTAAATATCGAATTATTTATAAGTAAAACAAAGTGATTTAAATCAAATATATTTAAAAGCAAAATTTTAAAAATAAATATTGTATTCAATGTATTTCAAATAAATAATGTATCTTCGTTTTTTTAAATACCTGTAGTAAATAAATGCTTGTAGTAAATTTCTTTATACATTATTATAAAAAATATGCAGTCGTAGAAAAAGTATAGTGTGCAACATGTGCAAAAATTCAATTTCTCACTCGTTTGAATTGCAACACGAGCCGCAACTTTTTCAAACTCGTGAGAAATTAGCCATTTTCTGTACTTGTTGCATAATATACTATTCTTTATTTAAGACGGAAATTCGCGCATTTAAGTGAGGCAAAGCTTAAAGAAGGAATGTTCATTGGGCAGCAAATACGACAACTTTTTAAAGATGAATATTTTGGAACTACAATTTAGAGAAAAGAAAATAGGGCATGGGCTGACTTCAAAAATGTATGTAGCATATTTTTAGGTAACAAGAAATCGGAGAACTACAAAGATCTACAGGTAGTTACTTCTACTACTTAGTCAATCTTACACGTGGTTAGGTTGCAATATGTCACTTAAGCTGTATTTTCTTCACTCCCATTTGGATTTTTTTCCTAACAATTTAGGTGCAGTTTCGGACGAATACGGCGAAAGATTTAACCAGCAAATTCCTCAAATGAAGAAGCTACCGCTTCTCCATGTTAACGGACTACTGTTTGGCCCTCAAACGTGAAACCGATCCCGCCGAATACAAGGAAAAAAAACGACAAAATAATTTATTAATTGTATCTGGAGCGACTTTTCGATACAAAATGATATATTTTGTAAAAAAAAGTGGTTTTATTTTTTTAAATCTTCGAAAATTCACTAGATTGCTTATGGTTTGGGTTTCTCGTAGTTTATATTCTTCTTCCCTTCTATAAAAAAATCGGTGATCGGTGGAAACCGAGTTCATATTTGAATTCAACACATTACAGTAGACATAAAAAACCTATAAAAACATCATGGAGCAACAAAAAATTTCAAAATGCAAAACAGTGTATTCATTATATTAGGTATACTTAAGAATGTTATTCTTAAGAACCTAACACCACAGAAAGAAATCTAATGGGGGACATATCGTGTGATCGAGCCGGTCATCCAAAACGCCCGCGTTTACCAATCCTTCTGTGGAGATTAGCAACAACAATAAATGGGACTATCAAGCAAGTGTTCATTAAAAATTCATTTGGTTACATAAATTACGGCATGATTTATCTTATATTAAAATAGTTTCTTTCTTTTTACAGATGTCGAATGCGAATCGTTATAAGAGAGAATTAAAAAACTCTATATTACGACAAAAGTGATTCTTTGCTACATTCATATTTTTAAGATTTCAATCAAAAATGACACTTTATGTGAACACCACTAGGAGCTACTTTCAAAAAAGAGGTGGCTTGTAAAGTCATCTGAAATACCTAAGTCAGAAATCCCCTTACCCATTTAAAAAAACCCGATGACAGCGCTCTCTAAGTGGTGGATCAAGTTACGTATGTTACTTTTATTTTAGAAACTAGTAAGAGTGTAACGATTCGAACGAATTAAAATTATTCAGATTGAATAATAAATAAAAATTTCACAAAAGTGTTCTGATTCTTAACGAGCCACACTGTATACGCACTTAGAAATAAATAAAAAAACAATTTTACAAAATATTAATTAGAAATAATTAAAAAATGAAACACTACGCTTACTGCGTTCCATAAATTAAACTCTCGACTGAATCGGTACGGACTCAAGTATTTATTAATTAATTTATAAATGGGCGTTCCTCTTTAAAAATGCATACTTAAATAAATGAGCTTTATGAAGGACGAGGCAGTAAAATGCATATCACAAGAGTCCTTTGAGTAATTAATTCGGATATCCCTCTGTTAGGTTTCATCCCAGTTTAAATTCAAAAAGGAACGCGAATATCTTTTATAAAAGATACTTTAATACGGACGACCCTTCTCCAAATAGAATAATTTTGCCGTTAAAACGCGTATATCTAGGGTTAGTTTGTCCGATTAATTTTGGATCTATTGATTTCAAAGGGCGAGTTTATGTGAAGTATTCGCATGCACATATATTTTTAAAATTGGGCGGTTGGTGAATTTTGAAATTTTCTTGTCGCCTTAATGGCATGGGACCCATACAAAAAAAGTGGAAATTACAGTGGACCACACCACCATATCTACATGTTTCTTGGGTCGCCGAATCCGAATCAGCAGTGGCTTTAAATTTGAATCGTCGAGAAACGCAACTTTTGGCATTTATAAGGTTAAATAGAGTTCATAGTGTTATGAACCTTTATGTATAAAATAAAGAAAGACATTGACACTTTTTTGTTATGAGGTATCATTTAGGGGTTAACACAAATCCAGAGTGAACGTCATAATCCTATAATCCCATACATTTAAACCTAATAATTCCATAGCTCCGAGGGTCTAAAAGTCTAATAGTCCTCAGACTATTACGACTAATTACCTTCCATCTCAATAATGCGGTAGCTGCGTATATAAAATAGCTCAAATGAGAATTATAACCTACTGATCTTCAGTCTATGGGGTTATTGGGTATGAGGTTGTCTTCAAAAAAAAAAATCCGAAATACGTCGTTTATAGTTAGTGCTATATGTGCAGCTACCGGTCTGTAGTCATTGAATTCAAGTGTGTGGGGTTATGGGGTTACAGAGTCTGAGGATTCCGACTCGCAGACCCTCATGGTTAGTATAATTTGAGGCTGTATGCTCGCGAACTCCAAATTTAGATGAAGCGGTATCATCCCCACCAAAAAAAAAATACGAGCAGGTTACTTTAAGGGTAGGGGTAGTTTTCGCACCCTGTTAATGGAATAACTTCGATTCAAATGTCAAAAGTGCCATCTGTCGGAACATACTAGCACATTAAATTTCATTAATTTCATACAGGGCGTTACTAAGTTATTGGCAAAAAACTAAAATTTTATGTCAACTTTGACGGCCTCTAGCGGCTAAACGTGACAACTTAGTATATAGGTAAGTTTAGTTAAATCGACTTATTTTGATGTCAGGAGCATGTAGTGGCTCGTTGTACACGGAATATTGGGACACCCTGTATATGTATATTCGAGGGCTTACTGCAAAAATCCACCGAGGATGATTTTAATTGTAAAATATGAAACCACGATTGGTATCACTTTTTAGTCTGTCAAAGTAAAAAAAAAAAACTAGACGTTTTCCACGAAACACCGAACTACTATACTTTTCTCGACGCGTGTTTCGCCAACTAAGCTGGCACCTTCGGAGAAGATTAAAATTCTAACCTATACACTTGCTTTGCCGTATGTTCACTGACCCGTAACATATGTCTTTGTTTACTAGAGCAAACAGTGGACTGTTGGATATTGGACGATTGTCCTTATTCATACTACTGTTACATTTCATGATTTCTAAACTTTCAAAACCATCCAAATGTCTACTGTTTGTTATATTTCTAATTTAGCTTTAATCTTCTCCCTGACGATGCCAACTTAGTTGGCGAAAACGTTCTGTTTTTTGTTTCTACGCCGAAGGTTCCAGTACCCACTCCAGGACTGTTAAAGTAATTAAGTCACACATCCACTCCACACGTGACCAGTTCAAATGAAACTTTTTCGTTATTTTCGTTTATTTTTCTTTTCATTGTTTCAATTCATCACGAATCATTTTTATACCACACATCGTCTCTATTATACGGCCAACCGAAAGATCCAGTTATATTTCAGGAAGAACGCGAAGCGTAAGAATTCATCCAGGCACATTTTTACAATCCATAAAGCAGAAACATTGTCAAAAAGAAAGCAAGTTCATAATAATATGCAGTTGCTGGGCGGAAGCTAAATATCATAAATAATGTCTGACGCTGTGCAGACTCTCCTGAGGTCAGATTCTAATTACTTTGCTAAAACTATGGAAAGGGATTTTTCGGCTGGCGGCACGCCTTCCCCTCCTATATTGATTTAAAATATCCTTTGGCTGTAATATTACAACCCTTATTCTCATGTTCGCAATTGTACCAAACAAAGGGGCACTTTATATTACGTCTTGTATTTATTGACGTTGCGAGCAACTTATTATGGCGCTGCGCCGTGTTTAACATGTGAAATACAAAATGTTGTATGCCTGTCATAGAGTATATTACATGGCGCTGCCTCAAATTATATTAAAAAATGCCTCCCTAAGAACGCATTAATTGCTTGTCAAGAATTTTTGTTGCCTTTAATCTTGCCAAAGTTGAAAATATCTAGATATAAGGCGATACTTGTTGTATAATATTAGCTAATAAGTTGGATATAATAATAATAATAATAGTAATCAGAACAACCACACAATACAAAAAAAATTTTATTATATTTTAACTTTTTTATCTGTCTATATATTTTTTTAAAAATTACACAGGTCCACAAAATTTTTTTCTGCTCCAGGAACTAAACCTATTCGATTTTTTTTTGTACTGCAATCGAATATTTAACTTAGAAACTCTTCCTGCCGTGTAGATTCTCAGTAAATCCTGTTTTTTTTTGTCGTCAAAATACGTTTTTATGCGAAATATTTTTTTAAAATATTATCATTTCTTGACGAGACATGTCATTTCCGAAGTATTTTTAAGCGCTGAATACGATCCTGTTATCAAACTGTGTGCTAGACCCTTCCATTTTCTATAAAATGAGAATTTAGGGTGAAAAATAGACGAAAAATTGAAGAAGTTTTTCAAGAACGTATGATCAGACATGTTATTTCCGAAGTATTTTTACGCACTGAATACGATTCCGTTGTCAAAATTTATGCTAGACCCTTCTATTAAGTATTCGGTTTCAGCACAAAAAAATACTTCGGATTTGATAGGTTTAGTTCCTGGAGCAGATTTTTTTTGTAGAGCTGTGTTATTAACTCGATTTTTCTCATTCATATATTTATTCCAAATGTCAAATTTGACAAACACCCAATATGACGTCATAAATGCATTTTGGAAAGATACTATACACTGAGGCTATAAAGTTTGGAATGAAGTCTATGTCTCTTTTTCCTACTTTTTTTTTTTTGACTTTTTAAATAGT